>OX578135.1:98442391-98890282 GCA_951213105.1 Amaurobius ferox
CGCATGAACACGGCGGCAGTTTTGGCAGTGGCTGGAATCGAACCCGGGCCTACCGAGTGCAACTCCAACGCGCTAAAGAGTTACTATGTTGTTGTTGTTGAGACCCAGACCGTCCGACCTACCAGAAAGGTGTAAGGTAACTGTATGGACGGCCGGGAAGTGCCACCCAATTTAGACCGGAACCCAGTGGGGAAGGCATCCACAGGGAGCGTACCCTCCTTCCCCTACCACCAACCTCTCGGAAGGACTTACGGACCCACATGTTTAACGTGATCGTACTCCGCATGAACACGGCGGCATTTGTGGCAGCGTGCAAATCTAGCGCGCAAACCACGGGGATACCGCACCCGAGATGGCCAACAGCACGCGGCGTTCCGAGGTGGTCACCCACCAAGTACTAACCGCGCCCGATGCTGCTTGACTTCGGTGATCTAACGAGAACCGGTGTTTTCAGCACGGTACGGCCGTTGGCCCAAAAAAGAGTTACTATGTGTCACAATTCTGCGAATTGAGATGATAAACTTGCGTACTTTCACGCAGCTGACATAAAGCACATAGAGATTGAGCTCTTAGACAGAATAGTAACGGTCGAGTTTATTTTTATGTGCCACAATTTTGCGATCCATTGGGGGGGGGGGCGACAAATTTTGAATTAACTTTGAGAACGTCCCCTGTTTTTCTGTGAGTATGAATGTGGCTGTTTTAGTGTCGTGCAGTCTGAGCTGATCTTTATGAAATTTGATGCCGGTTGCTTGGTTGGAATTAATTTATTGTTCACAAGTTAAAATTTTGCGGGAAACGGTGCCAATTTCATTGCCAGATGTTACAGATAGACAGATATAATGATTTTTATGCATTTTATTTTCTGGTGCAGTTGCGGCCCGTTCATAAAAAAAATTCGATAATTATTATTTGGAAAATAAAATGTAAGCAAAACTTAATTTGCTTCATGAATCTTCTTCTAGTGTTTCAAGTGTCACGAATAAGAAATACTGGTCTCGTTCTTTCTTTTCAACCTTTTATTTAACTTAATCTGGTATTTATTTTTTTGTTAGTATGATTCAAATCTTTGAGGGCCAAACTAATCAGGTTCCACGGTAATTTGAAATTTTTGTGTCGTTGTTTATTGTGGTATGTTTTAATGCTTTCGATTTTGAACTTATCAGACTATCCTGTTCTGGGAAAGCCATAGGAATGTACACGTTTTTTTTAAATAACACCAAAAACCATAGCAGTTTAGAGCCCAAATTCAGTATCTTATTGCCTTTTGAGGTATATTTTAATTCTTTGGATTTTGAATTTTATCTGGCTAGCTAGTCTTTGGTCTTCTATAAGAATGCACCTCTTTTTGTAAAAATAGCTCGAAAACCCGAGTGGTTAGAATGTCCAAATTTAGTGTGCCATTGTCATTTGTGGTATATTTAAATTATTTGAAATTTGAATTATAAACTTGGTATGTCGTTGTCTTTTAATCATTTTAAATTACATATATTTTAATAAATACATTTTTTATACATTAAGGTTTTAAACAAATAACAAAAGTGTGTACTTTAAAAAACAGTGCTTTGGTGTTTTTCGTTTTTATTTCTTTTAATGCACCTATATATAAAAAAAGTCTCCATATATATTCCCATTCCTACATGCAGACATTGTAAAATAATTCAAAGTCAAATATATAAAAATATATGATGATCAAATCTAAATAGAAATTCAGTTCGGTCGAATATTTGTCTTTCTCAACACTGTCTGTTCTCCGCGGAGTCACTACCGTCATCTCTTACCATGTTTACATTTTAATGCATGGAAGAAAAGAATGGAGGTCCCAAACCGATATTGATTTTATTCAGAGTGGTCCCATCAGCGTGGAGACTTTAAGTCCTTAAGCAAAATCCTGCATTAGATTTTTGTGTACTTCGCAAAACGGATGGAGAGAGAAAGAAATGCTTTTTCATTCTCTGGAACTGTTGAACCATGTTGGGAAATGCAAGAGAAAGTAAACGTGGTGTTATTGAATGCCGAAGCTTGAATGGTGGCTGCGATATTTTAAGATCAACATAATGTAAAATATGATTTAAATAGTTGTGCACTCACTGTTTAAAAAAAAATCTGATGTGGGCAACACATGACTTTCCTTATATAATGCAATGAATTTACTACATTTACAATAAAAAAATATGGTTTTCTTATAGTAGATATTTATATTATTTTCAAGATATTGAATTTTCGTCAATTAGTCGTCCTTTTCATTGATTTAGTGTCATTTCTATCCATTTGGCGAGATTTTCGTTAATTTAGCAACATTTAAAAAAGTCGCCAAGTTGGCGACATTCCGTCAAATTCGGCGCCAAAATCTCGTCAAGCGTTATGGACGGAAAAATAAGTTATTCTTATAGCAGATAAATAACTATTGGCGTTCAAATACAAAAGTATTACTCAAAGTAGCTTTTCTCATGAATGGAACGAGCAAGATGCACAAGAATGATGTCACCCAATTTATCGCATGATATTACATTGAAAAGTGAACATGTTTCTCAACAGTTAATATATATTTTTTAATTTATGGGATTTTTTGATAAATTTATTGAAAAAATATGCAATATCTCGAGAACGGTTCATGCTAGCGTTATAAAATTTATGTCAATCATTTTCTAAGGACAAATTACATAAGAAATGTTTATTTGGGTAAATTTATTAAAGGTTTTGATTTTTTGACGATTTTTTCAAAATTTCAGTCAAAAATTTAGAGGAGTTCTGAACATTCGATTACGTTTAAAAACAATAGGCTTCCAGTATTCACGGATTGTGATTTTTGTACTAAATTTCATTCGAATCGCTCTATTCGGTCGTGAGATATCGCCTCCACAGACTCACTGACACACACACACACAGACATCACTTCAAAAATGTTTGATTCGTGATCAGGGATGTTTGAAACGTGCTCTCCCGTTGAAAACTCGAATTCGAATTTTCGACCTCGTCACAATACTTTCCTTATACATTAGTATATAAGGAAAGTAAAAAGTTTACGCAAAATGTTTGACAGTCCGAAGTGAAATTTTTAACTTAAATCTAAATATTGAAATAAAATAAATATTTTCTTAATATCCTCTCTGCTATTACCAAAAAATATTTTGGCGGCCCCTTAATAGACCCTCGCGGCCACAAATGAGGTCGCGACCCCAGGGATGCGCATCACTGCCTTAAAGTACTACTTGAAAGGACATAAAAATGTGTCGAAACCCAAGAAAATCATAATTCTGCCATCGCTATTCATTGCTGGATGACGTCACAGGTTTGATTTTTCTTCTGTCTCCATTATTCAAAAGTGCTCTTCAGATTGTGGTGTAAATTTATCCGACGCTTTTCATATAAAAAAAATTCCAGTAATCTATAGTTAATGATTTATCAATAACACCATATTTATCAAAGGTATGGCATGACCATATCAAATAATTGTCCTATATATTAAACTGGTACCACCATCACTCAAATTTAATATTTTAGGTTCAATTGCTTTAATATTTAAACTACTATAAGTTTGGTGGTAATTACTTAATGAAAATATTCCAGATATTTTCATTAAGTAAAAATAATGCACTCTAAATAATTAACACTGTTAAATATATTTTACTTAAACAACTCAAAGTAAATGCTGAGTATTTAAACTCTTTGTGCTTAGAATAATCATGCTTAGGGATCTCTGAATTCGTTTTAAGGACAGGAGAAAAAAAATCGTCCAAATAACGTGAGAATGCAAATAAAAGTTCCATGGGGAAAACCTGAATCTAAAAGCATGCAAATTGCGAAGAGTTTAAATTTTCAGCTAATTTAAAAAGTATTTGTTTTCCAAGGAAAACTTTATTGGTCCAAACGGTGCGATTTTTATAGGTGTTGTGAATAAAAATTCTAAAAATAGAATGATTTGACTGTAAATGTTTGGGGTATTAAAAGGACATGTCCCCGATTTTTAAGAAATAGCGCATTAACACAATTTTTAACTATTCAATGACTAAGTTTTTCATTGTACAGTTTAGTTATAAGTTAAATCGTTAGAGTTTTTTAATTACGGCATGAGGTAAATAAATGGTATTACTATTAACTGTAATTTACGAGTACATATTAATTGATTTCAAAATTAGTCATTTTTCTGCAAATCATGAAATAATATGTTTTGCCTTTAGATAAACTTTTTATACCTTTAACTAGTTTATTTTACCTTACTATAATTTAGAGAATTTTCGTGTAAACAATATTTTAGAAAGATAAATTTGCTTTATTTTACTAAAGAATTCTTTTCATCAAAATTTTTTACTTAAATGTTTTGTCAAAAAATACATTTTTTTATACCTGTATATGTTCGAACAGTTTCGGAATTATGTTTGTCTGTGCATATGCTCATATTTAAGGTGATAAAAAGATAAATCGATGACGATTATCCACATGGTCTTTAAATGCTATCTAAAGATTATTTAAATATAGAACTAAATTTTTTTTTTAATTTGAATGTGTAGAACAGATGATATTTGATTTTAATAGCATAATTCTCTAAGGGTAAAATAAGAATAATTCACGAAAATGCGCTATTATAATTCTCGCTGAATACACATGATGCACGAAGATATTTCGCCATTGTTTTGGAGTCTCCACCATAGACTATCCATTATGATAAAATGTTTACCACTTCAACAACGTGTTTTAGCGATTAAAACTCGCCACAATGAATTTTCATACCAAACTAAACGACAATTGAACTACAACTGACGTCAAACGCTTTATATCACATTAAAGGGAAACAGAACGGCGCCCTTACATAAAAAGACCCTGTATATTGTTTCAAATTCTTAATATTAAATATTTGCTGGTGTAAACATTTCTCAAATAGCGTGACTTTTTAATGAATTTTCCTCATTTCTTCCCTTACAACCAACAACGGATAACTTCACTTAACCAATCTTAACTAAAGCCATATAAACATTTTTATCCTTTTCCGCGAGCATTAAATCTTTCTTAAATCTCTACTATAGTCATGACTGAAAATAGAGACAAACGGAGATCATAGTGTCTTGCAATTGTCCGATTAAAGAAGAAAAATAGCTTAATCATTTGGATTTTATGCAGGTATTGAATCTTTCTTGCCTTGGATGCAACAGTACTCCAAATATCGTGTTTAGAAAATTAGTCTTATTGTTTACTAGGATGTGATGCTATTTTACATACATTTTTGACATGCACTTCAAATGCGTAAGAGAATATACTGCTTTATTACTTTCCCTACAATAAATACATGGTAATGCATAGGGAAAGTATTGGAATTGTGTCGAACATCGCAACTCAAGTTTTCGATGAATATACACGTTTCGGGCACTCTAAAACCCGAAAACACTATTTTTAGCGTGACTTCTGTATGTGTGTATCTGTATGTGCATCTGTCTGTGCGGCTGTCTGTACATCTGTCTGTTAAATGTAGTAATCCACTCTAGTTTCTAGTTGAAAAAGTAATCGATTAAATTTCACAAAATTCGGCAGGTCACTTAGGAGTTTCTTTGGAGCTAATTAGATTTTAGTACTATTCGTAAAAAATAAAACTTGCCTTTTTTTTGCGAAGTGACCCGTGAAAATCGCCAAAATTTGTAAAATCTACGTCAAAAAGACAACGTATACCCAAATGTATCAATTAAATGCTTGTTTATACGTAATTTCTGACGGCGAAAAGAATAAGATCTAACTCTAGTACTAACCATTCTCGATATATATATATATATATATATATATATATATATATATATATATATATATATATATATTAGTAAATACATCATCAAATTGAAAAAAAAGGGGGGGAGGTACAAAGGAAAGGGGGAAAGAAAGGAGAGTGTTTACAGGAACGACAGAAAAAAGGCCGGGGGGGATAGTGACCCCCCGTTCCCGGTTAAAGCGCTTTTACTCTAGAAACACTCCCGGTGCCTCTGTCTTCCTGAAGCACTCCTCCGTCCGATGAAATCTATGAAACATCCCGAAGTATATAGTCCATGAAGCAAAAAAGGGGCTTAAGATGGGAATAAACCTAACCTGATTACTCAACAGAATTCTTGAAGTCCACAAGCCGTGCCGCACAACCATATCTCACTGACCTGCTATCATCAAATAAAACTGTTTGTCTTTCTGTCAAATATCAAGTCTACATAGTGCCTTAGATACCGAAGTGGGTAATTGCTTTTTGCTGCTTCCCTGAGTAATTTATTGACGCTATGTTGCTGTTCTTCTTTTTTAGTGTTGAGACGTCTATATCGATTTATATGATTTATTATAATATTCCTGAAAATACCACTGCTCAAATTAGATTTCCAATCTATAATGTAATTAATGTTGAAATCAAAATTATCCCTCTTGTCATAAACTTTAAAACATATCTTGTTTTTCTCATTGTAGTAAATACTGATATCCAGAAAATCAACAGTTCCTGGATTTGTATATTTAGTTTCCAAAAGTTCCAGGCACTTAGGGTAAAACCCAAACTCAAAATGATCATGTTGATTTTTATATCCAATAATCACATCGTCAGCAAAGCGGTAGTATGGCATTTCATTGACTAAATATGTACCTTGTTCATACTTGTTCAGGTAAATATCTGCAAGTACCGAAGTGCAACCCCCCCCCCCCCATTGGGATGCCCTGCACCTGACGATAAAAACCTATACCGTTGTGCAGTATGTTTTCAAACAAAACAATATTTATCACCATTTTATATTGGTAGAGGAAGATGGTAGAGTGGAGATTGTGATGCTCATGAAGCTCCAATAAAATTTCGGATAAATATTTTAAATTTACATGATTAAAAAGGTCTTTAAAATCAAAGCATCTGAAAAGCATTTTATCCTTTATTCTGCTTAATTTGTCAATAAGTTCAAAAGAATTTGACACCATACAGGTCCCTTCCTTTTTGATTTCTTTTAGTAATGGAGTCAGAATAGAAAGTAACTTAATATTAGCTATAGTACGGTACGATCCGCATCCAACTGTCACAGGTCTAAATTTGATCGGATTTTTATGCATTTTTGAGATTAGTACAAGATAAGGAAATCTTACAGATTTCAAATCATGTCCTATACGTTTATAAAGTGCTATGACACGGTTTTCCATGGCTTTATCGGTGGTATTGATCTCTTCATACATACTTTCATTTTCGTAACATTTGCGCAAAGTGTCTACATAGTATTTTTTGCAGACAAATACGTAATTCGATGGCACTTTATCCATGTAAGTGATTGCAAATATATCTCTCAAGGACTCCATCTCTGGTACTTTGTTGTTATGAAAGGTGTTATAGGAATCTGGATGATAATGCCTTTCGAATCCTTTTATAACTTCGCATCTCCATTTGTGGAAAGTTTGAATGGGGTGGCTGTATTTCACCGCCATTTTGTATATGAAATCATCCACGTCTTTAGCAAAAGCAAAGGCACTTCCTAAATGCTTTTGATCACGGAATTTAGTTCCCTGTTTTAACAGCAGTTTGATGTCATTATTATTATACATTTCCAATTTTCCTGTTATTACGTGTCCGTGTGTGGCATCAATTTCTTTATAAGTGTTTAACTCTTCAACACAGTCACACTTCAAGTCAGAGAAATGGTTTAAATTTTTGCCAATATCATTATAGTTGAAATATTTTCTGCCGTTAGTTTTAAGATATCTGTAAGTAATATTGATATTAATATTGCGTATAGGCAATAATTCATCACATATATATATATATATATATATATATATATATATATATATATATATACATATATATATATATACATATATACATATACATACATACATATATATATATATATATATATATATATATATATATATATATATATATATATATATATATATATATATATACATTATAAAACTTGAAAAATTTATTTTCAATTTTAGTGAACAGATTAAAAAGCTAAATGCAAAAAATAATTTATAATACAACTTGTAAAGCGCTATGCTGCAATATTTACATGTGTATTCCTATAAAAATTCCCAAAAAGGACAAGTAGCAATGTACTCGTTCAGATTCTAGATGTGTGACAGAAGTACCGGCCGGGGGGAGTTGCGACCCCCAGCACTCCGGTTAAAGCTTTTTCCGCCATGGCAAACGCTCCCGGTAACCGATACTCCCTACACGATTTACTTCATGACCCTTTATACATCCGTAAAAATTACATACATTTACAATTTCAATAACATGTAAAAATCTAAAAGTTTTCTTTTCTACGCTGAAACTATCCATGAATCTTGCTGTAAAAATATAACAAATAATTTAAAATACAAAATACTCAAGACTAATGAAATCCCAGTCTGAGAGGGATATTTTTTTAAAAATTGGATATAAGACCTATAAACCGCATTATTTCCATATAAAAACCTGTGTGTAAAATTACTTCACAATTAGTCATTTAATCCTTTTAAGCCCTTTCTAAACAAAACTAATGTTTGAAATACAATCAGAGTGTCTGTATTTTTAAATATGGACTCAAGACCTATTGGCTACTCCATCGCCATATATATACTATTGTTTGAAATCATTTCACTCATGGTTAATTATTACTGTAAAAACTATATCTTCAAGACTATTGAAATCCATGTTATTATTATGAAAATCCTTTTTTGGATACCAAAACCTATTGGCTTCTTTATCACCATAAAAATCCTAATGTTTGAATTTACTGCACATGTGATAGTTTAATGCTCAAAAATCGATATATTCAAGTCCAAAGACATTCCAGTCAGAGAGTTATTTTTAAATATTGGATACAAGACATTTAAACAATATTATCACCTTATAAATATATAGACACATAAATACGCCATATACCTAACTCTACGCAATACACCTTCCCATGGAACAACACATAACTTGTTGATTTTCTACCACTTTCACATATTACTAAAGTAAATATTTAAGAGTTCGTCCGATATTTCAGAAAACCCTTATAATCACGAACTTACAATCTGGATAACGCTTATAATGTTTCCACATAAAATAGCCCCAGCTATAAAATACCGGTGTATAGCCATATTGAGCTATCTGATTTATGATCCTCAATTTCGCATAAAAAACACGTCACCCTCTGCGTATTACAATTCCCGCCATTAGGCGATATCCGAAAAGTCTTTTGTTGTTATCATTCCAAAATATCTCTTCCTGGTTACGGCTGCAGTTAAACCATTATAATTGGAAACCAATCTTATCAGAAAAGCGTGAGGATAACCCTCCTTGATAGCCTCCCCCAGGAAACGGCAATCACACTTGTATCTATCGTTGGTAGTAAAATTCAACAACTTGTGACGTTTCAGTTGATTTACTATCAGATTTCTGAATATGTTACGGTGTAGACTAGTTGTCCATGACGTCAAATATTTGATATCAAAATTAAAAGTGTTACGTTTATCGTAAATACGATAACTTTGTATAGTGGCAGGCTTCATTATAGTGAGATCTAAAAAATCCAGACTTTCATCCTCATTGCGTGGTGTTTCTATTAAAGTTAAACATGGAGGATAAAAGTCAAACTTCATTGTATAACCACTATCCTCAAATCCGCATAGGATATCATCCACGTAACGTAGGAATAACATCTCATTTAAAAGATGTGTTCCCCTTTCATATCTATCTAGGTAAATATCTGCCATAATTGACGAGCAATTACCCCCCATTGGAATACCCTTAATTTGTTTATAAAAGTTTTCTCCATTGTATAAAACTGTCTCGAATAAAACCAACTCCACCAAAGCCTTGTACTTTCCAATTGCTATATATAGCTGCAAATCACATCTATGGTATGATTCTATTAGGATGCCATATAGATCCTTAATGTCTATATTATTGAAAAGGTCAGCAAAGTCATAACTCCTGTATATACCGATGTTTGGCAATTCTTTCAGTTTCTTAACTACTTCGAAGCTGTTTTTTATAAAATAGCTACCCTGGTCATATATTTTCCGTAATACCAATTTTAAATGTTCCAATAATAATTTATTGGCCCTTGTTAAATAAGTTTTAAAACCGATGGTTACTGGTCGGAATTTAACTGGATTTTTATGTAGCTTAGGTATTAACGTTAAATAGGGATATCTAATATTTCCCACACATATGTCAGATTTTTTGTACAAAGCTTTTATCCGGTTACTGATTTCCAACTGAGTTTGATTCAATAACGAGTACATACTATGATCTTCGTATGCTTGTCTTAACAAACTAACATAGTACCATTTACATGTCATTGCAAAATTCGACGTTACCTTGTCTACGTACGTAATTACATACATATTTTGTAGTTCATCCAGCTCTTTTTTATTATATTTAAGCTCACCTCCTTTTGTATTACACCGTACGTTCCTGCGATACCATGAAATGCACTCATTTATCACTAAGACCTTCCATTCTTCAAATGTCTCAGTTGGCAAACTGAATTTTACTGCCGCTTTTTGAATATAATGTGTAATATCAATTACCATTGCTCGTTTAATGGATACGTTACTCTTAAATCGGTATTTAGTACCCAATTCAAAGTATTTTTTAATATTCGATTTTATTATACCCAGATCTCCTGTTACAATATGTCCATGATGTACGTCTCTGTACATCGATGTATTACATTTGCAACTTACACAACTCACTGTATGTAAATTACTACCAATAAAATTATAATTAAAAAACCTTCTCCCCAATGGTTTTTCATATTTGAAAGCCACTTTTAACCTCAGGTCCCTAACTGGTAAAGTATGAGCCATTAGTCTTAAAATTCTATTAAAAGGAATATGATCGTATCGTTTACTAATATATTTCAATATAAGATATTCGTCAATATGTTTTTTTATTTTAATATCCTCTAAAACTATTCCATGTATCCTGGCTCTAAATTTGATGTAATCCATCATTATACACAAGGATCTGGACCGATCGCTTTCAGTACATTCTACATATATTTTTCTGTAATGACACTAAACTCTGTTAACAAACTTCAATCTAATTCCGTAAGCCATATTCTTTAGCCATTTCTCGGGAATATCTTTTCCAACATCAATATCTCGCAAAACCCTATCAATTTTATCTACTGTTTTTTTCAAGCACATTTTTCCCTTGCATCCTCCTCGTTGTTTACGACTGGACCTTTCCAAGCCCCGCTTCACCATACTGTCCGACCTTACGCTTGAATAATATTCCCTGTTATAATTATTACCGTACATAACAGTATTGAGACCATGCGGATAAACCGATCTACGTTGTGCTATATGTGTATTTTCCCACCACAATCTTAAATTTGTATCCACCACAATATCCAAAATAGTAACCCTCACTGCTTCAACTCCGTGATTAGCAAAGTGTCTTATTTCCAAAGACACCTCACTATCCGAATTTTTAATACATTTATATATCATGCTACGGTGCAGATTTATTCTGATATTAAGGCAGTTCTTAGTTTGCCCTATATACTCTTTTCCACATACATCGCATGTGATGGAGTACACGCAATTATATGTTTTACAGAATCTCTTATATTTTCCAACTTTGGAAATCTGTGTCATGTTAGCTTTAGGACACAACATACATTTTGTTGAACTACATTTACTGTATTTAAATTTTCGAAAGTTTTTATAATAAGTGCGATACGTAGAGCTCGGACATTCCATATTGGAATCAAACTTGAAAACATTAGAAACAGGCACACTCAAAGCAACCACGTTATTTTTAGGTACGTCAACTCCTGGATGAATAACGTTAAAATAATTTTTAATAGAATTCACAAGAGGGTAACTGGCTGACGGTCGTCCTACGCCCCTTTCATCTGTAAGTAATTTTACACACAGGTTTTTATATGGAAATAATGCGGTTTATAGGTCTTATATCCAATTTTTAAAAAAATATCCCTCTCAGACTGGGATTTCATTAGTCTTGAGTATTTTGTATTTTAAATTATTTGTTATATTTTTACAGCAAGATTCATGGATAGTTTCAGCGTAGAAAAGAAAACTTTTAGATTTTTACATGTTATTGAAATTGTAAATGTATGTAATTTTTACGGATGTATAAAGGGTCATGAAGTAAATCGTGTAGGGAGTATCGGTTACCGGGAGCGTTTGCCATGGCGGAAAAAGCTTTAACCGGAGTGCTGGGGGTCGCAACTCCCCCCGGCCGGTACTTCTGTCACACATCTAGAATCTGAACGAGTACATTGCTACTTGTCCTTTTTGGGAATTTTTATATATATATATATATATGTATATATATATATATATATATATATATATATATATATATATATATATATATATATGTTGCATTTTTGCCATCTCGCCTTTGAAAATACCTCCAGCCGTCAAGCAAAAATAATAAATGAATTAAAACTGCAAATTCCATGTAATTTAAAATAATTATCTGGGCCTTTTTCTGCAATTGAACTCAATTTAATGAAGTATGAGAGAAAGACAGAGAAAATGTATTTGAGTCTGTATGGAAAGCCATGTGCTGCAATCATAAGATTTTTTAAGATTGTGTTTATTGTTTGTGGCATTTACACATTATAAACCTGAGAAAATAATTTAAAAATTAGTATGTCTTGTAGTATAACTTCACATACGTTAATGAAATAGTTCATTTTTTTCCATGCTATATAATTCTATATTTAACGTAAATAGTCATTTAAAACGGATTAATTGACATAAATTGCTTACTTTAAATCCCGCAAATAGCTGATATTTTCCTCTCCCATTAAGCAGTAAATCTTCCATAGGCTACTCATGTGGTAACAGCTGCAAATAGTGATGAATGGAAGACATAATGTCATGTCTTTGTATGATTTAAAAGGACACATTGTTTAATAAGTGGGGTGCTTGGCTTCATTGTGAAGGTATTCAATTTATCCTGCTAAGAAAACATTATTAACCGAAGCTGTTGATAAGAATGCTAAGCTATATGACTAGTATTGTTACTTTCCTTATATACATAATGTATAAGGAAAGTATTGTGATGGGGTCGAAAATTTGAATTCGAGTTTTCGACGGAAGAGGTCGATTCAAGCATCCCTGATCACGAATCGAACATTTTTGATGTGATCTCTCTCTCTCTCTCTTTGTGTGTGTGTGTGTCAGTGAGCCTTTGGAGACGATATCTCATGAACGAATGGACCGATTCGAATAAAATTTGGTACAAAAATCCCAATCCGTAAATACTGGAAACCTATTGCTTTAAAACACAATCGAATGTTTAGAACCTCCCTAAATTTTCGAGTGAAATTTTGAAAAAATCAAAACTTTTAATAAAGTTGCACAAATAGACATTTCTTATGTAATTTTTCCTTAGAAAACGATTGACATAAACTTTAGAACGCTAGCATGAACAGTTCTCGAGATAATTAAAGTACGATCTTTAAAGTACTACTAAGCGTAAACAAGAACAATATTTAGCGAATAACTCGATAACTGTTTTACAAGATCGCTAAACAATTGTCAGGTATAATTTAAATAGCAATTAAATGCTCAGCTAATGCACAAATCTGTATGGTACTATTCTCAAAACAGTAACGTATATCACAATTCAATATAGCTTGTATGATGTCAACAACTCTCCAATAGAGCGATGACTTTTATACTTTTGGTAGAAACTTCAAAAAGGAGATTATATCTCCCAGAACACTGTTTATTTCGAGAAAGTTCTAGTTCATTCGAAAGGTTGCCATGTTGGCGATAAATCACCAAATCTAGCAACTCGTCCCGAAACGAAGATATGATCACCTTGTAATTTCCTAATAGGAATCGCTGTCTGTAAAGGTGTTTTCTGTTTGAATAGAGTAAAAGCCTTGAATGGAAGCAAAGGTTTACTGTGCATTATTTAAATACAAAGCACAGTGAAAATTTTTGCGTATTGTTAACAATATACTTGATTTACTTTTCACTATTTATTTAAGAGTAAATTTCTAGTGACTTTACCTGTTGCCCTTTTTGCTAGTTACTTTTATTTATAAATAATTTACTTCCTTTTATAGGTTTATATGAATTCTTGATATACACCTGCAGAATTAGTTTTATATAAAAAACCGTTTTAGATAGTTTTTACACTTAAAGTATTACAAATTTTATCATTATTGGCTCGACATTGCTCTGTGGGTCCCAGCCTTCCATAGAAGCCCATTACACCCGACACGATTTATATAACCATCGTCCTACTCAAGTATTTCTATAAATATTGTTTTTTTATCTTCTACGTCCACTCTTTTGCCTTTATCTATGATCACAAAATCTACTTTAGACACCTCTTGCGACAGCTACTGCAATTAGAAAGGAATGAAGGTCAAAATTTCTCACTCTAGTCGCATTAAAAAGTTCAACGAGTTGAATGTATATTTTCAGCTCAGTTTGACATCCAGAACTGATGCACATTTATTTGACGATAAGTTATTTTTCAATAAAGTTTCAGTACAGACGCCTTTAATTATATTTATACACCATAAGCATCATTTATTTCATTCTCCTTGCTATTCAACATTGGAGAAAGTTATGTGGAGATCCACTTTTGCACTTTCAACTAACAGCAGAAAACCATTTCTACACCTTTCAGAATTATAAGATGATTAAATTAGAAGTCTCCTGTGGTAGATAATGTAAATGGAGACGAATATAGGTCATAATATCTCGCCCACGTTAGATTAAAGAGTACAAAGACTACGATGAGAGAGTAGAGAGCGATGTATATTTCAGCTCTGCTTAACATATATAACTAATTACTTTGACAAAGGGACATTGAAAAATGTGCAATAACTTTTCAGTACACCGGCCTCAAATTATAATTATTCACCAGAAATCTTCTTTCACTCTTCTCGTCATTTAATACCAAAAAATGTTATATGTAAGTACATTTTTACGCTCTGAATTAAAGGTAGATAAACCTGTCTGATTTTCAGTATTCTCAGTGATCGCTAAATCCCCCCCTTTTATCCATTTTATCGCAGTTTCTTTAAATGGAAATAAATGAAGGTTATAATGTCTCGCCTTTGTCGGATTAAAGAGTACACAGTGTTAAATTTAGATTTTCAGCTCTGTTTAACATCTAGAACTGAGAACATCAATGTAACAGTAAAATTATTAAAAACTTTTCAGTACACAGGTAGCTTCAGTACTTAAATTAACCACAAATACCCTCTCATTTTTCTGTCATTCTATATTACAGAAAGTTCTGCTTAAGTCCACTTTTACACTCTTAACTAATGGCAGATAAACATTTTTGCATTTTAGCATTTTCTATGATATTTAAATCCACCCTAGACTCCTATTGTGGTAGTTATTGCAAATAGAGACAAATGAAGGTCATAATGCTACTCTCTTGTTGGATTAAATAGTACAAAGAGTGTAAATGTATATTTTCATTTTAACATTTATAACTGATGACATCAGGTTTACAATTAGACTCCCTGAAAATGTTGCAGTGTCAACGAAAGTTAACGAAGGCCAAAAACTATATTTATTCACCACAAACCATCTTTCATTCTCCCTGTAATTCAATACCGAAGAAAAGATTTGAGTAATTCTACTTTTACACTCTAAGGGCAGATAAACCTTTTTACTTTTCGGAATATCTGATTAAATCCACCTTTGACCGCTTTTATAGCTGTTACTGCAAATAGAAATGGATGACATTTATAATGTCTCGCTCTTGTCTAAGTAAAGAGTATACAGTGTTAAATGCATATATTCAGCTCTGTTTAACATTCAGAACTGATGACATCAGTTTGAAAATAAGACATGTTGAAAACTTTACAATGTTAACTTTCCCAGTAAACAAGCTTTAAATTATGTTTATTCATCACAAACCTTATTTCATTCTCCTTGCCATTCATTATAAAAGAAAGTTCTGCTTAAGTCCCCGTTTATACTCTTAACTAACCTTTCTACCTTTCGGAATTATCTATGAGCATTAAATCTACCTTAGACCCTTCTCGTAGCAGCTCCTGAAAATGGAGACAAATGAAGGTCATAATGTATCTCCTTTGTCGTATTAAAGAGTACAAATAGTTAAATCAGGGAGGAATTTTCGAGCTGCCACTTTCTCTTCCTATCAATGCATCCTAAAATTTTGCTCATTAAATCGGTGTTGCTGTTCATTGTATGTGATCCTTTTTCGTATTTACTCACACATGCAGTGCTCGAAAATGAAATCTGATTTTAGAATGCAAGCGTGTTTTAAAATTGCCTTTTTCATTCATCATAAAAAATAAGTGATTCAAAGTTCATAAAAATATTTGAACATAAATATTTCTTTGAATGTATAACGTTTTTTATTCAAAGCTAAATAATTATATTCCATAATGATTCTCACAAAGCCATTCAAATATTTTTTCGAATACATTTTCAATTCCATACCATGAATTTGATGAAGGATTGCAATTCTCACATTGGACTGCTTTTTAGTACCATTTTATTTCATATCCTTCCTTCACATCACTAACTAATTTTATTTTGACATCAGAAAATTTGCATAATGAAAAGTATAATAATTCCGCTGACTTTAGCTAAAGGCAGTTAAAACATTTTACTTTTCTCCCAGTGCATCCTTACACTTCTCAAATAGCAACGACTGCAAATGGAGACGAACAAAGAACGCAATATTTTGCTCTTGTAATAAGGAGGTAAAAAGTTTAATAATTGGAGAGGTTTTTTTAGTTTTCTTGACTTGAGTTAAAGGCAGTTCAAACTGTTCTACCATTTTCATTGCATTAAATCTCTTTAGACTCCTTACGTATCAACGACTGTAAATGGAGACGGATAAATAATGCAATGTATCACTCTTGTTAGATTAAGGAGTTTAATGAGAAGGATTTTAGTGATTTTAACCCAATTTAGCCTAAAACAGTTAAAACTTCAGGCCTTTCTGTCAGTGCATTAAATCCTCCTCACACTCCTCAAATAGCAACGACTGTATATGGACACGCATTAAAAAAACGCAATGTATTGTCCTTGCTGAATTAAGGAGCTAAATAGTTTAAATAGGAGAACTTTCGTGTAAGTTTTGAATCTCTTCATATGACGTCATCGCAAATCCTTATTTCGCCTACTGGTGTATCAGGTCAAATTAGCCTCACATTTGATGTGCTCTACCTTGTTTAATTGTCTTTAACTCATCTTTCTTATTGTGGTGAATTTATAATAAATATATGTTTACTTATAAGTAGAAGAAACTTGATTTATTATTGAATTTTTATTATAATAATTGCTAACATTAGTAATTGTTAACATGGCTGCAATATCCACCAATACTTCTTTATACGATCCTCCTTTTACTATAATCAATAAATTAAAAAACATTACTCTTTAAAATCCACATGCTTAACTTTAAACAAATTAGCATTTATTAACACTTCTACTATTATGGTAATTAAAATTACATAAAGTTATTATAAAATCGCTTCACCACACTTTTATCTAATTAAAATCTTATTTCTACTTAACAGCAAATTCAGAGGTGGTGGAAAAAATAAAATACATAAGTCAAAAATTGCAACTTATCTTTATAGCATATTTGGTACAAGACATTTATGACCGATGTTGTAGAAAAGCATGCAAGTCAGTTGGGATTTTAAAATGTTAAAAAAAGCAACATCTTAAATACTTATTAGATTTTGCGCAATTATCAGTGAGGGGAAGTTTCAGAATTTTCATTCCTCGTTACTTTAAAATGCTTGTTTCTGACTGTGCTTAAATATTTTTAATAAGCGCCTAATGGTTTTTAATGATTCGATGATTTTTTTTCAAATATTATATTCAATATTTTTTTTCAAATATTATAAGAAAATTGGGTAGTCATACTAACATTAGATTTTGTTGAAAATCAACAGGGTTCCAATATTCACTGATTGTAATAATCGTACTAAATTATTTTTGAAACCATTCTTTTGTGAGATATTACATCCATAGACTCATGAACACACACACACCAACATATATACACACTAGCATACATACTGATACACACAGGCATCACTTAAAAACACAGGCATCAACCCCGTCGCAATACCTTATACATTATTATGCATGTAGAAAAGTAATAAGAACATGGTGTTTAAAAATTTCAGAATAATTTGCCATCTAAGTTTCAGTTGAATATTTATCTTTAAAACATCTACTTCTATAAGTAGAGTTTAGTTGATGACCTATGCGAATTCATTACAGAAGAAATCGACCCCATACAGACAGACAGATGGACATTCCTCTTAAATAGTCAAAACTTATTCAGGAGGTCCTAAACTCTATATTGGCATTAAAATATCAAAATCGAAAATTTTTGAGAATTCTTCCTCAATACTATATATTCAATAGTATAAGAAAGTAAAAATAGTCGTTTTAATACAAAAGATCGTGTTCCGTGGTCGATATTATAAGTATGCAAATGCTCAACCTTCTAGGTCACTAGTGGTCTTTTGTAGGGTGTGGAAATAATTTTTTACCCCCATTTTGTCGACTACAGAAGATGGAAATCGAAATTACGTTCCGTTAGGTACTGTTCCATGACCAGTACTATAAGTATGCAAATAATCTGTCCTTTCGGCCACTGGACGAAGGGGGGAAGAGGCATATTTAGGGCCTAGAAAGTTACAAACACATTAGTTAATTATTATATAGATAGTTATTAAATATACGAATTCTTTCAAATTTTGATTTTACACACAAATGTATGAACTTCCTTATGGCACGTTAATTTCTTAAATGAGATAACATATATTCTATTTAGTACCTATTGCACTTTATTTTACTCAATTATTGCACTTTATTTTACTCAATTATTGCACTTTATTTTACTCACCTATTGCACTTTATTTTTGCACATTATTTTACTCAAATATTGCACTTTACTACTGCACTTTATTTTGCATCTCATTTATTCACATTCTCATTCAACTGTGGACAAAGGTCTGCCATAAGTTCATTTCTGAATTCTCAACCAAAACTAGAGAAATGTTTCTAACTTTTGGTATGAACGTTATATCCTCCTTAGACTTTTAATGTCGCAACGACTGTAAATGAAGACAAATGGAGGACATAATGTCTCACCCTTGTCGGATTAAAGAGGACAAAGGGTTTAATCAGAGGAGATTTCGTGTAGATATTGCGTCTCTCCTACTATCAAAGCAGTACAACTCTTTACTTTGTTCAATGTAAAATCATGAGAAATTAGCATTGGAAGTCCTTTAAAAAGTGTCAGTAACTAAATAATGTGTCACAAAATATGACTCGATTTCGCATATTAATTATGAGATTACACACTTTAAAAGCGACAACATTTCAGTCATCTCCAACTTGACAAGACGATTTCTCGAAAGTTATAAGAGTTTTGTAAAATCATTGCTTTGAGCTTTGTAAAATCATTACTTTGAGCTTTGTAAAATCATTGCTTTAAGCTTTGTAAAATCATTGCTTAAGAGTATTGATTAAGAAACTGGAGTCCGACTGCATATATTTTTGTGGCTTACTGTTTGTATCCATATTTCGTAATTTAGAAGATATTTAGTGTGCAGATAAGTAAAGTGAAGCAAAAACTCGCTTGAACAAAATCTTTTTATTAAAAGAAAAGATTCAAAATAGTAAATAAATAGCTCAAAGTTTAGAGATATAAGCAACGAAACTGTTTATATTTTTTTCAACGCTTCGATTTTATCAGGATACGTCAACCATAGAAGTTATTCATGTTGAAAATATGAGCTGGTCTGTAGGATAAATAATTTCAGATGATGTGGAAAGAAGAAATTTTTATTGATAAATAAAGAATCACATTTGGTGAAGGTGAAAATGGCTAGTATTAAAAAGATCTACTTTTTCGTAATAAAGACAATTGGATGAAATCCATTTAGTATGATAAAAAAATGGAAAATTCAATGTTTATTAATTAGAAAAACGTATTAGGCACATTGAAATAATTTAAATAACATCACCGGTTAAACTACGCATAGTAGACAAAAATTACAATCCAGTCCTGTAATAAGTTAGTTTTTACGATAATGTAATCATCTTCTCTCTAAATAAACTTTTATTAATATACAATGTTATATTAATGAATAATTAATCCTACACAACTATTTAAACTTGGTATGGCAGGTATTGCAGGTATTTGCTTGTAATTAAGTCTACATTCTTAAGTTAAGTATACATAATATTTCATTTCGGATTAAAATGTTAATAACCTAACATCAAGCAACTTTGTTGCAGAAGGTTTGCTTTAGTTTTTTTGCTAGAGTAACTTACATTCTATATGATGTTTCTATAGAAACATATATTAAAGTGTTTGCCCAGACAGCGTTTAAAACGACGTCTGCAACGTCTTTTGTCAAATAAGTTGACGGAGATGTTCACTTTGAGGAAAATTTTAAATGAATTTGCATGAAGATGATATAAATAATTATGTTCTAAATGCCAGACTACGAACTTTCGAGTAAATTATTATGAATATCTCAATTTAAATGATATATATGTATTTGGCAATATACATCAATAATAATAGGTATTTGAATCTCTTTGACAGTCATGGTTTATTCAGTGGAGGGATGTAATAAGTTGACAAGGTAATTTTGATGTTTGGTTTCTGTAATAAGTGCATTCAGGGAAATTTAAATGTGTTAAATTACATATTTGTATTAAGAAACAAATAGTCGCATGACAGTTACCCTTCCGTTAAATCTAAGAATATTTTCAAAAGTTGTTTCATTAACAGTGTTTTAGCAATGGTTTTTGTATGAATTGTCAGCGAAATAAGACTAACTTTACATGATTTTTAAAGTAAATCATTGCGAACGAATAAGTAATTAAGTAGAATCTGAAAAATTATATTAGTTAATAACAGCCTTTTGTGACCAGCAAGCACGGTTGTTTATGAAAGAGCCTTTAACTTGAAATTGTTTTCTTGCAGTAGCTGTCGATCGTGTACCCGTTCGTTACGCTGGCACACAAAATCCGCTTTGGATATATACAATAACAATTGTCCTAATCTTAACGATAACCATATTTCTAATGATAACGTGTAAAGAGCCTTGCCGCCACATTCGAGAATCAAGCCCTGGATCTCTTCACCCTAAAATTTATTCTTCAATGATCTTTTTATCTATATTCGCAATAACCCTTTTCTCATTTTTGAAAAATGGACGTACTTGTCAAGTTTAAACATAATGTAAAACTGTCTGTTTAACCACAATATTTTTCATCAATTGTTATCTTTTTAGACCTAAATAAATGTCCGTTTGGCAGGATGGTAGACCTTGGGTGCTTCCTGAGTGCAGGAGGTATCCTTTCCCGGTCGTGCAGCTAGCTGCTCTAAACTCACTATGTGAGTCGCACTGTCTGGGGTCTTCAGATCTCCGACATCTTTGCACTAACCTACAGTGATAATTATTTCGGGAGCCATTGTAAAGAGCCTTGCTGCCTCAACCGGGAATCGAACCATGGATCTTCGGATTGGCCAGCCGACGCTCCATCATTGCGCTACTGGGACGAAATCAAGCTCTTATCGTCGAAGTGGACTTTGTAAACGATAACTATAATAACTTGCTATGAGGCACAATTTTGCAAATTTTAATTGAGACCGACAAATTCCATCTTATCATGAAACCTGCTTCATATTTTTGTCAAAGTAGAGCCCAGTAATCTGGAATGTCTTCTGCGGATGGGTTTTGTGACGTTGAAAATTTTAAGTAGTTTTCAAATTTTACTTTCTTTTAAAAGTCTGGATTGGGGTTAAAACAAGAACGGAGATTTAAAATTGTCTTTTGACCGCAGAGTCTTGAATCTGAGTATTTTGAGGTGTATAGAGACATAATAATATTACACAAGACTCTTTATATTTACATTATTGATTGAAATAAAGCGTCGTTGAAGTTGAAAGATCATTACATACGTCGCTGAACGATCATTACATACTTTCTTTTTATGAATTGAAGAACATGCTGTTTTCTCGGAGTGAAATAATTTTATTTTTGAGCAATATTTTCTAACTGTATGAGAGTACCATTGAAGAGTTTCTTCTTCTTGTTCCTACTCAGACCATTCGACTTACCCGGATGTGTAAGGTAACTGACTGGGCGGCCAGGGCAGTGCCACCCAGCTTAGACTGGAATCCAGTGGGATGGGGGGAACCAGAGAGACCTACCATCCTTCCCCAAACCCATCACCTCTCGATTGTATTTTGGGCCTACATCACGTAGACTCGGATATAAATTTGTGTGGCTTCTGGGATCGAACCTGATTAAGTGTTCATTGAATGATTTCAGCAACGCTTATTTCAGATACATTGTCTGGGTTAAACTGCAAAGCCTACCTATTCTCGCCTTGTCTGCAACCGAACCAGTTAACATTTTTTTTTACTATCCTTGTAATTTTTTAATTTTTAGGAGTTTTGGCTTAGAGCATGGGTATGTATTCTAAAAATTTTCAGCAACACTCTCTCAGAATTCCTACACAAACATTGTTTTAAAATACAAAAATCTTTACTTTGGGAAAGCGCCACGTTCTTCGATTAATAATGAAGATATTTATAATGACCGTCTGACGTATTGAAACCAGCAGATTACATTTCTGATATATTTTTATGAGGGTATATCAGTACGACTTAACAGATAAAAAAACCCACTATTTAAATTTATAGGTACATAATATGATTTTAAAATTATATATTTGCTATTTTTTATTGGTCATACATTAAGTTTTAAGAAGCGCTGTAAGAAGTACTAAATAGCACTAAGAAGTGAAAAACCAATCCATCAGAGCTCGCTGATGCACTCTAAGCACCATTCCACCTGAAACTTCTTACAGCCCAAGTTCGTCATTTAATATTATCTCGGTAACACTCCGGCAAACAAATTCAGAATTATGTTTTAAAACCCCAGCAATTTTCCTTTTGGGATAAAAGCTTCGAAGACCGGCTATGTGTCTGTCCTTCGTGCACTGGGGACCCTTGCTTAAGACTACTTGCGTGTCTGTCCTCTGAAGCTTCTCCTAGGTACTTCAACAAATGGGAATGGATGGGGAACGGGAAAGGCTCTTGTTTGCTGGATTAGGATAGACAAAGAGTTTAATCATGGGGGTTTTGTAGCTCCTCGGGGAATTGCTAAGGTCTTTTTCAGTAAATACATGTTTTAGTATGAGAGTTTTTCAATGGTGTCATTTTGTTTTTGGAAGAGCTTTTAATTTTTTGTATCTGCAATTAAGATTAAGAAAATGAATGGGGCATTGTCGATGTGGGATTTAAAACTTCAATATATAGGACCCATTTGTATTTTTGGAAACGCTAAGAATTGCAATATCAGTAAGCGTTCCTCATATTTATTGTACTACCAGTATTTGCCTCTGGTTTTTACATTTCATTTCTTTTCACGCTTTTTTAAAATCGTTTTTCACCTCATTTGCGTTTGCTGTTCTACTGACAGATACCGATCGTGCTTTAGAGAGTACAGGTCGAATTGTCATATAGTCATAAAAATGTATGGGTTTTGTGAGACCATTTAGGTAATGGGAAGTCTGTGAACAAAGAATTCGAAAGATAAATTGTGCACTTAATGATCAATGTGTTTGTGTTGTTTTTTAGCTAAGTGAGCTCGCACTTGGGGAAATTTGGTGGATTACTGCGTCTACTATATATATGTACTTCTTAAATATAATTTTTACGACATTTTGGTGCTTGACCACCTTCTCTTAAGGATGTAATTTTTGTCACAGTTTTAGCCGCCTTCGAAACCAGTTGATACCATTATTTCGAGTTTTATACTGTTTTATAACCTTATGTAATAGAATAAGTGTTCAGAAAATAGAAACCGTACTATTTCAAAATAGAGGCAAGGCAAAAACTTTTAAAAATCGACAGTGGTTCCTGTCTAATATAAAATAATATGGTTTTGTTTGAATAACAACTTTCTTTGTTGGTGATTTGTCTTTTCTCAACAATTTTAAGACATTTAAAAATATTAAAATATTTATCAAAATATTAAAATATAGATTAAAACTACTTTTTTAAAATGATTCAAAATGCTTAAATATCGAAATTATAACCACAAAATTTTAAAAACTATGAACCTGATCCCAAATTCATTTATATATCCTTATAGGGATATCAAAGAGCTACAAATGACTCTCAAACTGTTCATAGCTAGCACTTTTAGTCCGACTCGACTATTTACTGCCGATTATACAATTTGTACTCGACTACGATTATACTACGATTATACATGTTATGCTCGCCAACTCCCGGAATTCTTCTGATTTTGCAATGATTTTCACACTGATAACAACCTTGGTAACAACATGATTGTTCTCACTTTCTTTCAACACTTTTAACATACACAGCTCAGAATGTTTAAATTTGACATCCATGTTTCAACAGTAAATTTCAGTGCATTTATATAATCTCCAATTGTTTTGTGTGTTGCAGAAATTTCTCACGGTTTGCCAGCAGCTTTAGAGAGTTTTCAGTTTTATTACTAGTGCTATAATATAGTATCGCTCTTTCATGGAATTTTATAATAATAATAATAATAAACCGAATTTGAGCTGTACCGAATTTGAGCTGTATTTTAGCTGAACCAGTTAAAGATTTACTTCGCGAACATGAAAAATTTGTTTTCGTAACAACTTTGTTTAACTTTTGCTAAGACTCAACAAAAGACATATAATTGTTAACTGTACTAATAATAACATTATAATCGTAATTGTTCATGACAATCGCAGTTGTGAAACACTTCTAAGTAATCAGCAATAAAGCATATAATTGTTTACGTTCAGTCCAATGGCCATTTTTGTGATGTTTTTGCCAGCAATCAATCACAGAGAAGTTGGATGTCGGCGCGGCCGATTGAATCTTTTACCATACTGTAAATGTTAAATGTTATAAATATACTAAGATTACATTATTACTAACATCATTACTTACATTATTAACTAAGATTAAATTAAAGTTCTAAACCCGTATTGCACGTCTACGGGTTCATATTAGTCTACACGTAAAATTTCAGAGTTATACTTACTTTGTTCGCAATACAAGGGTAAAAATTCGCAGGATTTATTTTTAAAAAGAGATATAACAATTATATTTGGAAATATTTAAAAATTAACAATCGCGTTTGAAATGCATCCATTCACATTATAGCCTTCGAGATTCAAATCTCATTACTGAAGAAAAAGGACTGATTTTAACGCCTGATCACTTTCACGGAATCTTCAATTTCAAGAAAATGCAATTTAATAAATACACCACCAGGGTTTTTTGTAAATAAATTTGCCATTCTGGAAAAGCAGAATTATGTATCAACCTCAGCACTACAGCTTTTATGTTTGTCGAGATAAAACCTTCGACGTGCTATTTCGTGTGGTGTAGACGATTGCTGGATTCTTGCGTGTGGGGATCCTGGACATTTCAGCAAATGAGAATGAATTGCGAGAGGGACAATGTCTCGTCTGTTGGATTATAAGAGACAACGAGTTTTAATCATCGAGGCTATTGCAGCTCCTTCGGGAAATTCTGAATCCTTTAAAGCAGCGTTTCTCAAAGTACAGTCTACTGGTGATTCATGAAGAACCTCTATATGGATCTCGAAGGAATATAAAATGTTTATATCAGTCAAAGTTAAGAAAATGTTTCTTTAGTTTAAGTCACAATATATATATATATATATATATATATATATATTGGGTGTTTTTCTAATCAATCAATTGATTGGAATCCTACCCTTACTATACAGGGTGTCCCAAAAAGATGAAACGCGCTTTAATTCTTTACCTGTTGGAGATAAGTGGGCAATGCAAATTGCAAAATTGTTGAAAGTAAGGTAGGAAATAAGACTATGTGCATGAAATATTCCTCTCATTAATTTTTAAAAAGTTACACTTTTTAAATTTTTATACGACCTCCTTAGAAAAATTTGGTCTATCAGAAAATTTTATTTTTAATGCAACAAGATCATTAAAAAAAGGTATTTTATTTCATGGCAGTATTTTGAACAGGAAATAAAAAAAATTGAAAAACCTTAAAAAATGTTCTTCTTTCAGAATTTGATGTTGAATTCATATCAGCCATGATCGAAGCTCTATTTAGAAGCCAATCTTAATAAAAAGACGTTGCAAGTAAAATGGACATTTCTGAACCGGAAATGGAAAAAGAATTGGAAGTGGGAAATCCTTAGTGGACACTTTCCACTTTCTAGACATCGATGCTGAACCCATATAAGTCATCATCTGAGTTATATCTACTGTTAATCCTGAGAAATAAGTTTTTCAAGGGAATATTTTGAATCGGAAATGAAAAAACAACGGAAATAATGGTGAATTTTCTACCTTTTTCAGACTTTTATGTCGAATGCATATTAGTCATCATCTAAGCCCTATTTATAGCCAATCTTAATAAATAGATTTTTAATTTAAATGAAAAAGTTTGCAACGGAAATAGAAAAATAACCGAAAGTGGCAATCCTTCATCGACCCCTATTTATACACGGGGATTTAATACTGGTTCTATATCATCGTCTAATCTCTATCTGTAGCAAATCCTGAGAAATAGATGTTTCAAGGAAAACGTTTATGTAAAAATAACAATAAGCAAAATGCTTGCCACCAATAAAGCAGAAGTTAGTTTTACCACGAAGTACGCTTCAGTGTACTAAAAATGGAATTCTTACTGAAACAAGGTCGTACGGGTAGATTTGTGGTATCAGAACCCACTGATGCGAGGAGTTATAAATACTTTTGAATCGTGTTCCTATTTTTACCATGCTTCTGCATGATGATTCTGCATACATGCATACTGTTACGAATGCGAAATATGCTTCTTTCATTTCAACTTATCCCGCCTTTATTTTTCTTTTCGCGGTTTTTACAGCTTCTTTCATTGCTTTTTATCCGGTTTTTATTTTGGCCTGCATAGCTTTGATTTCTTATTTCATTTCAGTTTTTTCTGGTTGGGTGGAGGGTGCGGGGTTCAAACCGCTTGTTAATTTTCAAAAAATCCCACTTCCGATGCCAATTTGTTACGACATATCCTTTCAAACCATGTGTCATAAGATAAATTGCCCTTACCCAAATTTTAATATACAAGGCCTATCCACCTTTGACGGCTTCACTTTGGGTGGAGTATGAAAACTCCGGCTTTCGAGCACGATAGAATACCACATTCAAGACATATAATAATAACTCTGATTTAAATTGACCAATTCTTTAATTTCATATATATAAATATCTTGATTAATTCATAAAGTTCACTCGCAAAATCATTTAAATGACACATCTATTTATAATTAAATATTATTACTACATATACACAGATACAGTTTTTTTTAAACGCAATACTTCCTTAATTAGATTTGAGTTCTTACTCAAGTTCTGCTAAATAATCGATATATGTTACCTGCCTTCCGTGATCACTATTAACAGACGAAATTTGCATAAATACCTCTTTTTACACTTTGACATTTAGCCTAGAAAATAGTATGTTGGATGCCTGAGTATACTTGATACGCCTCTCATATTTACTATGCAAATATAGCGGTCACTCATCATATTGATGGTTCACTTTTTCTTTTGTACGATACGCAGGAGATTTTTGAGACTCCTAAATTTACGTGTATCTAGGGTGCTATCGAAAATTGAATCTGCCGACACTTCTCGAAACATCTGGAACCACTTTTTTCTTTCCCCCTGTGGTTTCATACCACCTTCTCTGATTTGTTGTTGGTGATGGAGGGGATGCACGCTGTTTAACTATGTGTGAGTTCCAATTGATTCTCGTGGATGCATTTAAAGTGCTTATCACATTGATTGGCATCTGTATCCGAAATGTCAGCATGTCGTGCGGCACCATGGAGGCACTCCCAGGATGGAAAAATGAGTCCGAATTTCTAGATAATTAACTATGTTATGTAAAAGCAGCAATATGCGTAAACTGGAAAAATATAAGCTAATAACCATTTTACAAATCTAATAAATAAGCTAATAAACACCCCAAACAACTGCCACTGTAGATCACAAAGAACTGTCAGGTACAATAAAACAGCCATTAAATGCTACATCTAATTATCTTACTATTAAATCTAATTATGCTAAATTATCTTACAAAACTGCAGAATACTCAAAACAGTCACAATTCAATTTGACTCGTATTGCGTCAACTTTGTCCAACTGAACGATGATTTCTTTCATAGAAATCGTTTGAAAAATAGTCGTAAAATGGAAAGTTTTAGAGATAATGAGTAAATTTCAAAGTCGTTCAGAAGTCGCTAAATTGGTGATATTTCGTCAAATCTGGAACCAAGGTCACAAAAAATGTCGCCAATGCCAGATATCCCTATTTTCACATAATAGAAATGGTTGCCTGTAAATATGTTTTTCCTTGTTGAGAAACGTAATGCCAAGAAGCATTTTACGTATTTATAGCAATATGTCTGTACGTACACAATAGAAAAGAAACATAGAAATGGTTTTAAGCAATTTCGATGTCTTATTTAATGTAATTTTAAGTCTGCTTGTCAATTTTATTACTTATATTAATTTCCTTTCCGCTACTACTTTATTGCCAAAGCATTTTTGCAAAGGGACTGTTGGTAAGAATTACATATTTTAAGACTTTTTAATATGATTCACCACTCCGGCAGCCCAAATTGCTGCTCTCAGCCTTCGGATGAGTCGGTCGGCCTGAGCTTTCGACATAATTCACCACCTTCCGAAGTAATACATGTGTGTATGTCTTCGTGACATAACTCGAGAACAACAGAAAGGGCTGAAATGAAATTCGACATAAAAATTTATCAAATAAATAACCAACGCTCTGGAAGAACTTTAAATATTGTGCATGATAATATCAAAAGTTATAATATTTAAGATTTTAACAGCATTTTTCCTATTTGCGAAATAAAAGTTTATACTCGAGAAAGTTCTACCTCAGGGCAAACAAATTTGGAATTGTATCAACAACAGAACATTTTTAATTTGAAGACAAAAGTTTTAAGGAATCATTATGTGGCTTTACATGCGTTGTGAGAACCTACTTCTTAGTGTAACACTTCAGAGTATGGGAATATAGATCGAGATCGGAATAGGTTGTTGACTGCAAGATGATGAGCAACAAACAGTTTCATCGCCTGAGGTTTTGTAGTTGTTTTGGAAGAATAACTCTTAGGTGGTAAATAATTGCATATTATAAAGTTTTTGGTGCTAATATCAATAAAATATCTATTTAGGGTTATCCATATTTTCAGATGAAAATAAGCAGCGTTCTATGTGAGCTGGGACCGGTTGTTAAATTTTTTCGATGTCCAAGTATTGGTTGTTAAACTGTGAGAAATGTTTATTATAAATACGAAATACATTTAGTAATGTAGAATATAAGAAATAGCTCAAACATTCAGGAAACCAACAAAAGTGAAAACAGTGAAAGCAGTGAAAGAAGTGAAAACAGTGAACTGATTATCCATCACTACCCGGGGTGATGGATGATCAGTTGAACATTTCTTCATTTTATGCAACGTCTTGCTATAGGGCAGAAGTCTTTGCACTGTAATTTGACAGCTTAGAATATTATTAATGATAGGCATGCTTAAAATCACCCACATCGCTACTGAGTTCGAAGTTACAATTCTTCTACCAGAAAAATTCTAATATACTTGCTTTTGTGCTCACTGAATCTCCAACACTGGCTGCACCGTGCTGACGGTTTGTGATGACTTCAAAAACAACGCTGTATGGGTGCTGATAGAAGATCAGTTGAGCACTTATTTTATTTTATGCAATTCCCCGTTACAGGGCAAAAGTTGCTTCACCGTATAAACAACAAAAGTGTAATGGAAGTGAATTATCGCCACTCGTTATCTCACGACGTGATAGAACTGGAATGATATGCCATATTAAGAAGCGGGCAGAGTAATTTAAAATTCAGTACTGTATGAGATAAATTTTGGGCAGCTCACAATTTATTGCATATATGGTTTATATGCTTAAGTTTTTGGAACCTAATTTCTACAGAAATCCGTCGCCATAATTTCTTGTAATTTTCTCATATAAAATGAATTTTGCAAAATTCTTTAAGTGTATTTCATATATATTATCAGTATTTGTAACGAAATTGGATTTGATTACATAAAATTATAAATAAAATTCTTATTTAGTCAATGCAAACCTATTCATTTTACATTTTTTAATCAATTTCACACATACTTCGACTACTCTAAATAAACCCACGAATAAACTCTTTATTTAAAAATGAATACTTAATAGACTCTGAAATGTGTGCCATTCAAAATTATAGACCAAGGAGTAACGCATTAAGACCAAGATCGAGTTCCTCACGAGGGGAGGGGTGAGACTGTCCTTGATTAAAGTTTTTGTCTCCTTTAAATGCGTAAGAGGTTAGACATTACGCCTGTCATTAGTCTCCATTTGCTGAGGATCTAAAGGAGGATTTAATACACATGAAAAAACATCATTGGCTTTCGATCTTCTTCCTTTAAAGGAGTTGTCGCGGTGAAGGTAAGTAAATTTAGTATCGACTGGAGGAGACTAGATTTTTTTTAAATAGTTAGAGAGAAAATTGAAAGAAGTAAAATAAGAATAAAGTAGTGCTTTTATTTCTTTTCTGAAGGATCGAAGATTTCGAAAGAAAAATTTATGAATATCTCAGAAATGTCGCTAGCAATTTATAATACGATAAGTGCATATGTGTTTATAAAAAAGCTATTTTATATAGAAACTAGTATTTAAGCCTGTCAAGAATAAATGAAACTAATACTCTCTAAAAAATTAAGTTGCAAAATTTATTTTGTTTAACAATATATTTCATAGCGTCGAAAATAACTGCCTTAATCAAAAATTGGCTCAGTTTAATTTAGTTCCATATGAAAAATGTCAACCTTTGTGGTTACCTGGTGGCTTCTGGAAGGTCTGAAAAGACTTGAAAATCTCATTTTCTCCGTCCCCGGTGTTGAAGACCCAGACCGTCTGACTCGTCAACAAGGACTCGAGTAGCTATTTGGATGGCCGGGAAAGGAGTTAGCCGAAGCCGACTCCCAGGGCCAACGTCCCGTGATCTGGAAAGTTCATTTGAAAATCATATAATATTTACATAGGGTTGACCATGATATAGATGTTGGAGATGATTAACATAATTATTTGATAGATAAGCACTGGAGAAACAGACAACTTATGAAGATGACTGACAAATTGTTGAAGATGATTAACAATATTAAAAACTGAGGATGATGAATAAAATATAGTTATGAAATTTAACATAGATTGGTGAAGATTAACAAAAGTAGTAATGCAGATTAACAATTTTTTAGAGAAATGAACACAATAGTTCATTAAAGATAAATAACAAGTTTCATTGGTATGAAATACAGATGAGTAAGATGACGATCTACAAACAACAAACAGCATGACAAAATACAAAACAGTAAAATAAGACAACAACGGTACAGCAGAGACGACACCTCCGGGGGAACACCGATCAAAGAAAAAGTTAAAAGCAGACCATTTTCTGCTCTGTTCTATGGTGCCTATAAGTGTGCAAATATAGGATTCAGGCTTCTATATCACCTGAAGGTATTCTGGAGGGTCTTTAAATACTTTTTAAAAGTCTGGAGATTATTTTGTCTGCTCCCGGGAGAGGCATCAAAAATCCGTTTCCGTTAGGTTTTGTCCAGCGGTCGGTACTATACGTGTGCGTAGATGCACCCTTCGAATACTCCAGAGTCATCTGAAGTGTGTGGATAGTCAAAAACACATTAGACAATTATCATATAGATCCTAAAATAATTAAGGTGGTAAAGCTATAAAGTTTGCCCTAAATGAAGAGTAGAGGAGGCTGCTTTAATCTCATTTCCTGGATATTACTGTTTAAAAGGCTAAAAAAAATATGTCACTTCCTGTATCAGTGCCTTTTGGAATCAGCATCAAAATCAAAACTATTCCATGTCAATATTACTAAATTGTCCTTGCAGAATCCAATTTGTTTATAATTTGTTATTTATGCTCATTGAAACCGTACATATTTAGTACTTATCGTACAAAACAACTGGATGTATAGACTGATTGTACAAAATAAAATATAAAATATTTCAACAGAGTTATATGAAACATGGAATATTTCAACATTATCAAAATGTTGTTCAATATTAGACGATATTGCCTTTGATTAAAGTTTTGCTCCATTTAAATACGTAAGAGGTTAGCCATTACGTTTTTCATTAGTCTCCATTTGTTGAGGATGTAAGGAGAATTTAATACACATGAAAACACATCGTTGGCTTTCGATCTTTTCTCTTTAAAAGAGCTGTCGTGGTGAAGGTAAGTAAATTTAGTATCAACTGGAGGGGACTAGCTTTTTTTTCAACGGTAAGAGAGAAAATTGAAAAAAATAAAATAAGAATAAAGTGGTGTTATTCTTTTCTAAAGGGTCGAAGATTTCAAATGAATTCACGTATTGGGAATATCCCAGAATTGTCATTATCAATTTTTAATGCAATATATAAGCTTATCTATTTATGAAATTCTAATTTATAAAGAAACTAGTATTTAAGCCCGTTAAGAACAGAGAAACTAGTACTCGTTAAAAATATTTGCAAGATAATTATTAAAAAGTTTTATTTTGTTTAACAATATGTTTCTTCGGAAATAGTTAAATCTTGGTGGTTAGATTTTTCACCATGGTCAATACCATATGAAATATTTTAACCTTCTTGGTCACCTAGGAGCTTCTATAAGGTAGGGAATTGTGAGAAAACTGACCTCCGTCTCCGGAGGATTAAAAATTCCGGTTCCTTTATGTTATGTTCCATGGTGTCTGTAAGTATACAAAAATCTAAGCTTCTTTATCACCTGTGGGGCTTTAGGTGAAGGAGGGGGGGGGGGGGGTTCTAAATAATTTTCGAATTTGACTCCCATTTTATCAGATCCCACGTGAGCTAGCAAATTCGGTGTCTGTTAGATATATAAGTGTACAACGATCAGGCCTTCTAAGCCACCGGGGTCTTCTGCAGGGTGTGGGCAGACGAAAGATGCATTAGACAATAATTGTATGCATCGATCAAACGATAATTACGGATGTAATGATATAAAGTGAATAGAGGTTGTTTTATTCCCGTTTCTTGGATTTAACTGTTTGAAAGGTAAAAAAAAATGTCACTCCCCTGCATTAACGCCTTTTGGGATCAGCATTAAAAACAAAATTACTTGTTGTCGATATTACGTAATTTTTCTTGCAGAAACAAATTTGTTTATTCTTTTTTATTTATTTCCATTCAAATTTTACTGATTTATTACTTGTTTTACAAAAGAACTGGATGCATAGATTCATTGTACAAAATAAAATACGTAATATTTCAACATCATGCGTTATAGGAAATATGAAATATATCAACATTATGTGCTATATGAAATACGAAATATTTCAACATTATCAAAATACTGTTCAACATTAGGCGCGATTGCATCATAAGTCGAGCCTCCCTTTGATTAAAGTTCTGTTCCCTTTAAATACTTAAGAGTCTAGGTATTTCGCTTGTCATTAGTCTCCATTGGTTGAGGATCTAAGGAGAATTTAATACACATGAAAAAGCATCATTGGCTTTAGATCTTTTTTCCTTTAAAAAAGTTGTCATGGTGAAAGTAAATAAATTTAGCATCGACTGGAGAAGACTAGATTTTTTTGTCAGTGGTTAAGAGAAAATTGAAAAAAGTAAAATAAGACGTGGTATTTTTCTTTCTTTTCTAAAGGGTCGAAGATTTCGAAGGAAAACTTTAAAGAATTCACGTGTTGCAAATATCGAAGAACTGTGACTAGCAATGTTTAATACAGTACATGTACGTACTTTCACAAAATATAGACACTTTTATATGTGAGTATTTATGATGTCCAGAACGTCAAACAAAGCTATAATCTGGCTGGCACCAGGGTTTATGAGGACTTGAACTTTAAGGTCAAAAACTATAAATTTAGGGCTGCAATACCAGAGGGGCTGAGCTTGGGTATACTAAATGTGCAATGGTGCAATTGGGTAAGGGTTAACCAATGAGCGCCAAAGAAGTAAAGGCGGAGCTACCCCCCCCCCCCCCCCACACACACACACACCGAAGGAACCATAGCGTAAGAGAAAAAGAGTTGGAGATGGAGACGAAAAGAGATGGAGATGTAGACGAAAAGAGATGGAGATCAGACTTTTGACGAAACAGTTGGATTTTGACTTAGGGGACGATTATGAATTTTGACTGAAATAGGAAATGTGTGCAACGACTGCGACGTTATGACTTGGGCGGAGGCGTGCTTGCCATTATGATAGAACGACAATACTAAAGAAGCAGAGTATTGCGTAGAAGTTCCCAAATAAGGGAGATCTAGGATGTGTTCAGTGCAACCAAGTATTTGCAAGCATTATGGTCTATAGCAAAGGCCCAAATTGAAGGTATGTGTTCCTCAAATATCCACAGGTTATTAAGTACGTTAGGTATATGGTTCAGGGTCTCACGTGTTCTCCTCTCACATGCTATCTTAATAAATAATTAATAGGAAGAATAGTTAATGTGTTGGAATTGAATAGGTATTTTGTATCTTTAATAAATGTTATTGTTAAGTTTAAATTGGTCTAATCTTTTTATATTAATTAATAGTTCTTTTCAGGACTCACTCAAAAGGTAAAAATAATTGGAGGGTTTATTGCGGCACAACATAGCAATGTACATTAATAATAGTTCCACTATATAAAATTTACGGCAATGTTAATGTGATTAAAAATAATGAATTTAATAATTAAAAGTTCAACTTTTATCTTTTTTTATTTCGGTTGCCACAGTATAAAATATACAATTAGTTAAAAATTCCAAATTCGCTAAAATATACAATTAATTAATTAAATTTTTAATTTGTGTAAAATATACATATTAAAATACATAATATATTACACAATATATACATAACAAACATTTGTATCATAGTATGTTAATCAGCCTAGGTTTTATACGTCATGTTTAAATAGTTTTCACTTTCTACAGTGGCCCAAACGTGTAAATTAGTCGAAAATTGCAATTCTGACTTTCAACCTGATGGTAATAGTTTGCCTATATGTATATATATTATATATATATATATATGTATATATTTGCCTATATGTATATATATATATATATATATATATATATATATGTATATATATATATGTATATATTTGCCTATATGTATATATTTGCTTATATGTATATATATATATATATATTATATATTTGCCTATATGTATATATATAATTTAACAGAGACTTCATTAGAGTACTCTTAAGTTGAGCATTTTAATATAATCGTGAAAAGCAATTCATTAGTCCTATATTTCATACATGTCACCCGTGGGAGGCTGAGGCTACCATTGATTAAAATGTTAGTCTCTTTTAATACCTAAAAGACTTGATATTACGCCTGTCATTAGTCTCCATTTGCAAGAAGGTCTTGGGAGAATTTGCATCAAAACATCATTGGCTTTAAAATATTTTTATCTTTCTTCTAGAGCAGTTGTCGTGGTGAAGGTAAATAAATTTCGTATCGACCAGGGACTTTTTTCAATTGTTAAGCTGAAGAAAATTGAAATCAAATAAAAAAAAATTTCTATTTTCTCTTTCAAGATTAGGTTACACTTATGTGGCAAAAGTATTCCGAAGAATCGGAAATTGGAAATCAAATGTTAGTTTATCTTGTAGTTTCCATGGGATGATGGAATGTAAATTTCAATAAAATCGGTTGTACATTCACAAAACTAAGAAAAAAGGTGTAACTATTTCATGCAAGTTATTCAGTTTTCACATTTTAATAATCTCTACCGAAACATTTGATCCACAGTAAAACATTTCAAAGAGATTTCATTTAAAAGAGTAACTTTTAATAGACGATTAGAGGGTAGTTATTTAGAATTAAAGCATTATTTAGAAGAATAGAGATATTTAGAAGAATAGAATAATAGAGGATAGTTATTTAGAGTTAAAGCATTATTTAGAAGAATTGAGTTATTTAGAAGAATAGAATATTAGAGGATAGTTATTTAGAATTAAAGCATTATTTAGAAGAATAAAGTTATTTAGAAGAACAGAATATTAGAGGATAGTTATTTGGAATTAAAGCATTATTTAGAAGAATAAAGTTATTTAAAAGAACAGAATATTAGAGGATAGTTATTTAGAATTAAAGCATTATTTAGACGAATAAAGTTATTTAGAAGAACAGAATCTTAGTTATTTATAATTAAAGCATTATTTAAAGCATTATTTAGACGAGCAACATTTAGACGAATAGAATATTGGGTCACTATTTAGTAAAATAGAATATTAGAGGATAGTTATTTAGAATTAGAGCATAGTTTTCGTATTTTAATCCTCTCTACCGAAACATTTAATGTCCAGTAAATAATTTCAATGAGATCTCATTTAACTTTTAATAGGTATATTACAGGATAGTTATTTAGAATCAAGACATGAAATACAATGCATTAAGTCCAAAATCCTATGTCGAAGTTTAATATTCCAAAACAAATGATTCTTTATAAAGTTTTAAGTCCTAGGTCTGGTACTGGTATTTCTGAATAAACTGGTTCTGTATACGGGGATCCCAGCAACGTCCTTATCCACCGCAATAACTTTGTAAGGATCCATGAGTGCACACATTAGATCTAGCTATAGTGAAGTGACCATGTTCGATCGAATACAAATGATTGGAGGAAAACGAACTCAGGAGCAGAGAAAGATAGACAAAAACGCCAATTATGAAGTTACGGAACATCGTTTTATGAGTAGGAATCAACAATGAAACTGTTACAGAAGACATTTCTTTGACACAATAAAGCTATTGGCTAAAGGTTGTCTTTTTCAGAAATGCTAAAATAAACTTTTACATGCACAGAAATCTAATGTTCTGATTGCTCTCCTTCTGACAATCTGTTCTGATTGCTCTCCTTCTGACAACCTGTTCTGATTGCTTTCCTTCTGACAACCTGTTCTGATTGCTCTCCGTCAGCAGCAATGCACATTTTAATTATTTGAGAAAGCATTTTACCGCGTATTTTGGCTCGCATTGCAGGTGTCACTGTGTTACAGGCCCTGATGTTACGGCGTTTTGGCAGATATTTATTGTCTTTCATATACACTTTCAATTCGTTCCTGGTTTAGATTCTTACCCATTAGATAATACTATATAACTTGGTACTTGGCTTTTTTGTCTATCGCGTTTTATTGCAGAGTTCGATGTCCTAACTTTTTTAAATTCTTTACTAAGAGGCACTGAAATGACTTTTATTCGATCGGGTATGACCACTTTACCATAGACAGACACTCATGAACTTTTTCTTACAAAGTCATTAGGATGCTTAAGGGTTTTTCTAGTAGCCGTATAATGTATTAAAAATAGCGAATAAAACCTCTACCAATGTACTTAAATAAATTGTTCTTAAGATATTTTTGTTTTTTGGAACATATAAAAGTTGGAGTAATTTAAAATGTGTAAAGTTGGCAAATATATATAATATATATATATATAATGAAGAATTTCAAAAAAGCTAATTTTATGTAATTCTTGTTGCATATGACTTTACTGGAAACTAATCCATTACATAACTGGCATCTAAGATATAGAGGTAGAAATATAAAACAGTAGAAATACAAAGCTAAACACAAAACATGAATATTACAAATCAAATAAACACAAACCCCAATGAGAAGAGGCCGAAGAAGAGGTCGCGACCTCAGGGACAGTTCATATAAGTTTTAGTTTTCTAATGCAGTCTGTAAACATCACCTTGCTGCTTCGAATCTTCATCTAAACCCGGACACGCTAAAATGTGGCTTGAGTTCATATTACCTTTGACTACAAATGGCGTACACATACTTTATATAATTGTAAAACAATATTTATTCCAAATTTATTTTGTGTGAATACGTATGAAAAAAAATGGTTAAATGAATACAGATAACATTAAAATAAAACAATTACTTCGAGGCTGTAGTAAAAGTCTTATGCATTACCCTCATCAGATTTATCCATATCTTTTCAACAATGTTGCACGTTCCGTATACTCATTGTCAGTTTCAATAAAATGAATTACAACTCCACACCATCATAACTAAAATTATTAATTCCCTAATGCAAACTCATCTAACTTTCACCTTTTAATCATCACCTTGACTGAACCCCCGACAGTATTGTAAATATGATGGAAACTTCATTTATGAAAGTATGGCGTGACTCTTGAGTGTGGGAGTTCTTTGGAGGCATCATGAAAAGCAACGTATAGTTAACGTAAGTAGCGTTAATAATAGTTAACGTAGGTAACGTTAATAATAGTTGACTTAAGTCCAATACCTTACACAAGTCTCCAGCGGTAGGCAGAGCTATCATTGTTTAAAGTTTGTTTTTTTGTTTAATACCTAAAATTGACTGAAAATTATGCCTGCTGTTAGTCTTCATTTGTGGAAAGGGTGAAGGAGGATTTTAGAACTAACCACACAACAAAAAATCATTGACATCGAGATTGCTCTCCTTTTAAAGATGTTTTCGCAACGGAGGTGAATAAATTTGGTATCGATTGGAAAGAACTGAATTTATGTTTGCTATTTCCACCTAGAGAAAATTGTATAAAGGTAGAAAAAGATTTAAGTAGGCTATTTACATTTAAGTACTAAAATTATTTTGAAAATTGGGAATCAAATGGATAGGCCCTTCTTATTTCTGTTTCAACAATAGGTTGCAAATGTTTAGTAAAATTATTTTCTAAGACTAAATAGTGGAAATTGAGTAGGTGGTATATTCCTTTTTCTCTTTTGATAATAAGTTACATATTTATGGTAAAAGTATTTCAAGGGATCAAAAATGGAAATCAAATTGGTTAATTGTTAATTTGTTAATTACTGGGGTGTTCTGTCCATGCTTGCTATGCTTCGCCAACCCCCGTCACTAACTTCGCGAGTTGGGGGTTGGCGAATTAGGGGATGGGTCCCGTAATTCACTTTGCCTCCTACGCGCTGTTCTCGCGGAGCTTGTTTCATGAGCTATTTCAAGCCAAACTAACGGTTTTGTGTCATCGTATTATCCTATTATTTCTCTATAAATGCACCAATGCACCAAATTTTACATTTTTGTATGCTATAGTTTTTGCGGTACGAGACAGGGAAAATCGATGGACGTGCCGATACGAAAGAATATTTTTTACTTCAGTAGTGCATAAAAGTAAAATATCTCGTAAACTACATCGACATTAAAAAAGGGTTCTGTCCTGCCAACATTGAACTCTGTAGGTACTTGCCTGCAAAAATTCTTGGTGTTGCTATCGTTAGTCTATCCTGGACAATGTACCTTTGTACCAGGTTAGTCTATCCTGGACAATAAACATACAATGGTTTTAAATTGCTTATGTGGGATTTCCCCCCCCCCCCCCCTCGCCTTTTCAGATCTATGGATAGTTTTAAGTGTTGTTTAAAGTAATTTAAGGGTTTTTATATTAATGACTTGGTTTTTAAAGTGTTTTTACATTTATTGAGGTAATAGTGAGCGTCTTGTTGGATGTGGTTTGAGGGTTTCGGCTATCGGGAGCGTTTCGCCTTGGCAGTAAAAGCTTTAACCAGAGAGTTGGGGGTCGCTATTCCCCCTGGCCGTCACTTCATAAATACTCTTTTAACATCTTTATGGGTATATAGGTACTAGACCTTTTTGGGAGATTATATATATATATATATATATATATATATATATATATTTAAGGAGGAGACTGGGTGTGTGAGACCAGGCATTTGTTTATTTGTTTGCCTAAAACCATTTATTCGACCTTTTATAACAGCAGATTGGTACATACCTCTGTGTTGTCTTTAGACGTTGAATTGAATGTGGGTCACTCACATTGTATCTTAAGGTGGACTCTATGTCCATCTCTTGAATAAAGACTCTTGCACCGTTTTTTAATATCGGCTACATCGTGACTGTGTATCTTAATGAATTTTCCCTGATACACCATGTCTGAAGATCGCAATAACGACTTATTATCTCTGAATAGAAACTCATGACTGAATGTGTATCTTTAAGAATTATATCTGATACACCATGTAACATCACAACAATGAATTACTTGCTATCTGTTGAGACTCATGACAATATGTATATCTTGAAGAACTATATATTGTAAACCCTTTCTGGCGGTTGCCACATCGTTTCGCCTGGGGTCCAGATACGCCCACCGTATCTCATTGGTTGTCCTCAAGGCGATACAGCAACAATTTCTCATTAGTTAATATTTTAATCAGTCTGCATGGTTTCAGCTTTGGCCTCCAGTAACTTTTCTGATTCGATCATACCTGTAATTTGCGTGACTTTATTTATTGCTTTCATGACCTCCCGGGTCACGGCAGTCGTAAACTGGTGCCTATGAGTCTGCCCTTTTGTTTTGCATAGTAGATATCTTAAATCTTTGTACATTCACACTGCCTAAAATGTTTCATAATTTAAATATTACATTTTATGTAATTATATGTAACACATTGTATGCAATTATATGCGATTACATTTTATGTAATTTTTATTCTCTTCTACTATGGTCAGGACATTGTAATTATTATTTCTTTATTTTGTGTTGGAAATTAATAAAGAAATAAAATATTCTAATCCAGTAGAAAAAGTCGCTTGCTGGGCATTTCAGATGTTTCAAAATCTGATTTCAACCTCGGATTTTTCATGTAAAGTTACAATATAGTTTTCAATAAAGTTTATGAATCCACAAAACCTTCTTAATTCCTTAATGTGAGACCATTCAAACGCCACGTTTTTTAATCAATTTCACTGTGACTAATTTCTCAGAAAAGACCTCATTAAAAAAAAAACTCTTAATAGACACTGGGAGGTGAACCCTTCAGAGTCAGAGTCTGAAAAGTAAAGCATTAAGTCTGAGATCTTAAAAGAGTCTCCCCCGGGGGGCTGAGGCTGCCATTGATGAAAGTTTTTGTCCCTTTTAAATACGTAAGAGGCTTGACATTACGGCTGTCATTAGTCTCCATTTGCTGAGGGTCTAAAAGAGGCTTTAATACACATGAAGAAACATCATTGGCTTTTAGATCTTTCTCCCTTTAAAAGAGTTGTCGCGGTGAAAGCAAATAAATTTCGTATTGACAAGCAGGTACTAGGGATTTTTTTCTTTATTGCTAGATGGAGAAAATTACAAATAAATGAAATGAGAATAAAGTAGGCTCGTCAAAAAGAAAAAAAAACACTTTGCGGGAAGAAAATAGGGAAAAATGCAATGTAATTACGAACAAATTAATACACAGGATGTACATAAAGATTGTTTACAACTTTGCAATGCAGTAATAGAAATATGTATCACCATATTGTTAGAAACTGTGGTTCATGTTATGGCCAAACTCTTTCGTTTTCAATTCATTTTGATGTGTTCTTTTCGTGGCACGCATATTTAATAGGCATTCCAATTCTGTAGTAATATGTTACCATCCACAGTAGCAATGACGTTTGTTATTTTTGTTTTCAAACCATCGATATCATTAATGGGTGTTTGGTATACGTGATCTTTGACATATCCGCATAAAAATGTCTAAGGTTGTAAAGTCGAGAGTACCTTTGTTTACTTACCATATATTTGTAAGTACCTTTGTTTACTTACCTTATATGCATAGTATAATGTATATGGAAAGTATCGTGGCGGTGTCAATTATTCGAATTTCAGTTTTCGACGCGAGAGCATATTTCAAGCATCCCTGAACCCGAATCAAACGTTTGGGAGGTGATGTCTCTGTGAGTGAGTGAGTGATTTAGTCAGTGTTTGAAAATGTGCGGATGTCTGAATGTGTGTGAGGGAACCGCACACCGTTTTGCGAACAATATTGGATAGTTACACGTGCAACAGGATTCACACATGCTTTGCTATTCTTCCGGGGACATCACCTCCAAAACTTATATATATATACATTATACATTATATATTTATTATTATGCATTATACACTTATATATTATTATACATTTTTAAGAATGGGATCGAAATTTCAATTTACGTCGTTGCGTTGCCATTGAACAAAACGTTTTACCTGCACTACTAGGACTACTAGGGTAATTATTGATAATCCATGTCGGAAGTAAGTAGCCACCTGCATTCCTCCACTAGCCATCGTACCACTCTATTTATGATAGGATTAAATTGCTTTCCTCAAAAGACCATTTTGTTTGAAATAACTGCAACATTTCAGCTACCACTTTACATTTTATGAGTAACAATGGTATACAGGTGCATTGTTTAAGCAAGAAAGCCATTGATAGATCGAAACTGCTTTACCCGAACTACCCCCTTGCTTACGTTGTATACAGGTAGGTTTAATATGTAGGTCCGAAAGTCCTTCCAAGATGTTGGTGGCAGGGGAAGGAAGGTATGCTCCCTGTGGAGGTCGCTTCCACTGGGTTACAGTCTAAATTGGGTGGCACTGTACCGGCCGTCTAAACAGATTCCTTACACTTTCCGGTAAGTTGGGCGGTCTGAGTCGAATTAAAGAAAGTCTATTATAGATGTAAGGCCTGTGGAAAAACAAGAACTATTTGACTTACAGGACAGCTGGAATTCTTTATGCCACAAGACAGATGGGATTATTTATCCTACAGAACAATTAGAATTCTTGATCGCAAAGAATAGCTGCGAATTTTTATCCTGTAGGACAGCTGGAATTATTTTTCCTACAAGACAGATGGGAATTTATATTGTAAGGAGAATTGGTAATTTGTACAGGACAGCAGTGATTATTTATCCTACAGCACATCGGATTGCATATTTTTACATTGTTGAATTTGAAAATATTGCATAAAAATCTGGTATATTGTTGCAACCTTGTAGTCCTATATATTTTTACAGAATCTGGCCAAAATAGAAAAAATGTCACAAGAACAATTATTAGATTCTGCTGGGTTTTAAAGTATTCTTATTTTGTAAAAATTCGAATGTTTGAATACCTTGTTTGGTTTATCAAAATTAAGTTTTATAGTTTGCGATTTTAAAAATGAACCACCATTGAGTCAAAAGTGATGAGTCATCACTTTGAGTGCCTTGGTCTAGCTATTTATTTTTATTATGTGCACCCTAAACACTGAAAACTACTTTTGCATTTATTATAGTTTCATTTTTAATGCAAATATAGTAGCTTTAAATTGAAGTTAACTTTGAAAATGTATTTTTCCTGATTTAAAGTTTCAGAATGTTTTAGCATAAGAAACGAAGATTTTCTTTGTAATCACATTATACATTCACCGAAAAACAAAATAGTGCTAGGAAAAATATATTTTGTAGAATTTGTGCAAGTTTATTCCCTTTTAATACAAGATATTACGAGTTTAAATCGAATAAGTTTTGTTTTTAAGATTATGTTTTGAATGTTTGGTTCTAAAGCAAATATTTCTTTTTAGGTATGTATATGCTGCACAGAATTTTCTATTCCATGTATCAACATGCCTGGAGATGCTAAAAGGGGTAAAGTTGCTTATTCAACATATTTTATTTAAGGAATGTCTTTACTGGAGATGTCGGAGATAGTGTAATTCTGATGTTATCTCGACACACCACTTTAAACACCTGTTCATTCCGAATTATCATTTAACGCCTTTGAGGGTATTGACAATTTTATGAGTAACTAGAAGCGAATACCCGGCGTTGCTCGGGATTTATCATGCAAAACTATGATAAAAATTACACCGGAACATATAGGGCCAATTGTGATATATTACCGTTGAATGTATCGCATTTTAGAGATGTTTAAATAAAATTAAAGTTGGAAAGTGTTTCATAATCAATGCTTTATGCATGATTGATCTTTCTTGTGACTTCTTAATACTTTTCGTTGTTGAGTAAGCCTGTGAAAAATAAACCATAGTGAAAGTTTCCATTTAAATTCATATCTTAAATCTGCGATTTTCAAAAGCGCCTAATACGTTCAATAAACTCCCATAAAACTCGGTGTTGAGTAAGCCTGTGAGAAATAAACCATGGTGAAAGTTTCCATTTAAATTCATATCTCAAACCTGCGATTTTCAAAAGTGTCTAATACGTTCAATAAATTCTCACAAAACTCAGATATTTAATTGACTTCCACGTTTTAAACCAACAATGTCCAACCTTTTTCGTTGTGAATCATGGGGTTAGAGAGTAGAACTCCTTGGAAAAAGTGTTGTTTTTCACTAATATCTCGAGAACCACTGGTCGTAGAAATTCGAAACATTGCCTATGTTTTTTGTGGGATGATTTAAAGACTACCAAGATAAAATTCATGAAATTCGGTTCAGCTGTTCTTTAGTTATAGTGGATCATACACACACACTTTTCTTCTTTATATATATAGATGATAATTTTTTTTTATTTCCTTTGAAACTTTTGTTGAACGATGACGCATTTCAAAAAGAGTCTATGCTATATTTACGACTTGCACCGAAATTTAAGCAGCAGCTGTTTTATGCATATGTTGCCGCCAAATTGGATGAAAATTGGATGGATATTTAGAAATAAAATGGCGCACAAATATTAACGGATTTTAACGAGACTTTATATCCGGCTTTGTTATAAAAAAATCTAGAACTAAATAGAATGTTTTTTTTAAATTCGAGAGACAACATCGAAATTTATTCGATATATTATATTTTTTTAACATGGCAGCATAGAATGAAATATGATATAATCATGCATAAAAGGGTTTATTTGTGGCTCAAAAATCACGAGACTTAATAGTTTCAATCATTGCTGTGAAACATAGCCGCGATAAATATTTTTTTGTTCGTGATGTTATTATCCCCTAATTTAGTAAGGATGATTTATTTTGGATAGGATGGATATTTATATTGGATGTAATTCTCTCGCGCACAGAGTTGCTCTAGAAAAATTTAATTTCTCTTCTGGAATACCCTAAATATATACATTCGTATAATTAATTTTAGTGTTTGTAGCAATTTTTTTTTTTAATTTTCTGATGTTCGTTTCACTTTGCTGCGCCTCCTTTGTTTCTCAAGTTGATCGGCAATGCTTATCTTTATACATTGCAAAAACATTATTCTTTTGATTGAGATTTCCCTACTTTTGCTGTATTGACTACTCTGTTTCATTGATCCTGGTGAAGAAGGCTCTTTTATGGTTTTGAAACAGTTAATACATCTTATCAACTAAGTACGTGGCCTTGCGCAAAATAAATAATAAACTGGCTTACAATGTGAAATGCAGCGCATTAAGATAAATAAGCATACGTACGTTTCGGAAATCAACTGGATTTCCTTCATCAGTTCAAACAGTCTGAACCTAAATGCCTAAATTAGCGCAATGCAATGTCTGCTAAAATGATATAGTTTACCCGACATTGTTTTACGCTTATCTGGGCGTTTAAGTCCATACCTTTTTGCGCTAATGAAGGAAATCATGCTGTTTTTCGAAACATGCGTTTGCTCATTTATCTTGATTTGCGCTGCATTTTACGTTGTGAACCAGATTTTTTTATCATTTTATCAACTGTTTGTGATGATACTAACGGATCATTTTTACTTTAGGATTATATTTTGCTTGTAACACAGCGTTTTTATACGTTAACGGAATTAAGACGCACTTTTTTGCCCAGATTATGATTAAATAGATTTCAAAGGCATTATGAACGATTAAAAGTTTTTAATCCGATAAAAACATTTCAGGTTATGCGGTAAATATTTTCGTGACTTATCTGTTTGCTCTGACTTACGGAGATTGTTGTTTTGAAGGAGAAAGTGTTAGAAAGAGATCAATGTTAAATCTTCTAGATATTGTTGAAGTCGTGACAAATCGTAAAGTTAACACTTTGCATATTTTGAATTGCACTAAAAAGTTAAACACTTTATCAGGTCTTACTTTCTGTGTACAGTCATAAAACTTTATGAATTAGTATTGGTTTGATTATTTGAATTAAGAATACATCAATATCTTGAGAGTATAATATTCTGTTTTGTGAATTATTTGAGCATGGAATTGTTGGAATACTGAGCGTAACAGTTGTTCTTTGACTCAAGATGGTTAGATTATTAGTTGTATATTGTTTACGTTTACTGGGGCTTTAAATAAAAGTGTTCTTTATTCAGAAATTGGAGCTCATTTTTGTATCCTGAGGATATAACGACGTATATAAGTGTCACAACAATATATACGCTCCCGATCTTGACTATTTTCTCCAAGTGTTTCTTCTAAATGTTCTAAAACTTGCTTATTCATCAACATATCGAAATTGGGAATTTTCATCAATCACTGTTTTTTCAATTCCCTATTAGTTCGAATAGGATAATTCATAAAATATATATTTTGAAGCGTATTGGAATTATTTATTAACTTTTGAACAAAATATTGCAAGAATATTTCTTGCCCATTTCTGCCTATTAATTACCGTTAATAAAATTATCGAATTTGGGCAGCATATGACATTCCCTACACAATGCAACTTTACTTTGTTCATAGCGAAATCATGGTATACAATATCTACGACACAGTATTTTTGGCATTGAATTAACATCACGTAAATTAAAATTTGGCTTTTTTTTGGCAGCTTATGAGTTGTAAAAAGGACAATTCTTTCATACTCGCTTGCAAAATCCTTATGAAAATGCAATTGATATGTCATTAATATCTCGTGTAATAAACGACTTTTAGGGCAAATTGTATGGCGTAAAAATACAAAATTATTACAAGCATCTTCTCTAGTGAATGGAACGAACTAGATCTACGAGAATGAAGTTAACAGATTTGTCGCTTAATATTGCATATGGAAATGAACCTATTGGAGGATTTCACTACTTTTCGTTAATTTTATGTAACTTTGTTTTGTTAAATTCATTTCCAAAACGTTCAATACCTGAAAAACAGTATATGTTATAACGATCTGAAATGTGTATCATTCCTTTTCTGATGAAGAATAACGTCTGAAAGGATATTTTATTTACCATTATTGAAATTCAAAATTTTTAAATAATTTTTTTCGCAAATTAATTCGCGAATTATAGGGTTGTCCAACAATTTGGTTGCCTTTTAAAATCAATAGGGCTTCAATATTCGAAGATTGTAATAATTATACCAAACTATATTTAAAGCGCTTCATTTGTTCTTTAGGTATCCAGCCCAGAGATTCACGGGAATACAACACACACACACACACACGCACACACACACCATTTCAAGAACGTTCGATTCGAGCTCAGAGATGCGTAAAAGTTTTTCTTCTGTCGAAAATTCGAGTCTTAACTTTCGCCCTATCACAATATTTTCCTTAAACATTATACTATGTAAGTGCACTGTAAAACATTTTGCAACCTTTGATTATTTTTTCAGTTACTTTACTGAAAATTTATATATATATATATGTATATATAAAATATATATATATATATATATATATATTATATATATATATATATATATAATATATATATATATATATATATATATATATATTATATATATGTATATATATTATATATATATATATATAACTTTATATATATATATATATTATCATAACTATCAGATTCCCATTACGGCTACAAACCTACAAACAATCGTGTATGTATTTTGTAGCGATTTTGTGTTAATATAAGTTCCCTAGGAAACTCTAATTTTATTCTTTTCTACTGGCTTACAAGAAATGTGTACTTTTTCTTCGCAAACTTTTACGAATTCTCGAGAAACTGTAGTAGGTAATCACCACCCCTGAACAATAGTATAAAATTTAAAAAATAACCCCACTCTCCATTTTGATGCTCCGTAACTTTTACTCCGGTTTACTGGTAAACTGCGCTTAATGATGAAGGAGACAATTAAGGGTCGTAAATTTCCAACTTTCTTAGATTACGGTGAAAAACGATATAATTAACGGAATCTTGTGTCTCACTCTGGAAGGTGCTTCTTTGGAATTTTTTTTTTCATATTTAATGTTTAATTGTCGTAAGAGATGCTGAGAGAGCGAAAGCAGCCCGATGCCTTAATTATCAACGCTGGAAGGTGATGAAAAAGGATTGGAGTAGCTGTAGAATCGAACATTTTACGAGAAAGTTTTATTATGTGTTGATATGAAGGTGGGGATTTTTACTGGTGATTTTCACTTTTTTATACGTAGTACTGAGAAAGTATTGTTTTCCGGAAGATTTTGAATTCGAGATTTTGATGCCAATATATTTTTTAAGACTTCCTGAACACGTTTTGCCTACGTTTGGAGTGATGTCCGTCTGTCTGTCCAAATGTCTCTGGTCGATTTCTTTTGTACACGATAGCAGCCATAGATATTATTTTTACGAAACTTTATATCCGGCTTTGTTATAAAAAAAATCTAGAACTAAATAGAATGCTTTTACTTTCCCTGCAATACATGATAATGTATAGGGAACGTATTGGAATCATGTCGAAATTCGCAATTAGAGTTTTCGAGGAATGTACACATTTCGACACCTCTAGAATACGAAAATACCATTTTTAGCGTACCGTCTGTCTGTGTGTGTCTCTGTGTGTGTCTATGTGTTTGTCTGTGTGTCTGTCTGTGTATCTGGCTGTGCAATGCATGCATCCATCTAACTAAAAAACTAATGGACCGAATTTCATAAAATTTGGTAGGTAAGTCACTTGGGTGAGACCCTGATGCTGATTAGTTTTTAGTAGTAGGTTTCGTAAAAACAGAATCCGCCTATTTTTATGAAATGGCCCTCAAAAATTTCATATATCCACTCTAGATGAAATACTAAGTGTCCAAATTTCACAAAATTTGGTAGATAAGTTACTTGTGGTGATACTCTGGTGCTGATTAGATTTTGGTACGAGTCGGAAAAGAACAACCTGCCTTTTTTTACGAAATGGTCCGCAAAAATCGCCAAAATCTAAAAAAATAAAAAAGACTACGTATGCTCAAATGTATCAATTAAATTCTTGCTTTATACACTATTTTTGACGAGGAAAAGAATATAACACACTCCATTACACTTTACGACTAACCGTTCTCAAGATATTTGAAATTTCTTACATTTTTGTTAAGCCGATTTTGGAAAAATGTCCAAATACCAAATAAAAATAAAAATCGAATTAAAAATGCAACTTTAGTATTATTTGGTGCAATTAAACTCAATCTAATGAATTATTAAAGAAAAAAAGAAAACACGAATTTGAGTCTGCAAAGAAAGTCATGTTCTTCCCACATCAGTTTTTTAAATTCAAGCAACAATATCGAAATTTATTCGAAATATTATATTATTTTACCTGGGTAGCTTAGGACAAAATTTGACATAATCTTGCATAAAGGGGTTTATTTATGGCTCAATGATCACGAGACTTAATAGTTTCAATCATTGCTGTTGAACATAGCCGCGATGCAATTTTCTTTATATTATTAGCCCCTACGTTATTATTAGCCCTTACGTAATTAGCCCCTAATTTAGTAGGCGATTTACTCTGTCATAGGCAAGTTACTCCTCGGGTATACGTTGTCAAGTATGGTGTCAATTGAAAGATTTTTCTAGCCCTTTAAAGTGAAGCGTAACACTTTAAAATTATAATCATTTGGACCCACAATATCGATTTGAAAACAAAAATGGATTCTGGTATGAAAAAGTCGAGCGCGGTTAGTACTTGGTGGGTGACCACCTCGCAACACCGCGTGCTGTTGGCCATCTCGGGTGCGGTATCCCCGTGGTTTGCGCGCTAGATTTGCACGCTACCACAAAATGCCGCCGTGTTCATGCGGAGTACGATCACGTTAAACATGTGGGTCCGTAAGTCCTTCCGAGAGGTTGGTGGTAGGGGAAGGAGGGTACGGTCCCTGTGGATGCCTCCCCCACTGGGTTCCGGTCTAAATTGGGTGGCACTTCCCGGCCGTCCATACAGTTACCTTACACCTTTCTGGTAGGTCGGACGGTCTGGGTCTCAACAACAACAACACTCGTGATTAATGTCAATGGCTTTTATGTGACTAATATCTAACCGGCTTAAACCGGGACGTTAAACCGTGTAACCAGCTTTAACCGGAACGTTACAGAAAATTTAAACAATTTGGACTATTACATCCCAGAACATGATAAATAAAAATATAAGCAATATATACTTATTTTGTCAAAAATGGGGTTTCATTTATGAATATATAAAGATAATTTCAATATTTCGATATTTTGAAATATTTTTGTCGAGAAAAATCAAAAAGTTTTTGTCCGAGTAAGTTTTTCACTTTGCATACTTTTACTCGAAATATATTTTAAACTATTCTAAAACATAGATATAAACAGTAAGTAATAAAAATATCGATTAGGTAATATATATTCTTGATCAGTATATTGTTTTCACAAAGCTTTTATAGGTTTTCGAGCAATCGTCTTGCCATTTTGAAGAACATTAAAAATGTTGCATTTTTAAAGAGTGTAATGCTTATATTTCGAAAATTAAAAGTGCTAGTTGTGTATAATAGGTAAGTCATTTTTAGCCTTTTGAGAGTTCTACAAGGATATATAACCATATTTTTGACTGACAACTTATTTTTCAAAAATAATATATGAAATTGTATTACCCACATATTTCCATGACTTTAGTGGAGAAAAAGAACCGTAATACATTTAAAATGATATTTAAAGTGCTTAGTACTGATGAGTATATTAAAAAAAACGCGGGGGGGGGGGGGGTATGCACGCACTAATGAACAAATATTTATTCTGGAATGTTTATGCCCAAACTATTCCAAAATAATGAGAAATGCGCAACATTCTTATTTCATTATATTTATTGAAGATAATTATGCCACAATCCATTTCATCAAGTATTTAATAATAGAGTCTTTCATAATTTAAAAAGAAATATTTGATAAGTCTTCGAGATGACACGGAGAAATGTCTACTTTACCTTAATAATGGCTAGAGTGCAATTGCACTTGATATTTTCTTACAAGGATTAATGCTCTAAAGCTATCATGCATTATTTGAGTTTGTTACGCTATTAAACATTTATTTTGAATATACTGAGTATTTTGGGTGTAATGCAATTTTGCTACAGCACCACTGCAGTTGTAAAAACTAAAACTAACTCCAAAAAATTATTGAACTTTTTTGGAGTTTTATTTTACAAGACTTTATTTACGCAAAAGCCATTCCACCATCTTTATTTTTCTCAATCTTTTGCGCATTTTTGGGTTATCCCAGTATTCCTCGGAGCTATGGGTGGGAATCGCAACTCAACACAGTAACGTAAAATTTTAAAAATACCTTAAGCTGCATTTTTTATGCTCCGTAACTTTTTCTCCGAGTTACTGCTGTGGGGTATAATCGGAATTATGGCACTTTTCATCAAAAACCTTTTTAAAGCCCTATAACTATAATTGAGAACCACACCATACTAATAAGAATGAAATCGTTCCGTATTTCAAACATTTAAACTTTACCTGTCAAATCCAAGAAATTAGAAAAATCTTAAATTTTATTTTACTGTTTGAAAGGAAAAATATACGCAGCAATGCTCTGTCAGACAAGGAGGCAGAATCACCGAACGTTACTCTTTCTTTAGTTATACTTTTCGCATTGTTTCACGGCACTTTGTCTATTTTTAAACATTTTTAAACATCAATCCAAAAAGTTATTGATTTTTCCCCCTTTAGAATTCTTAACTGCCACCTGTTGATTTCTAGAATTTTAGCTTTCGATTAAGAAATACAAAAGCAAGATTCTGGCGCAAATACCAACATAGGATATGTGGTTTTCAATGCGCCGTTTTTTGTCCGTCTTTTGAAATCTAGCTAAGGAGATTGATTGATTGATTTTTTAGTTTTCGATTATTGCATGTATTTTTTATCCACATTTAACTTTTGTTTGAAAAAGAAGCGCGATTCTATGTTAAAAATGAACAGAGGATATGGTGTTTCAATAATGCGCAGTTTTACTTGCTTTTAGTTTTTTTTTTGCAAATATTTAAAAATCTATTAAATTTTTCGAATTTTCAAATGCTTTTGATCACATTTTCAGATCGCTTGTTCATTTTAAGAGAGTTCTTCATTCAGAGACTTTTTCAGGGCTTTTTAGAGTTTTTTTGCAAATATTCTAAAATATATTACATTATTTTAATTTTTCAATATTTTAGTCGTATTCTGGGATCGTTAGCTCTTTATAAAAAAAATCTGATGTGGGCAACACATGACTTTCCTTATATAATGCAATGAATTTACTACTTTTACAGTAAAAAAAATAGGTTTTTCTTATAGTATATACTTATATTCTTTCCAAGATGTTGAATTTTCGACAATTAGTCGTCATTTTCATTAATATAGCGTCATTTTTATCCATTTGGCGAGATTTTCGTCAATTTGGCAACATTAAAAAAATTCGCCAAGTTGGCGACATTCCGCCAAATTCGTCGCCAAAATCTTGCTAAGCTTTACTGACGGAGAAATAAGTTATTCTTATAGCAGATAAATGACTATTGGAGTTCAAATGCAAATGTATTACACGAAATATCTTTTCTCATGAATGGATCGAGCTAGATCCACGAGAATGCTGTCACCAACTTTATCGCATGGTATTGTGGGAGCTGGGTCAGTACAAACAGCACCTACTGACTCCACCATCCACAACTTCGTGATCGTAATTTCAAAAAGCCAAAGAGACATATATTTAACATATCTAGTCTCAAAAATTTATCAGCAAAAACACCAGGTTCAAGATCTAAAGGAGTTCCCAGTTTAGGAGAATTAATCCTAAATGAAGTACAGTGAGTAAAGTAAATATGCAGACACAAATAAACAGGCTCATTTGTCACTCAAATTAATATTTATTTTAAGAATTTCAACCAGAATTTGCATATATTTATCCTTCAATATATCTAATTATAATCAGAGCTTTATTTGTATATAATAACAATCAGATCTATTGCTCTGTTCAAAATTTATATAGCACACAACACTTCAATAGTCATATGACTTTAATTTGACTTTAAGTTATCAATAAATACATTTTTAACATGAGCCCATTAATATTAGAAATTATTCTTCACTACGCCGGTGCTGTACGGCATTAAAATTCTCGTAAGGAAAATGTTACCTGGCTATTATACATTTCACGCCTTTCAGAAAAATACCTCTCATCAGATGTGCACGATTTTAAGTAGAACAAAGTTCTCAAATGGGACGATGAGGAAACAAAAGTCCAAAACTTTAAGTACTAGACATCCGTCAAATTTACACTCCGAACGGTATCGGCATAGCTACTTCAAGCTCGGCGTCGATGTCGGATAGATTGCCTGGAATGGAAAAACAAATATTTTAGAAAATGTACAGAATAATTAATGTAAGTATCCAGGATCTTCTTCAATCATCTCCAGAAATGCAGGGGCGGTTTCCTTTAGAACCAAAATGCCCATCTCCGCCAGCTAGCCATTTCGGCTAAACGCCTTTTTGTCTAATTTAGACAAAACTTTCGATGCGACCTTTCAGTCGAAGCGTTCCAGCACGAAGCGCGAAGTGTGGGTCGCCTGAGCCCACGCTAAAAGTTCTCCTTCGCAAAAATGCGCCTCTTCCTGACTGGACGGAGCGCTCTCCTAGCAACTAGCGAGCCGACGTCACGCATCCCGGCCAGACACTAAGTCCAGACATTCCAACGAATTCACGACGAAAAGCGCTTTTTAATGTAATTTCAATGGAAACAAGTGTTAGTAAAAACACAGCACAGGCACGAACGGAGAGAAGGATGTTTCTCTCGCAGAAAAATAAGAAAGGCTCATGGCGCAGAATTGCGACATGACAGCTCTCCCCTTCTGGGAGGCAAAAAATTTTCAGAACACAGTGAGGAAAATTTTTCTCTCACACACAAACACAAAAATTTACAAAGAGTTTTAGGAACCTGTAAGTGTAAAATAATTTAAAACAAAATTTTGGGCGAGAAAAGTGCGATCGATCACCTCTCTCAAAAGCAACAACACTGTAGATCTGAATGACTGGCCAAGCCACTCATCACCACAGGTAAAGACCAAAAGAAAACCAAAAGGATGACAAGGCGTCACCACATCTTAAAGGAACCTTTACAAAAATTCACATTTAAATTACACTAAATTTGTCAAGGCACTGACAACACAATATCTCAATCGACAACATTGAGATCAACCAGGTGATATGAAAATTAAAATATGATATAATATGAATTTACAAACTTAACAATATAACAATTCAAAAAATTTCAAACAATCTCAAACAATTGTCACTTTCAAACACACAAGTGACACAAAAATTCTTAAGGATTACATATTTTGAAAATTAATTTTAATTTAAATTTGTCATAATCAGGTAATGAGATTCATTTACTCATTCAAAAATTTGTCTCACTATTTGAGAACAAGGTTACTTTCAATATTTCCATTTTTCAATTTCAATTTTTCATTTCAAAACTTTCATTAAAATCTTAACTTTCACTTTAAATTACATTTACTTTCAATTTATCATCATTTCAACTTTTCACAATTATTCAACATATTCAATATTAACTTTAATTCAACTTATTTTTGTCATCAAGACAATTCAGAATTTTCTCATTCTGACTCAATTTTCATAAATTACTTTAAATTATTCATTTATATTTACATTATTTAATTTATCTTAAAATTTCAATTTACTTTACTTTTAACAACTTTCACTCTGAAATTATTTCAACAAGTGACCATTTCATGTCACAAACAAAAATTTACATTTATATACATTTGTCTACTGAGAGAGAGAAGGAGAAAAATTTCTCCTGAAATTCACGTCAGTTATGTAAAAGAGCAGGAACACATCACAAGAGCAAACTCAGCGGGGACTAACGAGTTGCCAATTTAGAAAAAGGGAGGTGTAGAAAAAAGAAAAAAAAATACTCGCGTGCAGGAAGCGATTGCAGCAGAAACAGGACGCCAGGACATGCCTCAGAAGCAACGGATATCATCAAAATTTTTGGACAGCTTGCGCTGATCCCAACATCATCATCTTCTTCATCATCATCCTGCCACAAAAGTTCGGACAATTAATTTGCTAAGCTGCTTCTTCGTCTGTGCTCCAATGTAAATATGTCCATGTTTGCGTCCACCAGCCAGCTTTCAGAAAAAGGGGTTGCAGCATAAAAATATGATGTCTAACTTAAACTTGTGTAGATGTTTGAAACTGCTGGTCAAAAAAAAAACAACAATGTGAAATGGAATTTCAAGAGAACAGAATTTCAACAAAACATCAGCCAAAAGTTTTCACCTCTCTCAGCAACAAAGTTTCAAAACATTTTTCAAAAGAGATCATTTACTTTTGATCTTCAAGAAAAATTTCATTAATTTTCAAAAATTTTCAAATTCAAACTTTTCATTTTCACTTTCAAATTACTTAAATTATTTCAATTACTTTATATTAATTCCAATTTTAATTTCAATTTTATTTTAATAAATCATTTACTTTTTCCAAAATTCAAAATTTCCTTCAGAAATCAAGATTTCCTCCCTTTTTACTTAGGGGAACAACAAATTACCACCACCATTTTACTTATTTTCATTAATGAACTTAAACAAATAGTAAAACATTTTTTTACAATAAAACACATCAATATAATCAAGGTCAATCAAAACAAGACTCTCGAAAATTTTAAAAGTCCAAGGAGAGTCAATTAACAAATTTACTTATTATTTAATTTATAATATAAACATTCATAAATTATAGTTCACAAATCAATTACTTTTTCTTATTTACTTTTTTAACTTAATGCAAGATTTCCAATAAATTTTAAAATCACGACAATTTTTTCATAAATTCTATTTTAAAAGACAATATTGAAATATAAAACTTAAACAAGTATAAACTTTAACTAAAATGAAATCTTTTCTTGCAAAATTTAATTTCTGAAAAATTGTGAACTCAACTAAAATTTAATATTGTGAAAATCTTTGATTCCTCAGATTATAAGGTGTACGTGTATTTCTGTTTGTCATGTAATACTGATTTTGGTGTGGTGTATAACTATTTCTAAAGTTATTGTTGTAAATGATTCTTCCATTTCCTCTATTATGAAAGTTATTTGAATTATTTCTCTGAACATATTGTTGACTTCTATTAGCATGAAAGTTTGATCTAGTATGAACAGCATTTTCATTTACCCTTTTATTTGGCAAATTAAATCTTACTCGTTTCACAGTTTTTTTGTTTTGAGATTTATCTCCAGATCTTGCTAAACAAGATTTTAGTTTCACTGAGTCTTTTTCAGCGGTGATCATAGGAGTAAGTTTATTTGGCTTAGAGTTCAATTTTTGACTTTCATGGGTTTGTTTTGAAAATTTTTGCAATTCCTCTCTTCTTGGAGGTAAAAGAGTCAGTCTGTTCACATGAACCAGTTGTTCATTTTTGGGATTCATTACATGTCTGATCAAAAAGTTAACAGCAGAAGTTTGTTTTATCACTTTAAAAGGGCCTTTATTAAAAGAGCTCAGTTTTCTTGACTGGCCTTGAGGCAAAAAGGGAGTGTAAAGATACACTAAATCACCAACTTTAATATTGGGCATCTTTGCTTTCTTATGCTGTTGTAAAATTTGTGAATTTTCAACTTTTTCTAAGTTACTTTTTACTACATCATAAGTTCTTTTAAGTCGGAATCTCATGTCTTCACCATAATCATATGTTGATTCATATGTCGGAGGTTTAAATCCAGCGATCAAAGTATTTGGAACTGTTAAGTCTCTACCATAGAGTAAATAAGCAGGCGATTCACCCGTAGAAGCATGTATGGCATTTCTATGCGCTAATAAAGCAAAATGTATCAGATTGTCCCAATTATCTTTATCGTTATATGCAATATTTTTCAAGGATCTGATCAAAGTACCATTTAATCTTTCAACACAACCGTCTACAGATGGCATGTAGGCAGTAGTAGTATTCTTTATTATTCCTAATTTCTTATAAAAACATCTTGCTGTTCTAGAAACAAAATTCGTCCCTTGATCCGAGACGATGAATTTGGGTATACCATGCTGAGCCATGTAGTGCTCTAAGCAACTTAAAATGTCTTCAGTTTTAATTGAAGCTAAGGGATATGCTTCAGGCCATCTTGTAAAATAATCAGTTATGACAAGTATGAATTTATTTCCAGATCTTGATATAGGTAATGGTCCAACACAATCCATGGCGATACGCTCAAATGGATATGTGGATCTTGAAAATCTTTGTATGGGTGCTTTGTTATTTCTAAAACCACGATTTACCACACAAATTTCGCATGATGCAACATAATTTTGGGTTTGGGAATACATTCCCTGCCAAAAATATTTTCTACTTACAGAAGCTAAAGTTCTTCTAAATCCACAATGTGCGTAAGTAGGGCAATCATGATGCAGCCATAAAATTTCAGATACAAGTTCCTGCGGAACAACAACTCTTTCTTGTTCTTGATGTCTACGCTTGGGATACCTGTGCGTACACCACAGTATATCATCTTTTCTAAAAAATACCAAAGTTTGTGGGTAAGGTTTTATGTTTTTATCTAAGAGATCTATAATTTTATTGCACCTTGGGTCAGATTTTTGAGCATTCTTAATTCTTATGAGCAAGGTGGGACAAGTAAATGTTTGTTCCAATTGACCAATTTGTATATTATTTTCACTTTGAATTTCCCTTTCATTATTATTAACAGCACAAATTTCATTTGCTTCATTTGTATTGACTGGATTCAAATTGATTTCTGATTCTCTTCTATTGCTACTATTAGTATTGTTTACATTATTAGAGCTTTGAAAATTTTGATTTACACTTGGAATATTTTGATTAACATTTTGATTTATAACTTTATATTGTGACACAAATCTTTGTGGAATATTGTCAATAGTATTTGTACATTCATCTACATTTCTCGACATATAATCAGCAACAACATTTGCTTTTCCTGGTTTATGTACTATTTGATAATCAAACTGTGATAAGGATGCAATCCATCTAGCCAATCTAGATGTAGGATCTTTTAATTTAAATACAAAGGACAGAGATTTTTGGTCACAAAAAATTGTGAAAGGTTTTCCAATTAAATAGTGTTTGTAATAGTTAGTAGCCCACACAACAGCTAATGCTTCTCTTTCGACAACACTGTATTTACATTCTGCTTCGCTAAGCTTTCTGCTTGCGTAAGATATTGGATGCAAAATTTTATTCTCATCTTCTTGAGACAAATAGCTACCTAAAGAGTGGTTTGATGCGTCGGTATGTAAAATAAATGGTTTTCTAAAATCTGGAAGGGTCAAAATTGGTTTTGACAAAAGTTTTCCTTTTAAAATTTCAAAAGATTTTTGAGCTTCATTAGTCCAAATAAATTTCTTTTTGCTTTCATTATTCTTAGTTTTCAATAATTCTGTTAATGGCAAGGTCAGTTCAGCATAGTCTTTTATGAATTTTCTATAGAATCCAGTGAGTCCAAGAAATTGTCTCACATTCTTAATTGATTTAGGAATTTTGAATTTCTCTACAACTTCCAAATTATGAGTATCAGGTTGTACTTTTCCATTTGATACCAAAAATCCAAGATACTTAATTGTTTTTCTGAAGAAATGTCATTTACTTGGCTTTAATTTTAGACCATGTTTACTTAATCTTACAAAAATTTCTTCTAGTTTTTTCAAATGTTCTTCGAATGTTCTTGAAGCGACGATAATATCATCTATGTAAATTCCAGATATGCCAGCCAGCACCAGAGACATCAGTCTCTGAAAGGATGCAGGCGCATTCTTAAGACCAAATGGGGTTCTGGTCCATTCAAAGTGGCCATCAGGTGTTGAAAAATAAGTCTTTGGATAATCATCAGGATGTAAACACAATTGGTAAAATCCACTGGTTAAATCCAGAGTAGAAAAATACAAGGCTCCAGACAAGTTATCGATCAATTCCGATATGTTCGGAATAGGATAATTCTCAACAATAGTGATCTTATTGAGCTTTCGAAAATCCGCTACCAAACGGTAACTTCCATCAGGTTTCTTCACAAATAACACAGGAGTATTGTAAGGAGAAGTACTTCTTTGGATGATTTTGGCATCAAGCAATTCATTCACCTGGCGCGAAAGTTCTTTCTGTAAATTATCTGGAATGCGGTATGGCTTTTGCCTAACAGGTATGTTAGACTCCAGATTAATTTCATGCAAAATAGTGTCACATCCAGACAATTCTTTCATATTCTTGGCAAACACATGTTTATATTTACTTAGTAATTTCAAAAGCAAAGTTTTTTGTGCATAATTCATATGTTTCAAATCAAAATCTCCTCCCCATGCATCAAATGTTTCATTTTCTTCAATACAGTTTTCAACGTCAACTCTATTATTTATATCAATATCAGATTCATGGATGTTTTCGAAAGTTCCCAATTTCATACCTTTGTTTATATAAACCATTTTCTCAGATGGATTTGCAACTTTTGCATACAAAAAGTCATTTTCAGGAATTTTGTGGATACTTCTGGCTACGAAAATCTTGTTTGCAGAAAATTCTTTATTATTGATAGGTTCAAGTAAAATTGTCGTGTCTTTCTTAATTTTGTAATTTCTTTTTAATTTAATAAAAGATTCAGAAAATGGTTTTAGAACACATTTGTTGAAAGCTTTGGCAATCCCTATTGCCTGGTTTTGTTGTGAACTTCCTTCATCATGTTTATCACAATCTGTCTGAAATATTTCATTGTTACTGGTATTGTCTTTTGTCAAAAATCTGTCTGTATGTACATTGTCATTCATTTGTCTTTCATGTAAATCATTTTCACATTCATAATTTGACCTTTCATTTCCATTTGCATCAAAATTTCTAAAATCAACGTCTCTAAATTCATTGTGAAAATTGTTTTGTTCAAATAAATATCCATTATTACACTTATTTTCATAATTTCTTGAAAAATTTGTGTCTTTGGATCTATAATCTACATCATTTGTAAAATTGTAATTTCTTCTATTATATTTATAATTTATTGCATTACACTCAGATATTTCAGGTTGAACATCTTTGTGTCCAAAGGTAATGGTCACTTTATTTTTATGCAGAAATGTACTTCCCAAAATCATGTTGTATTCGTTAGGTGCAGGTGTGTTTAAAATGCAACATTCAATCACAACACTGTCTTTTCCAACGGACAAAAGAAAAGAAGCATTCTCATCAGCCCAAACCTCATGATCTCCAACTCCCTTCACAATAATGGATGTATGTTTTAATTGCACTTTCCTAGGGTTAATTTTCTGTAAAGCGTCTCTATAGATAATATTTATGGAACTTCCAGTATCGATTAATGCATTCAATTTGACATCTTCAACAAAAACTGAGATGACCGGAAAATTTTTCTGGCAAGGAGCTTTAATTTCCGTCATGAAACTAACTTCAGAATCTGTTCTATTACATTTTGGAGATTGAAAATTTTGTGTTCTAAAGTTTTGTCTTCTAAATTGCCTTCTATTACCAAATATATTATTAAAATATCTGTTATTTCTTCTATATCCAAAATTATTGAAGTTTTGAAATTTATAATTATCAAAGGAATTTCTAAAATTTGAAAAATTTCTTCTCTGGAAATTTGAATTTCTGTATGAACTGTTACGAAAAGGTCTTCTAAAAATTTGTGAGTTCTTTCTTGGAGAATAATTTTGATATGGACTTTTAACATACCACTCTTCTTCCTGTGAGGCAACCGGAATTCTTCTTTGACTGAAACGGTTTCTATTTTCAGATCTTTTGGATGGTGTAGAAGTTCTGAAAGATGTTGATGGTTTATGTTTCTTCTTTACTGGAATATCTTCCCAATCTTCCTCTTCCAATTCATTTTCATTGTATCTGCTTGTAGAGGGCGTATCCAGGAAAGATTCCTCAAAACTGGAATTGCTCTTTTCCAGATCTTCTCTTATTTCATTCAGTCATCTCTTATTTCATTCAGTCATATCAGCAAAAACACCAGGTTCAAGATCTAAAGGAGTTCCCAGTTTAGGAGAATTAATCCTAAATGAAGTACAGTGAGTAAAGTAAATATGCAGACACAAATAAACAGGCTCATTTGTCACTCAAATTAATATTTATTTTAAGAATTTCAACCAGAATTTGCATATATTTATCCTTCAATATATCTAATTATAATCAGAGCTTTATTTGTATATAATAACAATCAGATCTATTGCTCTGTTCAAAATTTATATAGCACACAACACTTCAATAGTCATATGACTTTAATTTGACTTTAAGTTATCAATAAATACATTTTTAACATGAGCCCATTAATATTAGAAATTATTCTTCACTACGCCGGTGCTGTACGGCATTAAAATTCTCGTAAGGAAAATGTTACCTGGCTATTATACATTTCACGCCTTTCAGAAAAATACCTCTCATCAGATGTGCACGATTTTAAGTAGAACAAAGTTCTCAAATGGGACGATGAGGAAACAAAAGTCCAAAACTTTAAGTACTAGACATCCGTCAAATTTACACTCCGAACGGTATCGGCATAGCTACTTCAAGCTCGGCGTCGATGTCGGATAGATTGCCTGGAATGGAAAAACAAATATTTTAGAAAATGTACAGAATAATTAATGTAAGTATCCAGGATCTTCTTCAATCATCTCCAGAAATGCAGGGGCGGTTTCCTTTAGAACCAAAATGCCCATCTCCGCCAGCTAGCCATTTCGGCTAAACGCCTTTTTGTCTAATTTAGACAAAACTTTCGATGCGACCTTTCAGTCGAAGCGTTCCAGCACGAAGCGCGAAGTGTGGGTCGCCTGAGCCCACGCTAAAAGTTCTCCTTCGCAAAAATGCGCCTCTTCCTGACTGGACGGAGCGCTCTCCTAGCAACTAGCGAGCCGACGTCACGCATTCCGGCCAGACACTAAGTCCAGACATTCCAACGAATTCACGACGAAAAGCGCTTTTTAATGTAATTTCAATGGAAACAAGTGTTAGTAAAAACACAGCACAGGCACGAACGGAGAGAAGGATGTTTCTCTCGCAGAAAAATAAGAAAGGCTCATGGCGCAGAATTGCGACATGACAGTATTACACATGAAAAGTGAACATGTTTCTCAATAGGAAATATATTTTTCTTATTTTATATGACTTTTTGATAATTTTCTTGAAAAATGTGCAATATCTCGAGAACGGTTCATGTTAGCGTTCTAAAATTTATGTTAAACGTTTTCTAATGAAAAATTACATAGGAAATGTCTATTTGCGTAACTTTTTTAGCTGTTTTGATTTTTTGACGATTTTTTCAAAATTTCACTCGAAAATTTAGGGAGGTTCGATTACATTTAAAAACAATAGGCTTCCAGTGTTTACGGATTGTGATTTTTGTACCAAATTTCGCTCGAATCGGTCCATTTGTTCGTTAGTTATCGTCTCCACAGACTCACTGACACATACACATACTTTCACACACACACACACACACACACACACATACACACACAGACATCACTTCAAAAATGTTTGATTCGTGATCAGGGATGCTTGAAACGTGCTCTCCCGTCGAAAACTCGACTTCGAATTTTCGACCCCGTCACAATACTTTCCTTATACATTATGTATATAAGGAAAGTAATAAATTGTGGAGTTCTGAGCTAAGACTTGACGTTGTTAATCGCTGTTACATATATGGGTTGACGGATTTTAATAGTATAGGTTATATTTTACATACAAAAGTACGAAATATATATATATATTCTTTTTCATTATTCAAAGTCATCAACTCCTAGTAAAAAGCGATATAAGCGTGGCAAAGAAAAAAGTAACTTAAGTGAAACTATTGATTACAAAGCAGACATTTTGAAATTACAATATAATTATTCTCAAACTTTCAATTTTCTACCTGTTAGAACATGGTTATATAAAGTCAGAAAAAGCAAATTAAGTATTGTATATACTAATTTTTTAAAATTAAAATTAACTCATGAACATTTTAAACATTTATTTTTTGATTTGCTTCTTTCACGTACAAATTTCTTAAATTACCACCTACTCCATTCACCAAATCCACATACTAAAATAGCTTACCGTGTAATTTCTTTTAAACATCCTATTCTTAATTCTCTTAACTTCAATAATTTATTTGCAAAACATCAGCACTTGTTACCAGTAAAAGATATCAAAATACAAAAATCATTCAAATATAATTTACCAATTGGTAGAACTATTTACAATTACAATGAAGTTTCCAGGACATTAAACTCCGATGATCTTACATCATGTGTATGCAGCAATCAAAATCTTACCCCTTTTGTCAACTCCACTCATGGTCACATTATTACAGTTGATCTCAGTATAGTTCAGGATGATATTCTTAGGGATATTATGAATAAAGGGTCTAAATTTCGCATTCCATTCTGCCATCACCCTAAACAACTTCTTCAGTCTCTATCATTTGATTTTGATAAATTCATATATCAACTTGCTTGTTCACATTCTATTCCTATTGAAGCTTTCAATCAATGGAAGTATACTACCTTACATCTACTTAAAAATGTTATTATAAACATTAAATTAACGAAGCCTAGGTATCCTTATAAACAACTCCTATCTGCTATCAAAGAACTTCAACAACATTTTGTCATAACTTATGTAGATAAAGCTTCTAATAATTATGCCATCATTTGTAAAAAATATTATGTTTCTCTGTTACAGAATTACTTAAAAAATAATCATATTTTTAAACCCATTAATAATCAGTCTATTCATATCAAAACTAAAATGCTAAAATTATATACACAATTAAATATTAATTGTAAGTTTTTTAAATTTCCTTATGTTACTTTGGTTCCTAAATTCCACAAATCTCCTCTGTTTTAGAACAGTCACTTGTGGACATAATACCTTTACCACTACAGCTAGTAAATACTTGCTTAACTGTTTAAATCGAATTAATGAATCTCTTAAATTCAGGAATTCAGGATATTTCATTTTGAACAATAGTTTTGATTTAGTTAATCATCTTAGCAAGTTTCCACACATTCTTGGTTTCCAAACCTTTGATTTTAAAGACCTATTTAATAATATTGTCATTAAAGATTTACATAAAGTTATTATCTCTCTTTATCATGACTGTATATCTTCCAATCATGTTGCTTTTAATGTCAAAAATTTTCCTATGCTCTTGCACTTTGTGTTATACAACAATTATATTATCCAAGGTGATAACATTTATTTACAAACATCTGGTGTACCACAAGGTGGCTGTAGTAGTAGTATACTAGCTAACTTATATCTTTATTATTATGAATGTCATTTTAACTCTAATTTATATATTATATATAGATATGTTGACGACTTAATTTGTATTATCATTGATGATTCCTATCCCATTAATATTGATTTTTACCCGTCTAACCTTGAATTAATTCCTAATGAGCCTTGCGTTAGTCAAACTGTTAATTTTTTAGACCTAAATTTAGATACCCTCAATAATCATGTAATCACCAATCTATATGATAAAAAAGATTCTTACAACTTCACTATCATAAAGCTGCTATCATATCATTCTTGTAATTCTATTCAATTGTTTAGAAACATCATTTTAAACCAGCTATTTCGAATACATCGACTTTCTGATCCTCAGTTTCACTTTCTCCACATCAATAAACTTAAACGCATTTGTCAAAATTACCAATACCCGGAAGTATTTGTAAATAATATTATTAATAATTTCAAATATACCACGTAATGGTTTTACACATGCATTATTTGTCTTTGACTGGTTTACTCATTTTTGAACATTCACCCATTCTTATCACCTCACTTTCCACTAGGCCTGAGTCTGATACTGTTTGCTATTTTCGAATGACTATTTTCCACTTGTCCTGAGTCCTGTACTGTTTGCTATTTTTGAGGGTCTCCATGCATATTATGTGTCGTTCAAGTGTATTCATTCCGGTGCCCACTCGCATTGACGAAGTGAGGTGAAATGCTCAGTCACTAGTTTATCTTACACGTGGTGCTATGCTTTTGATTTCGTGTTTCAGTTCGAGAAGGTATTGTTTTTCAGATTTGTATAATTCATTTGATTTATTTTTCTCCTTCCACTAGCCAGTAGACAGTTCCAATGGTGTCTATAGTTAAATACTATCGCCATTGTCAGAAACTGGCTATTCTATCGGTTTTAATTCGAATTGTATGGCTGTCGTGATGAGAATGCAATTTCGAACTAACCGCCATTTTTTGTGGGGTTTCAATTGATTGTTATCTATTCTTAATCTTTTATCTTAAGCTGATTGTTATTGCCTATTCTCATTTTTGCCGAGTTTTATTTTTATTTATTTTTATATACTTTTAATTGTGAATTTTGAATCCTAATATTCTTCTCATCCCCCTTTCCATTGTAGTGATATGTTACTTTCTCTCTTTATCCTTAGTCTTGGCCTATAGTTACTCATTTGTAACAGATATGCTAGAGATGGGTTTTTTTGTACATACAGTAGTTTATGCATTATTTTCGATTAAAATCCTTTAATTTTTATTTATATATATATATATATATATATATATATATATATATGTATATATATATATATATGTATATATGTATATATATATATATATGTATATATATATGTATATATATATATTAAATATATATATATATATATATATATATATATATATATATATATATATTAAATACATATATATATATATACATTAATAGTTACTGTGATACAAATTGTTTAAAGAAGAAATGGTATCTTAATGTCTTTTTAAAATGGATTCATTAAATGATGCTGAAATTAAGTAATATTCATGGGTAATTGTAATAACATAAGTGCTCAATACAGTATTTTACAGTGCGTGCTCAAAATATAATGTTCACTGTAAAATGTTTTTAAGTATTTGTGCGGGGATTATACGTCTGTAAATTTAATTTAAAAAAAATTTCAACAAAAAATATCCAACTTCATCTTTATTCTGCCTCGTATATTTTTCAGTTTTACTAATAGGCTGAGCTCAGTGATTATAGAGACAATTAGGGGTCGTGTGTCTCCCGCAAGAGGGCGCTGGATCTCTTTTGGAACTTCTTTTTTTGATTTAATGTGGAACTGTCTTTAAAGGTGAGAGGATGAAAACACACAAAAGTCTTAATTATCAACGCTGGAAGGTGAATAAAGAGGAGATTGAAGTAGGTGGGATTTTATCTTTTATTTGAGAATTATTTTGCGTAATTTTAATGAGGGAAATACCTGAAGCATTGCAGAATATTTTAAACAGGTATTCAGAAACATTGCGTTTCAATTATAGGATTATTTTATTTTGATCATATGAGTGACAAAATATCACTTTTCGAATATATATATATATTTTTTAAATTTAAGAAGAAAAAAGAAAGTTATTTGAAACCTTAAAAACAAATAAAGTTATTTGAAGCCTCACTAATGCACTCGTCTTAGCATGCATCAGTAATGGGCTGGTTTCTATAATGTTTTCGGTTATCAAAATTGAATAAAGTACGTGGCTTTGAGCATAATTATCTGGATTACCACGTAAAATGCAGCTCAAATAAATGTAAAAATACGTAGGTTTCGGTTTTATTGGATTCCGTACTTTGGTGCAACACGCGTGAACCAAATATGCCCAAATGAGAGCAGACGAAGTCGGTTAAACAGAAAATGGTAAGAACGACGGAACCTAATAAAGTAGCTCCACCTAGTGTTAAGAAAGGGAAGTAAAACGGAAAAAGCAGAAAATTAAGGATGTACGAATTTAAGAAGAAAATAAGGAAACAGAGAAACAAAAATTACACATGGTTAGACCATACCTCGGAGAAATTGTCATTGACAAATCATTAACCAGATTGCTGGAATTTTAATTGATATGAAAAGCTTCAAAGAAATCTGAATCGAAAACTGAAAAGTGGGGGTGGAGGGTGAGGGGTGGTGGTGGCAAGTTATCTCTCTGGGGGGACATTGTCATGTATGGTATCAGTCAAAAAATGTTTTCAAGCCCTTTAAAAGTGAAGAGTAATATGCTATAGTTGTAATCATTTTGAACCCCAGTACAGATTTTTCAAAAAATTTCATATAAAATTTGAAAAAAAAAACTATTTAAAGTGGATTTTGTTTTTAAAAAGTCGAATTGAGCCACATTCTAAATAACGTTTCTGATGTAATGGTTGTTAGTAATGAATAACGAATTATGTATTTTTTGAAATATTAACTTTATTCGCATAATTCATTTAAGTATGTAGGGTCCGCAGGAAAGTCCATAAGCACTTCAATAACTTTGAAAGGAAAGGTCTTTGGATACATTTTTGGTCCACCTATAGTAAAATGACTGCGAGAATTAAAAATATGATGTGGGCAGCACATGACTTTCCCTGCAGACTTATATCCACGTTCTCTTTATTTTATATAAATGTAATTCACTTTTAATTCAATTTTCGTTCTCATTTGGTAACTGGACTTATTTTCAAAAGTGGGGTAGAGAAAATACAAAAAAACTAAAATATCTCAAGAACGGCTAGTCCTAGTATAATGGGGGTTGATCTCATTCTTTTCTGCGTTAAAAATTACGTATAAAGCAATCATTTAATGGATATATTTGAGCCTACGTAGTTTTTAATTTTAGATTTTGACGATTTTTGAGAGCCATTTTGGAAAAAAGGCAGGTTATTTTTTCCCGAATCGTACCAATATCTAATAAGCACCAGGGTAAGCCACAAGCGACTTATCTACTGAATTTTGTGAAATTCGGTCCATTAGTTTTTCAGCTAAAGTGGATATAGGCTTTTGCGGGTCATTTCGCAAAAAAAATGACGGGATCTTTTATCCTGAATCGTACTCAAAACTAATCAGCACCAGATTCGCACACAAGTGACTTACCTACCAAATTTTATTAAATTCGGTCAATTAGTTTTTTAGTTAGAGTGGATACAAAATCTGCACAGACACACAGACAGACACACACACAGACGTCACGCTAAAAATGGTTTTTTCGTATTCTAGAGGTCTCGAAATGCGTAGATCCGTCAAAAACTCGAGTTGCGATTTTCGGTATGATTTCAGTACTTTTCCTATACATTACCATGTATTGCAGGAAAAGTAAAAAAGTTAGGATAGCGCACTCGGCAACGAAGCGATATAGACAAAGAAGCCAATTTAAACGTTGTAGAACACTGTCTAATGAATAGGACTCGATAGTAAAACTGTTAAAGAAGACATTTATTTGATACAATATGGTTATTAGTAAATTGTTGGCCTATTCTGAAATGCTAAAATAAACAACCTTTAAATGCACAGGAATCTAATGTACACTCTGTTACAAATGCCTTCCATGATCAACAACGTACATTTAAATTCGTGAAGAAAACTGCTGCCATCTTGACAAGCATTGCAGGTGTCACCGCAATATACTCCCTGGTACATATTTTGACAGGTATTTATTGTCTTACATATATTCGTGTCGTGCGTTTCTGGTGTTGATTACTACTAATTAGACAAAGCTCTATCACTTTGTATATCGGGTTTTTCGTCCGAATCGCTTTGTTGATGAGTTCGTTAAATTTTTTACTTTCCCTGCAATACATGGTAATGTATAGGGAAAGTATTGGAATTATGTCGAAAATCGCAACTCGAGTTTTCGACGGATATACACGTTTCGCGACCTCTAGAATACGAAAAAGCTATTTTAGCGAGGCGTCTGTGTGTCTCTCTGTCTGTCTGTCTGTGTGTCTGTCTGTGCAATGTATGTATCCACTCTGACTCAAAAACTAATGGACAGAATTTCATAAAATTTGGTAGGTAAGTTACTTGGATGTGACCCAGGTGCTGATTAGTTTTTGGTACGATTCGTAAAAACAGAACTCGCTTTTTTTGCGAACTGACCCGCAAAATTTCATTTATCCCCTCTAGTTAAAATAGTAATTAACCGAATTTCACAAAATTTGGTAGATAAGTTACTTGTTGGATGCTCTGGTGCTGATTAGAATTTAGTATGATTCGCAAAGAAAAACCCGCCTTTTTTACGAAATGGCCCGTAAAAATTTCATGTATCCACTCTAGCTAAAATACAAATTTCACAAAATTTAGTAGATAAGTATTTGTGGTATACTATTGTGCTGATTAGATTTTGGTACGATTCGGAAAAGAACAACCTGCAACAAAAACAATAACATTGTTATAACGTTCGTGACATAATACTATTGGTAAAACATGTGCATACTCTGTCGCGATGTTAATACTCTGCTGCAAATCATACAAAATACATTAATAGATGTATAGTGTCATTTAATTTACGATGTTAAATATTATTTGTTTTGAAAAATGCAGTAGATAACCTCATTACTAAGTGCAAAAATTCTTTGGATACTTTCATAAAACTGGCGGAACTTAATTTCACAATTTTATAACAAAGAGGAAATACCTTGTTTTCAATTTTTCTTTATGGATTTTTCTCAGACTCACAGGTAAATTGCGCTTAATGATGGGGAAGACAATTAGTAGGCTTAAATTCCCAACTTTCTCGCAATCGAGGTGAAAAACTGGAAATTTAATGGAGTTTTATGTTTTATTATAGCGGAAGTTAGATATGTTTTAAAGTTTTTTTTTTCTCCAAACATTTCATGCGGGACTGTCTTATGTTATGCCGTAGGGTGAGACGGAATTCTCAATTATCCAGGACGGAGGTTAATGGAAATAATTTCAAATAGTGGTGGAATTTTCTCTTATGAGTATGAGTATTTCGTATGCAGTGTTTTAATGTGGTAAATACATATGAGTAAAATATTATAAAAACATTTTAAGTTACACGGTTCTATTAAAATGAACCAAAACGTAAAACAGAAAAACAGTTATCACAACATTTTCGGTCATATGCGACCAAAAATAAAGCCGAACCGTAGGGCACCCATAAAATAATTGTATTTGGATATATATATATATAGTAAATGATTGATAAGCCCAAGTATATTAATTAAACAAACAGGTGTGTTGTTGTTGTTGTTGAGACCCAGACCGTCCGACCTACCAGAAAGGTGTAAGGTAACTGTATGGACGGCCGGGAAGTGCCACCCAATTTAGACCGGAACCCAGTGGGGGAGGCATCCACAGGGACCGTACCCTCCTTCCCCTACCACCAACCTCTCGGAAGGACTTACGGACCCACATGTTTAACGTGATCGTACTCCGCATGAACACGGCGGCATTTGTGGTAGCGTGCAAATCTAGCGCGCAAACCACGGGGATACCGCACCCGAGATGGCCAACAGCACGCGGTGTTCCGAGGTGGTACAAACAGGTGTGTATAAAATTTGGTAGAAAAATCACGTGCCATATATTACTATTTGCGCGGATGTTGATGAAATAAGTAGGTTTATATCTTGTAAGATGTGATATAAATTCATACAAACTGACTGTTAGTAATAAAATATTCTCTTTTAAAAAACGCGCTTAAGCGGCGTATATATTTTACTGCCATTAAGCAGTACGGTTTTAATTACTCACTTTGGCAACAGCAGATCACTTCGTTACTCATTAGCGAATAGCAACATTGGTCTAGTCATTTTTTGCTCGTCATGGTTGTACATTTGAGGTGAATTTCAAGGTATTTATTCTATTTTATTTTTTCAATCTCTATTATTGTCGTCCTAATAATACATGTTTATAGATAAAATCTATCTTGTGTTTCAGAAACAAGCATTTTTGTGTTCATTTCGATTAAATATTAGGACTTGAAAAATAATTTTTTCGAAATGAACTATTCTTAAGCCTAGAGCTCTTCCACGTGCAAGCTTTAATGCTTCATAATTTTTGTATTCCTTTTTTCGATTCCTCACCACTGACATATGTTGATTATCTTTAGCTTTCTGAACTGTAATATGTATTATAATTTCCTCATTATGGTTGAATTTAATTTTATTTCATTGTATTTTGTAGGCAAATATTAAGATAGTGTATTATGAGTTACTACTTCCATTCTACCATTGGTTTTACAATTTTAATATTTTATATATATATATATATATACATACATATATATATATATATATATATATATATATATATATATATATATATATATATATATATATATATATATATATATATATATATTTCCAAATAGGACAAGTAACAATGCACTCGTAAAATTTCTAGAAGAGTGACGGAAGTAACGGCCGGAGGGAGTTGCGACCCCCAACACTCCGGTTAAAGCTTTTTTCCGCCATGGCAATATATATATATATATATATATATATATATGTATATATATATATAATACAAAAGATAAAGGAAAAAAAGAACGACAATGTATCAAAAGTACGCCGGGGGGGATTGTGACCCTCAGTTCCCGGTTAAGCCAGCTAATTGTCATGACGACACTCCCGGAAGCGGATACAAAGTCGCAAACCAAGTACATATACTAAAACTAAAACAGCAAAAAAATTTGAAAAACCTATACAGACACTACACCAAAACAGTATCAACAAGATTAACTACATCCAAACAGAAACACAAAAAACATTTTAAATATCAAATATCTAACACCAATAAACAAGATAAACAAACCTCGCATACACTTCACCATTCAATAAAAAATAATAATATAAAAATATAAGAAAAAAAAAACTGTAAATGAGCATGAAAAAAAGGAGAGACGGACTTCGTATGGATGATAGCCATGAAGATCTGTGTTATTTTAAGAATTTTAAGTCTTTAAAGTTCAAGAAATGCACATCTAAAAGATGTAAACTTTGTCCATTAGCAAACCCTTTGCAAATTGGGATAAATGATTTTAAATATAATTTTTCTAAAGTTTTCAATAGCATTTATTGTTTTACTTGTATGAAATGCAATTTAAAATACATTGGTCAGACACAAAACAGTATAAACATTCGTATTAATTTACACCGTAGTCAAATTTATAAGTTACAGAAAAACCCATCAACGGAAGCAACTATGGAGATAAAACATTTTTCTAATCATGGAACTGAAGCAATGCAGATCACCTTGTTGGATATTGTTGTTAATATAAAAGAAATATTATGGTGGGAAAATTATTATATAACTCAACATAATTCTCTTTATCCGTACGGATTAAATTCCGCAAGATATAACATTAATTATAATAGAGATCAAATAAAAAAATACAATTCTGATATCGTCATTGATAATGGATATTTAAAGCAAAAGAATTATTCACATGGACCTTCACGTAAATTTAGAGGTGGTAGAAGGCATAAAATAAATTTTGATAAAACCGTAGACAATATAATGAATTTTACTAGGATACACAATAAAAATCACGATTTATCGAATAACTGGATAAAAAACTTGGTTTTTGGTATTAGATGTCATTTTATCAAAAGGATTTGGAAGCACTGTAACGGCGAGGTGTTCTATAGTTCATGTGGACTGGCAGAGGAAAAGTTGGATGTTTTTTGAATTACATAAAATTAAGAGCTAAAATTTTAAATATCAATCTGTATGATAATAGATCGAAAAAGATTAGTAATGAGTTTATGGTTGTAGAATACAAAAACAAGAATTTTGATAAAATAGGTTTATCAAGTATTTTACGTGAACATGATATAAAATTTCCAATTAATGAAGTGAAAGTAAAATTAGCATATAAATATGCATTACCTTTAGGAAGAAGATTATACAATTACAATAGTGTATGTAAAAATGTTATAAAGTCTGATCAAACTTGCCCGTGTCAAAAATATCCAGCTTTTATAAACATAAATTTGGGCCATATAGTAACCGGTGATCTAAATTTGCTAAATGATTATAATTTGAAACATACTTTTGAATTGGGAACTAAATACAGAAGCGAAGATTATTGTGATGTTGTGGATGGTATAGTGAATGACATTGATATATTTATATATAAATGTGCTGTGAAAATACAGCCTATCGACTCAAGTATTTGATGAATGGAAATCTTGTGTAATGTACAGGGTAAGGATAGAATATGGAGTTTTGGAAAAACATGTTAAATATGGGAAATACAGTATTAAAAATTTGGAAAAATTATAACGTGATTTTGTAATAACATACGTAGATAAAGTTACTTTTAATTATGCTTTCACTTGCCAACATTTTTACAATAAAAAGCTTATTGCTAGTCACCTTGATAAAAATGCATATTTACAGCTTAATCAGTCTAAGACGGAAATTGAAAATCGTATCAAGGCTAAATATAAAATTTTGAGTTACAACATAAATTCAATTAAATTCCCATATATAACTCTTATACCTAAACTTCATAAAACCCCCATAAAATTTAGACCTGTCACTAATGGTTATAAAACATATTTAACTTATGCCAATGTAAGACTTTTAAAATTTCTGGAGCACATATTGAAAGAAATAAAAAATTCTGGTGTATTTTTCATGAATAATAGTTGTGAAGTTATTGAGAAACTTAAAAATATTTCTGACAATTTACAGTACAGGAGTTGTGATTTTAATGACCTTTTTTGCAATATTGATATAAATGATTTGTTTTGCATATTAATGGAAATGTATGAAAAGTATGAGATGCAAAACCTTATTAAAAACATATTTACAAGTGTCTGATCGAAATGGTATTGTTTGAAACTGTACTTTATGATGGAACAGAGTTTTATAAACAACGGAATGGCATACCAATGGGAGGGGTTTGCTCCTCTATTCTTGCAGATATATACTTGAACAAATACGAAGAGGGAACTCGTATATTAAATGAGATTGTATACATTCGTTATGTGGATGACATTTTATATGCATGCCACGATGGCCGGGATCACTTAGATTTTACTTTTTATCCATCAAACTTAATATTGACAGAAACTACACGTAACATTGATAATAGTATTAATTTCTTGGATTTAACTTTATATAAACAATCTAATGGTAAAGTGGGATTTAAATTATATGATAAAAGAAAAGACTTTAATTTAAAAATAAATTACATAATTAATTGGAATTCTTGTCTACATCGTAATGTTTTCAGGAACATTATTTTAAATTTTTTAACAAGAAGCAAACGATTAAATAGCTGTGCAGTAAATCGATATGGAAGTGATCTGGGCTATCTGAATGAAGCAATTGCAAAGGGTTACCCTTTACGTTTTCTTAGTGACATTATATGTAAATTTTTCAGCATAACCGTAACGGAAAGTTACAACTTATATTTAAATAGGGGTACACTTTCTGTCTGAACTGTAGCTGCGAAGCATTACGGAGGTCTATGTTTATCTGTTTGATGGTGTTCATTTTATACACAGTAAGGGTCCTTTACTTTTTGAAGGATTGAATGGTGAAGTGTATGCGAGGTTTGTTTATCTTGTTTATTGGTGTTAGATATTTGATATTTAAAATGTTTTTTGTGTTTCTGTTTGGATGTAGTAAATCTTGTTGATACTGTTTTGGTGTAGTGTCTGTATAGGTTTTTCAATTTTTTTTGCTTTTTTAGTTTTAGTATATGTACTTGGTTTGCGACTTTGTATCCGCTTCCTTGACTGCCGTCATGACAATTAGCTGGCTTAACCGGGAAGTGGGTTACATTGTCGTTCTTTTTTTTCATCTTTTGTATTATATAAATGTACTTGTTTGAGCAGCTAAGCGTCTTTAGGTATATTTTCAGTGGTGTGATTTTGACGAGGTTGATAGTTATATATATATATACTACAATCAGAATCCAAATACGTATGTGTGTAAAATTTCAAGAAATGCAGTTCGGTAGAAGTGGATCAAAGATGATTTCAAGATTTGACCCAAACGAACAGAGAAACCCACCTAAATGAAACGGTGTAATAAATGATTGTATTGTTGCACGTAAAAGCAATTTTATTCAATTTCTAAATAATGTACTGTTGGCTTAAATGAGTATTATTAATCAATCAGTATTTCTCATTGTAAGTAAATCTTTAGCAAAAGATAAGGTAAATAGATGGATTGGTAAAGCTGAAAATGCAAATAAAAATGTGTGCAATATTTACTTATTATACGATAGATAATAAATGCAGAAAAAAATCAATATTCTGTACCGATGAAACGCTTCGGTTTTGATGGATTTACGCGTTATGGGCAATCTTAATGACACCTTTTTCTTTATGAATGACATTTTCTGAATGATGGCTATGCGTGTTTCTATAAAAGCGACATCTCTGGAGGTCAGTCGGCGATCCGAATGAAATCCGACAAGAATATTTCGTATAGTAAACGTAAAAAGTTTCAGTGGTTTTCAGCAATATAAGACCACAGAAAAGCCTACGTTTCTTTTAATGAGCAAAAATAAATTCTGTTAGACTATCTGCAGTTACCGCAGCTTACTTCTGTATTTTTTTTAAATATTTGGTTTTTAATTAAGTTGTTTAAAAATTGACTGGAACATGTTCGGTTGCAGCTCACTACGTGAATAAGTTATAGCTAACGATAAACTCATAGACCAAGATTATTCAAATCGGACCTATGGAATCTGAGTCGAAATTCCAATACATTATATTGGTTCCCAATTCCTGACGGAGACATAACGTTGTGTGGTAAAACCGTGTTGTTTCCTTTCATAAAATAAGCAAATCGTATATTTTTTCGGTGTTATTTCGGGTTGGTATTTTTCACATACTTAAAAGTCTATTAATTGTTTGATTTACTGATGTAAAATAATTATATACACGTTTTTATCATTATGTACAATCCCAGATCTGCGACTCTGAAGAAACAATGCTGGGCTTCCTACCCCTAAGACTTCGTGATGTAAATTGCAACATATGCAAACATACGCATTTTAACAGTGGGGATGTAAAGTCATCATTATTTTTAACTTTTTTTTTTTTGTTATATGCAAAGTATTTCATTTATTACACTAGCCTGCACAATTATGAAAATTTGAACACTTATGGTCTTAGGTAGGTATATAATAAAATATTCGTACCATTATGAAATTATGATAATTAACAATTTTAGGCTAAAATACTTTGAACCATGTACAAATATTTTTACCCCAAAATCCAATGAAAGCATTGAACTTCGAGTTGTTGTCGAGATGATTGAAATTTATTTTTACGTCACATTTATGGCTTTTTATTTATTATAAGAATTAAGTGAAATTTGGTGTCACTATTTAAATTCAGAATTAAAATAGGTCTATTAATTTTCATCTAGATTGAGTTTCAATAAGACTCCTATTTCTGTTTTTTTATCGTACAAAGTCAAAATTTGATTTCAATCAACCAACAGACTAATTTGGGTAAATAAAATTTCCATTCACTATCGTCGTCATTAAACTGTTAATTCATTATAGGAGTCACTAAACTATTGATTCACTATTGAAGTCACTAAACTGTTAATTCACTACAGAAAACATTAAACTGCTCACTAGTTTAACTTCACTAATGGATCTTTACTAAACTTTAGAAGTGGAGTCACTAATTGGCAAATTACAAAAAAAGAACAAGAACGAGCAATCTTGCATAAGGCATTGATTTTGAAACAATTTCCAACTGAAATGTTGCTTCTAAAATGTTTTACATTCAGCGCTGATATTTAAAAAATTATCAATTGTACTACAGTAATTTATTATGCTACTTGAAAACTTAACTTCGTCGAAAAAGTCCCTAGCTACTCAAAATGAACTTTATCGAATGACATCATCGAAATATGAATCGTCTGCTTCTCTAAGTAAAATCAATGAACATTTTATTCATATTACTTAGATTCCAGACTCCAGAGCAAATAATTTTGGGTGAAAAATTATTCAGCAATTCTTATGCAACTCATCTTGCAATTGCTCGATCTGTTTACATTCTGCATGCTATATTGTAGAATTAAATTTAGACTTCGTTGTAGGAATAATTGAAGTTTAGTGATCATTTAAAATAAGAAATATTTCAATTGCGTTGGCACAAAATTTAAAAATACAGATAAAACGTAAAAATAAAGCTATTTTATGACGGATGTGACACTAAATATAAATTCAAAAGATCTTCAAATATCTCGATCTCTACACACAGGAAAAAAAAAGGCTGCCATATTTTATTTTGCAATGAGTCACATGATCTCTTCAAATATCATGGGTGTAATTGTTATTTCAATTTTTATTTCCAAAACTATCAAACATATTTGAGATTTTTTTACACATTTTATGTGATAATTTAAATATTTACTAAAATTTTTGAAGCAATTTATGAATTTTAACTTCGCTTAAAAATGTTTGAAAAATTAAGTCCTATAGTGTTCAATGGTTCAATGTATTTCATGTTTTCAACCAGGGTTAAATCCGAAACTAATTGGGTGATATTATTCATTTTCATGCCCATATGTGTTCTACTAACCGTCTCAACAACGTACTAAAATTTCATTTTGATAAAGTCATTTTTACGGCAGATATCGTGCGAACGGGGCAGACAGACAGAATGACCGAAGTCATAAACATTTTCAACTATACTGGAAAATGTTAAAAATTAAGTATTTCTTACAAAATATCTAAATGAAAGTACAAAAAAACAAAACAATTTAATGAAAATATATGAAATTTTAAAATTTGTAAACATAAACTTATAAGATATGTATGTTTTATCATTATGATGCTGATAATTATGCAAGTGAACCAGAAAAGAGCATTAAATATACGTTTTGAAAGATCGCTGTTAACTTTGAACTCCCTTTAACTTTGGAACTCTTATTGGACACACACTTCGATTAGTACTTACATATTATTATCTTAAAAATACGCCAGCATTCTGTAAGCACTTATATTTTTAATAAAGCAATAGTGTGAAAATGTTGGCTATTTATTAAAAACGTTTTCATGGTAGAGTAAAATCGAATAGAATTAAATATTTGATGTAATGCAAATATCGGACTGCTTTGAAAACAAAAATAGGGTGAAATTAATACATACAGCTTCCAAAGTGACACGTAGAAATACTTCAACATCTATTTAGAGAAACATGTTCTTTTCTACTCCCGCAGTGACAAAAAAGTCAGCTCTCATCAGAATATCCAAGAGCAGTCTTCCATTTTTAATTGAAATCTGTAAATTTTATTCTGAAAAATGTTCCACTGGAGAACATTTTTGAATCGATATAACATTTAAATAACTTTTTGAGCAACGATTACGATAATTCTCTTTGAAATTCTCTTACTTTTATACAATGTTCTTTAAATATTATGTTCTGAAATACCGAATTTTTTTTACCATCCACAAACTGGAATAAAAATATTAATAATAAAAAAAACGTAAGTTCATTTTTTCAAACTTTTTTTCGTTATCCGATCTGAGTGGCACAATGAAAGAAAATACATAAACCACATTATAATTTTTTCCGTTTATAAGATATTTACATCTGGCAACAATTGCTTTACTTTCTGTTTGAAAAATAATTTATTCTTTTACTTTTGCACACTAATGTATAAAGTACTGTTCCCTCTCATTTTTTCATATTTAGACTGAATAACGCTAACATTGTTAAACCACCTGAAACACATTTTGAACTCCTTCGGGTATGTCTATATGTATGCGCAAGAGGTGTGAACACAATTATCAGAATTGAAACTTTTAATGATTCGAAATACAAGATTTTCACAGTTTTCTATACAGACAAGATTTTTACAATATTCTAAACAGATAACAATGATAATTTCAGACACAATGATAGCTCTTAGTTACATACCGGAAGTTACTAGTCAAAAATGCATTATATATTTAAAATATATTAAAATAATATACATTAACACAGATCATCTACATGCATACAATTCACTATATGAACTTAATGTACTGGAGTATGGCTTTACTCGACTTTCCCATACCAGAACCTATTAAATAGCTGGGGATTTTGTTTTGCAAATTTTGCAAGGAAAAGATTGAAAAATCTGTATCTATAACTAACCACAAATATAGCATGTTATTATTTTAAAGGGCTTGAAAAAACATTTTGATTGACATTAAGTTTGGCGATAGTATGGGAAAATAAAAATGAGGTACCCGAGTCTATAAAGTCATTTAGCAAATGCCTTTATTATAAAATGACAAATATTGTTATTATAAAATAAACAATGATCTAAGAATGCATTAAATTTTGTTGCTGATATAGATAGGGCACTGTTGACAGCGACATTATAAAATAACTTATACATAAAATAACTTAACCGTGCCAACTAACAAATGAAAAATCGGCGGTTGCTTCAGTCCGATTGAACCCAAATGATTTTGCGCAAATAACGTCTTGTATAATAAAACTCTTATAAGGTTCCAATTATATATTCTTCTAGGAGCTAAAAATTACTCGCTTCCTGTTCATAGCCAGATAAACTATCAAACCGTCTTTTCAAAATAGTTCAAAATATTAAAATACTTAAATTATAACCCATATTTGGAACTAATATATATATATATGTATATATATATATTTATTTATATATATATATATATATATACATATATATATATATATATATGTGTGTGTGTGTTATGTGTGTAGGATTTTTAAAGGGTTATAACTTAACTCACTAACAGTTCTTAGATAGCACTTTTAGTTTTCGGAATATAAGCGTTATATTTCGTTACATTACATGTAAAGGGAAGAATTTCAAAATTTTTCTAACTTTTAAAAACTTTGAGTTTTGAAAACATATTGATCTAGAAACTCAATTTCCTACTAAAATTTTTGTCGCTTACTGCTTATATCTATATTTTATAATTTAGACATTTAGCCAAATTGTTTATTTAAATTCGAATGAAAGTAAGCAAAAATTCGATCAAAAGCGATCATCGAAGTGAAACAAAAATTCGATCGACAAAAACTAATCAAGATATTAAATTATTAAAGTTATGTCTGTATATTCATAAATAACATTCTATTTCCGATAAAACAAGCACAGATTGTTTATACTTTTAATTTAAAATTTTTCGTAACGCCCCGATTTCAGCCAGATACCTCAACGACAGAAAAGTTATTCAACCTTAAAATATTTTAATGTAACGTAACCATTTTATTTTTCTTTTCTACTGAAAAACAAATTCTGTCTTCAAAATATCCCCAAGTTTAACGTTAAGCTGTAAATTTAATTCTGAAATACGTTTTCAGACAGAAGTTTTTGGAGCATTTTAAATTTAAATACCTGTTAGAACAATGGGCCTTTTAAGTTTTTTGAAATTCACTCATTCCAAATGGGAGTTTATAAAATTACATTCTAAACACCACGAATTTTATTTTCACTAAGTAAATAATATGCTAATTAATGTAAATTTATTTTTCCAAAATTCCTTTTAGTTATTTTTTCGGAGTGCTGTAAACAAAGAAATGCTGTATCCACAAAAATTGATAAGTTTTCCGTTTTGTTTTTAAGATATTTGTTTCTTTTTGTGAAATAGTTTCACCGTATTGTATGCGGGAAAATCCTTTCATATAGACTTCTGTTTAACGTAGTGTATGTAGAATTTGTGGGGGTGTTTGCCATGCCTCTGCTAATAAACGCTGCAAATGTGTTTTTTTCTTATCGCTGATAGCTTTTATTTCATACAAATCCCTCACAGACTTTGGGGGTATATTGCCTGAAATTTATGCTGTTTGAATGCTTTATTTTAATAGGAAAGAGATTTTCTCAACTGTCACGGGTCTAAACATGTTAATATGTGGGTATATATGTGTGTGTTTCGCGATGTCATACACTAATTCTTAATCTATAGAACGTTGCAATTTTTACTTTCCTTATATATATAATGTGTAAGGAAAGTATTGTGACGGCGTCGAAAATTAGAATTCCAGTTTTCGACGGGAAAGCACGTTTCAAGCATCCCTGATTACGAATCGAGCATTTTTGAAGTGATGTCTGAGTGTGTGTGTGAAAGTATGTGTGTGTGTGAAAGTATGTGTGTGTGTCAGTGAGTCTGTGGAGACGATATATCACGAACGAATGGAGTGGTTCGAATGAAATTTGGTACACAAATCACAATTCATGAATACTGGAAGCCTATTGTTTTAAATGCAATCAAATCTTCAGAATCCCCCTAAATTTTCGAGTGAAATTTTGAAAAAATCATCAAAAAATCAAAATCGTTAATAAAGTTACGCTAATAGACATTTCTTATGTAATTTTTTCTTAGAAAACGATTGACATAAATTTTAGAACTCTAGAAAAAACCGTTCTTGAGATATTGCACATTTTTCAAATAAATGTATCAAAAAATCCCATAAATTAAAAAAATATATATATTAACTGTTGAGAAACATGTTCACTTTGCATATGTAATATCATGCGATAAATTGGGTGCATCATTCTCGTGGATCTAGCTCGTTCCATTCATGTGAAAAGATATTTTGAGTAATACTTTTGTATTTGAACGGAAATAGTCATTTATCTGCTATAAGAATGACTTATTTCTCCGTCCATAACGCTTGACGAGATTTTGGCGCCGCATTTGGCGGATTGTCCCCAACTTGGCGACTTTCTTAAATATTGCCAAATTGACGAAAATCTCGCCAAATGGATAAAAATGGCGCTAAATCAATGAAAATGACGACTAATCGTCGAAAATTTAATATCTTGGAAAGAATATAAGTATCTACTATAAGAAAAACCTATTTTTTCACGGTAAAAGTAGTAATTTCATTGCATTATATAAGGAAAGTCATGTGTTGCCCACATCAGACTTTTTTAATGGGGACATTAATAACATTGGCATGTGCACAAAACTTTAACAAACGTGGACATAGATTAAAATAGTTATAGAGATTCAGATTGTTATCGCACAAAGTTTCAATTTCTTCACCTATTTTATTTATCGTCTGGTACAGAAATTATTACTGCCGTTGGGAGAGAGGCAGATATTTTTATTGGAACCTTCTAATGATTAGTTAAAACGCTAGTTTTAGGGGAATGAAAATAATTTTTGTTTACAATTAATACTGTTTGTCTGTATTTTAGGACTGGTTACAACTGGAGAATGGCTCAATCCAATTTACATACGTTTATCATTAGTTTATTTAGTTTAATAATGGTGCAAGTTCACTGCTAAAGTAATTTCCTATTTTATACTTCTTTATATATGAAAGTAAAAATTTCGAAACACATTTCCAAGCGAAATATATCTTGAAGCGCAAGCTTAGTTAAACTTTTTTCAAATAGTGATACTGGATACAAGTAAAATTTATAATTAATATATCCGTTTTATCTGGCTACACCTCCCCGCGTAATAACGGACATTAAAATGACGAATATTTGGTGTATAATGATACAATAAACGATTATAATTAAAGAAAAGGGTATAATCGATTCATATACAGTTTGATTGATTTATTAAAATAAGTAGAAATCATATTTATGAGTACACTACAGATTTTTTTACGACAGATTTTTTTAATTCAGTATTTTCATGGGAAACTGTGTGAATTTTTGCAAATTTAAATATATCAGAAAATCGAGTGACGCTTCACACTCCAAATATTTATCAGTTGGATTACCTTGGATCTATAGGGTATAGTTAGTCCAATATAACGCCAGAGGTCAGTCATTTTTGAAAGAAATAATGAAAAAATGTTCTAGAATATTTACTAACTACATAAAACATTTTTACTGTAAAATAGAATTCAATCGAACTAGATTCTATAACACTATGGAAGTTTTTGCGTGTTCTAATAATAAAATTATCAAGAGATTTGCAATTCAGAACGCACTTAAAGCGACACGTAAAATTACTTTAACATATTTACACAATCCTGTTCTTCCCACTTTCCAATTCACAGAAAAATTGTGTTTTGTTCCAAATACCCCGAGAGCTGAGCTCCAAGTTTGACGTAAAGTTGTAAATTTGATTCTGAAAAACTTTCCGTTGGAGAGAATTTTTCAAAGCATTTCAAATTTAAATACATTTTCGCACAATGAATCCTTTAAATGTTCTTTGAAAATTCATTCATTTCTTCAGAGCCATTTTCAAAATTACGTTCTAAAGCCTGCGAATTTTATTTCCCTTGAAGCATGAAGTAAAAATATGCTAATTAACTTAACTTAATTTTTCTGAAATTGCTTCCAGTTATTCTTTTAAAGTGCAGCAGTAAACAGAAAAGTGGTAACTACAGAAACTAGTAATCTTTTCGCTTTTTTTTTAACGTGCTTGTTTTGGGCTACAATTGCGCCATTTTTATTTTCGAAACAAGTTTATCCCATTTTCTGTTTTGGATGAAAATCCTCTCAAATGTCGTATCTTTCGATGTATTTAGAATTTGCGAGGATAATTTGCCAGGATCGACGAGTCCACACAATTTATTTTATTACAAAAACATTTTATTTTAAAGAATGCTTGAAGCGGGTGGCGGTTTTGACGTCCCATACAATACTTATTATAAATGATTCCTATGAATGTCCTTAAGCACATCGATAACTGTGTAAGAAAGTTCCATAAGTGTACACGTTTGGCCTATGTAAAGTAGAGTGAAAGTGATTGTAGCTCTCCTAGTGGAGAATTAAACAAGTAAATGTGAAAACTTCCTTTTTTGGTAAAAGCCGCTATTCATAACTCTTAATGAGCATCATCGCGCGTTAAAATTTTTACTTTCATATAACACACACACACACACACACACACACACACACACACACACACACACACACACACACACACACACACACACACACACACATATATATATATATATATATATATATATATATATATATATAAATATATATATATATAATTCCTCTAAAAGAGATTCATAAGAAGCATCGTTCTTGTTATACAAAATTATTTTACAGATGAATCTGAAGAATAAAATATCCCTGGTTTTGTAAATCCATCTCACAAAAAAATTTACATGCGCTGAAATGTAAACGCTAAAATGGTAGAGAAAGTTACACTCGTGCCATGTTTGTCCTGTTGCAACAGTCGGTTAAACATGAGAGAAAAAAAATGTGATGTGAGCAGCACATGACTCTCCCAATATACTGCAATGGATTTAACTTCTTTCACAGTGAAAAAATTATGTATAAGATCCATGGCACAGTATTTTTAATGTTGAATTGTATGTTTGGCACTTTTCTGGATTACAGCAAGTAAAACTATTTTGCACCTAATGAACTTACATTTCACACAAATCTAATTTAACAATTATCAATATTGATAGCATCCTCAATAAGCGATATTGTCCATACATCAAAATATTTTAATAAATTCATGAATTAGGCATCATTTTCATTAACTTGGCATACTTTTTGCAATTTTAGCGATCAATCTGGGGTGAAATTTCGCCGACTCGGCGATATTTCACACCAGATTGACACCGCTGAAATATCGCCCAGTTGGCGATATTTTGCAAGATCGTTCGCCAAACGTATCGCTAAGTTTACAAACAAACGGAGAGAATATTTCTTATATATTAGACGGTATGCCCGTCATATGACGGAATTAAAGTTTTGCAAAATATTATCTCCCATTTAGTGTCATTTTTATGAATTCGGTGACATTTATATCAATTTGGCGACATTTTTATCCGTTTGGCGACATTTTGGCCAATTTGACAATATTTAAAAAAATACAAAAATGGCATCCCGCGAAATATTTCGCCAAGCATTATGGACGGATAGGGAAATGGGTTATTCTCATAGTCGAATCCAATATATTTAATTTTCATCAATTAGTTGACATTTTCATTGATTTAGCGTTATTTTTATCGATTTAGCGACATTTTTGTCAATTTGGCAATAATTAAAAAGCCGCCAATTTGGTTATATTCCGCCAAATCCGTCTCCAAAACTTCGCCGACGTTATAGAATAAGAAACAAGTTAATCTTATAGTAGATAAATGATTTATGGTGTCCAAATACAAAACTATTACACAATGTATCTTCTCTTCCCGGCCGTCCAAATAGTTGCTCTTAGTCCTCTGGACGAGTCGGACGGTCTGGGTCTTCTACAATGTATCTTCTTTCGTGAATGGAATGTGGTAGATACACAAGAATGATGTTGATAAATTTATCGCATAATATTTCAAATGAAAAGTGAACATATTTTTCAACAATCAATATTTTTTACTAATGTTATATGATAAATTTATCTCAAAAATGTGCAATATCTCGAGAACGGTTCATGTTAGCGTTAACGTTATTGAAAATTTTGATTTTTTGATCATTTTTTCAAAATTTTACTCGAGTATTTTGGGGAGGTTCTGAACATTCGATTGCGTTTAAAAGCAATAGTTTTTCTGTCTTCATTGCTTGTAAATTTTTATCACATTTCGTTTCAATCGCTTCTTTCGTTTGTGAGATATCGTCTCTACAGACTCACTGACACACACACGTCACATCATCTCGAAAACGTCTGATTCGTGTTCAGGGATACTTGAAACGTTGTCTTCCGACGAAACCTAGAATTTGAATTTTCGTCCCCTCTACTCATTATACTACGTATATAAGGAAAATAATTATAAAAATTTGGAAGGAAAAAATGATAACATCAGAAATTGAAAACGGCAATCATCCCTTAAATCTTATATTCCAGTCCTGCCCAATCAGTCGAACGCTGATTAGGTGTGATTTTGAGCAGATCTTTACTTCTCTCTCTCTCTCCATTTCATGTACTTACAACATTTTAACTGATTGATTCAAATCCATATATGTAAATAAAATTGAAAATATGTCTGGTTTGTTTATCTCGTCAACACGGGAGAACGACTGAACCGAATTAGATGATATTTTGTGGGTAGTGTTGAAATAGTCTCACTTAAACTTTTGTTCATGTTTCGAGTTTCTACGACTAAAGGTTCGCAAGATATTAACAAAAATATAAACTTTCGTTTGTCTCATCATCATAGGAGGACGGCCGAGCCAAATGTAATGAATTTTGTTTGTAGTCTTGAAATACACTTAAATTTAGTCCGAGTTTTGAGTTTCCAAGACAAGGGGTTGTCGAGATATTAATGAAAACCGAAACTTTTCATAGAGTTCTACTCTTTAACCTCCTGGTTTCTCCAAACGATACAGGTTGAAAATCATTGGTATAAAATATGAAAGTGAATTAAAATTATATCTTTGAGTTTGGTGGGAGTTTATTGCGCTAATCAGTCACTTTTTGAAAACATGAACTGTTTGAAACCATGAATGTTTGAAACGCGAATTTAAATAGAAAATCTATCACCATGGTTTCTTTTTCACAAGCTCTTAGTCAACAATGGAAAGTATTAAGAAATCAAAATGGTTATTTAATTATCAGCATTTTATAAATGAGCTTTTATCTTATCATGTTGCTCAACAACGCAATTAAATTAAATGTGTTTGTTATTATTTTTATTATTTTTTTGATTTGAATAATAAATAAATGGATATAAAAATATATATTATAAGTGAAAAGTTTGATTTTTCTTTTAATTACATTAATTATGAACTGCTTACATCACTTTCATTTACTTTGGCAAAGAGTTTTCTAGCTCATATGTTGTGTTTAGCTAATAAACTTATAGTGTGTTTAGCCAATAAACTCATTTGGCCGATTGTTGAAACAGAATTGAAGTAGAACGGGTATATTTTCTAATACGGTTTTGGTGTTTTCATTTAATACATACAAACGGGATCAAGATGTTTTATTCTTCAGATCTGCAAATTCAAATCTTCGAATTGGGTGGGATATCGCTAACTTGGCAACTTTTCTTACACGTTATCAAATTAAATGAAATGCCCCCAAATTGATAAAAACGATGCTAAATCAATAAAATTAATTTTGTTTTTTTTAGAAGAGTGTACTGAAATGATGTTTCAGCAGTATTTGTCTGTCAGTCCAACCGTCCTACTTAGTAACACATTTAGCGAAATTTAAAATGCCCCCAAATTGATAAAAATGTTTGTAAATCCATAAAAATATCTTGAAATTGATAAAATTCCGCTCAATAAATAAAATTGTGTTTTGTTAGGAGACAGTAATGTGATGATATTTCGTGAATTTGCCGCCAAGTGGCGACTGTCAGTTCTATAGTTCCACTTAGATAAATTTGGCAATTTTTAAAATGTCGTTAAATTGACGAAAATGTCACCAAACCTTTCATAGAGATCGCATTATTCAGACGATATTTTTTCCACCAATTTATTTGAAGCAAATGATATCATGTTGCTTAGCAACGGATTTAAATCCACTGTGTTTATGCTGCAGACTATTTTCAATAAAACTTTTCCGATTTGAAGAATAAATATATGTATATAAAATAAATTTAATTGACATTGCATTTTCGGCTGGATCATATCAATTACGGTCTTCAGGTTTGAACTTTATTATTATTGATATTTTCGGGGATTATTGATTCTGGGGTTTATGATATTTTTAAATTATTATGCCATTGTTTTATTATGGTAAAAATTGTTGAAACTCATATATTGTACGTTGTACGAGTAATCTTCTACAAATGCACGGGTATATCTTCTAATCTACGAAAATATAAGTAGTACAGGTATATTGACATATAGTTTGATATACAGGGTGGTCATAAAAGAACTTCCCCGATATATGAACCGCTAGCGGCCTATCCGCTCAACCAATCGAAAGGAAATTTCCGATATTGTTATTTGAAGGTATGCGCTCGAGATTGTGATTATTTCAAACAATAGAGTTCTCACTGTTACGGTTACAGTGAAAAAATTTCAAAATTTTCGAATGGCAACACCCACTTTTTTCCTGCGTAAATTGATCAGTGCATTGAAAAACCATAAATGGCGTTGGAACGAATGTCTATACACGTATGACGAAAATTAGCGGCGTAAAACATTTGCAATGAAGAGTATTGTAAAGGACCAATGACAACACAGAGAGGAAGCGCATTGACGCACTTTGCCTAATTCACAGGGATAAACAGTAGAAGCACCAATCACAGAACACTGTGGGCAAAGCATTGCTTGTAGAAAACCATTAATAAGCAGTGTAGGAAGATTGATTCTTCAATCAAGTGTTGGAACATGCCAACAAGATGACACTTACAGGGAAACAACGAGGTGAATTGCTAAACCTGTTTTGTCTGATCGGTGAATATGCTGCCGAAGCAGTGCGAGTTTATCGGCGAAATCATAATCTAAGACGAGGCCCATGTACCGTACGAACTGTACGCGATTTGGTAAAAAATTTGAAGAAACTGGATGCACATGTGATAGACCGAGATCCGGACGACCATCTGTTCCTGTTGAAATTGTTGCGGAAGTGCATAATAAGGATTACTGCAGGTCCATTGCGTACTGCAAGAAGTGTTGTCCGCAATTTAGATGTACAGAAAACCACAGTCCTCAAGCTTCTGCGCTCTGTTCTGCGGATGTTTCTTATCTATTCCAGCGCGTCCAGATGTTGCAAACCGGAGACGAGCAAGAGCGTGTCGACTTTGCGAATTTTTTCCTCATCAGACATGATGAAGATAGTAGCTGGCCGTTGCGGATATTATGAACGGATGAGGCACATTTTTCCTTAACTGGGAACGTAAACTCAAAGAACTGCGTTCATTGGGCTGACGAAAATCATCAGGATGTGGCACCAGTGCCTTTACACGAAGCTAAAGTGACTGTGTGGTGCGGCATCGCAAGCACATCCGTTCTCCGTCCGGACTTCTTCGAAGAGGTCACTTCCAATGGTATGCAAACGTGCTCCATCATAGGTCCTCGGTATAAAACAATATTGCAGAATTACGTAATTCCAGATTTGCAGCAGCGAAATGTCGTTAATGACATTGTATGGATGCAGGATGGTGCTCCTCCACACGTCGCTACACGTGTTCAACAAGTGCGGCAACAGAACTTTGGTGATAGAGTCATATCCCGTAATTTTGCAGATTCGTGGCCACCGCGATTCCCCGACCTCACTCCGATGGATTTCTCGTTCTGGGGTTACCTGAAATCTAAGGTGTACGTATCAAATCCACGAGATTTGTCAGAATTGAAAGATGCCGTAAAACGTGAAGTTATTCAGATTCCTACTGCAATGTTCTTCACTGTTGCCAACAACCTCCCGCATGCAATGCGTTATCTTTTGCGAAGGTGGGCACTTTGAAAACTTGTAATTCTAAAAAAAGTTTTTTTCCCTCTCCTCTCTTGTGTTGTCATTGGTCCTTTACAATACTCTTCTTTGTAAATGTTTTACGCCGCCAATTTTCGTCATACACGTATCGTTCCTTCGCCATTCGTGTGGTTTTTAATGCGCTGATCAATTTGCGCTGGAAAAAAGTGGGTGTTGCCATTTGAGAATTTTGAATTTTTTTCACTGTAACTGTAACTGTTATTGAGATTTTTTTCACTGTAACCGTAACTGTGATTGAGAATTTTGAATTTTTTTTACTGTAACCGTAACTGAGAGCTCTATTGTTTGATATCATCACAATCTCGAGCGCATACCTTTAAATAACAATATCTGAAATTTTCTTTCGATTGGTTGAGCGGATAGGCCGCTAGCGGTTCATATACCGGGGAAGTTTTTTTATGACCACCCTGTATATTGGCATATGTTTTGATATATTTTGATATATATTGGCATACATTGAAATCAATTACGGCCTTCTGGTGTAAAGATTACGGGGATTGTTGATATTTTCAATTTATTACGTCATCTGTTTTATTTTGGCAAAGATTTTTGAGACTCATATTGTAATACGGGTAATCTTCTACTAACACACGGACATGTTTTCTAATCTGTGACAATATAAGTCGTACGGGTAATATAATTCCCATATAATTTTTGCGCTTTCATTTTGACATATATTGGAATCAATTACTGCCGTCAGGTTTAAAGATTACGAGTTTATTGATATTTTCAATTTATACATGTAATTTACTAATACAGGGTATATCTTTTAATCTTCGTGTATATAAGTAGTACGGTTCCCATACAATTTTAACGCTTTTATTTTGCATATATTGATTCAATTTTATATGTTTTGTAAATTTGCTTACAAACGGGGAAAGAATGTTTTATTCTTCATATCTGCACGTGAAGCTAATTTTGTATAACGAGAGCAGATATTCTTAAACTTCAGTTTAGGAGCTTTAATTGAAATATTTTAACAGAATATTTTGATTAATAATGTCATTTAGTATACAATAGGAATTTGCATATGATTGTGAATTTTAAGTTTCTTTATATTATATACTCCGTATCAAAAAAGGATATGCTGCTAGTCATATATAAGCTGGACTGTAAAAGTGATGTTAGTTGTCTTTTAAACGTAACAGTAAAATAAGCTATCTAATAATAATTGTGTAACAGGCGCAGTAATACAATGTAGAGTATTGAAACTATGATCCGAAAGTTTCCAGACTCAATCTAAATACTCGCTGTGCTGTGACAGTGCATACTGTTGTACCTATTTGAGTACCCCGAGTACTGATCTGCGCCATAATCGAATCTCCTCAATATTTGATGCCGAACTCGAATTGGAAATAATAATGCTTCAAAATGATTTATCTTGGAAATACAAACAGCGCATTTGGAAATACACCAAATATGGAATACTCAGCCTTCACAGATACGGAAAGAAAAATAATGTTTTGTTTTGATTCTGAATATTTGGCAGAATCTTTCTTTTCTGACATGAATATATAAGAATTAGAGATAAGAAATTATTTTAAGTGATGGACATCTTGGTCAATGTTTGCCATTATTTCTTTAATTGAATAATACTGACTTTGAAAATATTGCCAAATTTGGGGCAATGTCAGCAAGCAAATTAATACTATGTTATCATATGGTAGTACTTACTAAAGTTCTAATTTTGCTTTATGTTAATGATATGCTCCACTGAAATATTTAATTAATGTTATATATATATATATTTGCTCGTATTATTTTATTAATGTTTATAAAGATTCTTATCACCCCCTATATAGATCAATAAGATTGATTACTTATTTTGCCTCATTTTCTCTTTCATATATCTGTATATATATTTTGATGATTTTTTGTATATTTTTTATATTAATGTCTTTATCGAATGTATATTCTTATTCTATCGCTAATTATTCCATCCACATTTTATGCCTTTATAGCGATAAGTTATCCACTAATATTTTCCAAATTGTATTTGTCTATAGTTACATAGGTTTACACATTATCGTAACAATTGTGCTAGAGATGGGTTGTTAGTCCTTACAGTAGTTAATGCATAGTTTTCGTATATATATATAAATTTCAAAAAGATAATCAATGAAAAGAAAAAAAAGAGAATAACAAATAAAGGTGTGCTTATGGGGTATTAGAAATGTCAAAGGGGATTGTGACCCCTTGTCCTGGTTGAAGCGTGCTTTTTAATCCCGGGAAACACTCCCAGAAACAGCCAATTGCCTGAAGCATATATATATATATATATAATGGGAATACAATTACTATTTATGATAAAAGAAAATATTTTAAAATTGATTATAATTTTCTAATAATTAAGATTAATTAATTTAATTGATTATAATAAAAATATCGTTATCAATCATTTATACAGAAAGAATAGATTGATTACGCATCAAATCGACAGATTACAAAGTGATAGACTTTTGATTAGGCAGGCATATCATCAGAAATATCCTCATCAGTTTATATTGCGACATATTAATGGCTTCTACTCAAAACAACAAAAGTATCTAAGAACCTTGTTGTATATTATAGATCAAGAATGGCAACCCGGAAATGGAAAATAAAGGAATGATTGGAAAATCCTGTGTGATTGGATGATTATGCAATCAAATTTGGAAGAGAGGTGGTATATGATTGGAAGGAGCAATGCACTGTGGAATATCCAAAGAGGTTGATTAAAATTAATTACTCACGTTAAGTTCTTCAGGAATGGCAATGAAAAACAATATCTCATTGGGAAATAGCAACGATTGTATCCAGTTTATCCAATAAAGAGGATGATGTTGCGGTTTCTTTGCTATTGATGTGTCTGAGGCTGGGTGAACATTGAGAGTGTCATGGTGATTGGTGGTTTGTAATTGGGATGATGTATATCCGTGTAATTATTTGAAGTTTGATGTCTGATTCTTTAAGTAGCTTCATGCAGGTCTGATGCCGTATTTTATGACATTTCGGAGTCATTGCCTATACATTTGCTGGCATCCGGGAGTGTCCCATGGCTTAGCAGCTAGCTGTAACCGGGATTCAGGACAGTTCACAATCACTCTTCCGCTACTTCTTTTGGCATTATGTGGGTAATTTCCTCTTCTTTCATTCATTTTAGTCTGATATATATATATATATATATATATATACATTGCGATAAACCTATGCAAAAAATCCGATGTGAGCAGCCCATGACCATCCCTATAGGCTTACATTTATTTTATTGTTATTTTATTCCATTATTCATTAATTTGAGTTTATTTGCTGAAAAATCCACGGATAATTATTTAACATTACACTGAATTTACAGTTTTACTTTAATTTCCGCATGATTTGGCGACTAGACATATTTCCAAAGGCGATGCTATAGAAAACTGCAAAAAAACTGAAATATCTTTTGGACGATTAGTTTCGTGTAATGGAGTTTGTCTTATTATTTCGCCTTCAAAAATTACGTATGAAACTAGCATGTAATTGATACATTTTTGCATATGCATTCATTAATTTCAGATTTTGGCGGTTTTTAGGAGCCATTTTTTGAGAAAATGCAGGTATTTCTTCTTTTATATGGAATCAACATTTAATCAGCACCAAGGTCACCCACAAATGACCAACTATTATGAAATTTGGTCGAAGAGTTATTGAGTTCGAGTGGATACGTACATTGCGCAGGTAGACACGCATATAGACAGACACACATACAGATTGACGGACGGACAGACAGACCAACACAGACGTTGAGCTAAAATATATTTTTCAGGTTTTAAAGTGCCCAGAAAGTGTAGATTCGTCGGAAATGCGATTTTCGATTCCAGTAATTTCTTTATGCATAATAATGTATTGTAAGGAACGTAAGAAGTAGATCACTATGACGCTATATAAAAGTAAGTGAATTGCAAATATAAGAAAAAGTGTTGTGGGCAGTACATGATTTCTTAATATAATGCAATAAATTTACTTCTTTCACAGTGAAAGAATGATGTGTAAGATCCACGGTACAATATTTTACAGTTTAATTTTATATTCGGTGTTTTTTCGAACTTTTAACTCTTACATTTTTCTATATTTTAAACAGAATCTGAATTCTTCCTCAGATTTTAGATCGAAGTGAACGTCACTGACGTTTACTATATATATACGTCAGTGACTTTATATATACAGGTTGTCCCCAAAACATTGACCTCAGCTTTTATTCCTTAATATTGATCTTAGACATATATAATAAATTACATAGTTGTGTAAAAAAAGGTACAGAATTTTATGAAATCGATTGCAATTTTCAATGGAATTAAATTTTAAGAAATACAAAAGTTAATTTTTTATACGACTCCCATACAAAACATTTCCAATGAGTAAAATGTGCCCCATTCACTAATAAAGGGATGCACTAAATTTTAGCATTTTATCATTAAAAATCCCAGAGATATGAAAAGGCAAAAATGCTGACTTAAATCACTTTTCGATGCATCGACATGGGTTCTCAGAGGAGAAAAATCATGTCGGCAGATTGCGTTTCAGGGGTCATACACAAATTACGAAAGAAAACAATGATTATATAAATAAATAATAATTTTGCTATTTATTGGTACAAAAGTACCTACACTCTGTAGAAATAATAACTTTACATAATGATTACAAAGCTTACTTTAAAATGCTTTCCATCCATGCTAAAGATCCATTAAAGATAAGAGGCAGATATTATTTGCCAACGACGCATTTCTGCGTTGTGTCATTTGCACTCTTGCTGTAAACATTTACATTTTAATGTGTGATTAATCCCTCACCAACTTTGTTTAAACATATCTCTGTGACTTTTCATGATAAAATGCTGAAATTTTGTACATCACCTTATTAGTGTTTGGAGCATATTTTACTCATTGAATATGTTTTGTACGGGGGCCGTATAAAAATTTAAATTTCGTATTTCTTAAAATTTAATTCTCTTGAAAATTTTAATCGATTTCATAAAATGCTGTACCTCTTTTAACGTAACTTTGTAATTTATTATATATGTCTAAGATCAATATGTGGAATAAAAGTTGAGGTCAATGTTTTTGGGACACCCTGTATATATACTTTATACATACAGACGTCACGCTAAAAATAGTTTTTTGGGGTTCTAGAGGGCTCAAAACGTGTAGATGTCTCGAAAACTCGAGTTATAATATTAGAAAGTGTGATATTTAACAATGTATTGTAGGGAAAAATAAAAAGTAGATCTCGACGACTCTACATAAAAGAAAGTAGAATGCCAGTGCAAAAAGTCTGACGTGGGCAGGAGATGATATAACGCAATGAATTTACCTCTTTTACTGTGTTGGAATGATGCATATACTCCACGGCACAATATTTTAATTTTAAATTGTACATTTGACCCTTTTTGGGCTATTGAATTATTACCCTTTTTCTATATTTTAAATAGAAGCTGCATTCCTCCTCAGATTTTAGATCGAAGCAAACGTCACTGACGTAAAAGTTTGTGCCTGTGTTTTTACTTTCCTTACAATGCATGGTAGTGTATAGCGAAAATATTGGAATAGTGTTGAAAATCGGAACTCGAGGTAACGATATATCTGCATGTTTCGAATCCTTAGAACATGAAAAAGTCTATATTTAGCACGACATCTCTGCGTGCGTGAGTGTGTGTCTCGTTCGAAACGCTCCATTCTTTTGAGTGATATCGCATCCACAGACTCACGTAGGCACACTAGCATACATACACGCACGCACACACACGCATAGGCATCTCTTCGATAATACGATATTGTTTCCTCGAAAAATAATTTTCATTGCATTTGTTACATAAATATGTGTTTACAAAAAAATTATCCATTTTATAATTCTGACAGAGAAAGTCACATAAGATATAAAACAAATGAGTATTGTATCATGTTCTAATTCTGTGCTAATTAGGTGTTTACTTTATTAAGAGAGTAATAACTATATATTATTACAATGAATTACTCCAATAGTACAAAATTCTGAATTTTCTTAACTGGAAACGATTATGAAAGTATCGTATTAATTACTGTTCTCATTACAATAGCGATAATAATTAGTAGCTGTGCAATTATTCAAGCAAAAGATGAAGGATAATTGGGTTATATAAAATTGTTATTAACTCACATGCACTAGAAACATAACATTGATTTTTGTATTAAAGGTTATAAGTCTTGAATAAAATAAACATTATAATCACAATAAAGTGCAAGTTCCATTTTTCTTCACAATGATAGTTTGAGGCTTATAACATTTACATAATCGCATTTCTTTCTTTCAGCGTATGAAAAAAATTACCGAATATAAATTTAATAGCTTTAGTAAAAACGATTTTCCAACAGGCAATAATGTTTTGAAATAGAATATGTTGTAGATTTATGGTTGAATTTAACTGCTAACAAAATTAAATATTCATAAATTGGATAGCTCTACACTACCTTTTGATACATTTATGCTAGCACTTTAAGTACATTTATATCAAATTCAAAATGTAAATGAAAAAATAAATTTTTAAAAATAATGTGTTCCAAAATCTCAAATGTGTAACAAAATAGTGGGTAAAAATTTGTCAATTTCAGGAATTTTAAATTTTAAAAATGTCTGTCCAATTTAAAAAATATATATAATTAGGGTTTCCATCGTGAAAAGCAAAATTATGCTAACTATATTCTTTTCCAATTCTACACATTGATAATTACATAAAACATCATATTTAAGCACTTTATTCCATTGTTTGTTTCGATATTGATTGGACAGATTGGGACAAAGAAACAATAGCAAGCCAAGTAGTATATTTATTCCTTTGCCAGCGCTAAGAAAGAGATGGAATTTGAATTGTTTGTATCGATCTGAAAATTAAAGCGGAAAATGATCAAGATTTTCCCTTTTACTTTCCCTACAATACACGATGATGTAAAGGGAAAGTATTGGAATTGTATCGAAAATCGCAATTCAAGTTTTCGACGGATCTACACGTTTCGAGTTCTTTGGAATAAAAAACTACTAATTTTTAGATTGGTGTCTGTGTGTTTGTCCGTGCAATGTATATTTTGATTCTGCCGACGCGGTGGTCGAGAGGTCAAGGCGAGCGTTTCCAAGGGATCATTCGACCTCCGCGTTGTGGGTTCGAGTCCCACGTAAGGCATGGATGATGTGTAGTTGGGCGCAGTGTGTTCCACTCCCTCTGGTGCGCCTGGGGCAACGTCCTAGGACGGCTAAATGGTTCACGTTCCTGGCCGATATATAGCCGAATGATGGAAGTCAAGTGCCTGGCCATTTGATTATATATATATTATATATATTAATGTCATATAAAAGATACGAATATAAGATTTAAAATTAACGAGACATATAGGCGCAATGCTGCTCTAAATTGTCTAGTATTATAAAAGAGAAAAATTCTACAAAGAAATCTCAAAAAAGGGGGAGGTGGTGGAGAAAAGCCAACAGGGAAATTTGAAAAGGCCTAGGGGGGTGGTGACCCCTAGTTCCCCGGTTAAAAGTCGACTTTTATTCCATAGGAAACACTCCCGGAGCCGAAAAATACCTGAGGCCAATCTCCGTACAAACGTCAAAGCAAAAGACGCACAAAACAGTCCGAACAAGGAACAAATGGACTCCATTACGAAGTTGTAAAAGCAAGGGTATACATACAAAGTCAGAATTCAGAGTGACAACACACCAGAAAAGTAAAACGGCCAACTGAAATCCCTCAGTCAAAAGAGAGAAGGGAGTAGAGTGTATATGACTAACACCATCGTTGCCATTTATAACCCAAAACTAAACGTTTGCCAAAATCATTTTCGAATGCGTTGACGGTTTTGTTATGATAGGTATTATAAAAATGTCTGAGGAATCCAAGGGGATAGTCTTGTTTGATAGCCTCCTTGATAAATATAACATCACTTTTTATACGGTCTTTTTTATAAGTATGCAAGCGGGCGTTCCGTATAAAGTGATTCATTACGATATTACGAAAAACTTTCTGACTTAAATTAGACCTCCAATTGATAATATAATTCACTTTAATCTTGAAATGTCGTCTTTTATCATATAGTATCGTATATAAGGGATCATCTTCAGCGAAGTGAATGATAATATCCAAGTAATTAATTTCATCGGCAGAATCTGCAGGAGTTTCAATTAAATCCAATTGTGCAGGGTAAAAGTCGAAGTTAAATTTAATATTGGTTTTATGATGTGCCACAAGTATATCATCCACAAAACGGAAATACGGCAATTCGTTTAATATATGTGTGCCTTTTTCATAGTGATGGAGGTATAGATCTGCCATCATCGAGGAGCAGCCTCCCCCCATAGGTATACCTTTTACTTGCCTATAATAATTCAAATCATTGAATAAGACATTTTCAAAAAGCACAATATCCAAGATAGCCTTGTATTTGTGTAAAGCTATGTATTTATGTAGGTGATATTGACTATGGATTTCTATCATAATATCATATAGATCTTTCAGATCTATGTTATTAAAGAGATCTTTAAAGTCATAAGACTTGTAAATCAGGTTTGTGGGATGTTTGTTCAAATACTTTATTATATCTCCACTATTTTTAATCATTACTGAACCACCTTGCATAATTTGAGTCATAATAGGTTTTAAAAGTGTAATAAGTTTCGTATTTGCTGTAGTAGTATAAGCTTTATAGGCTACCGTTACCGGTCGAAACTTTACAGGTGTTTTGTGTAGTTTTGGTATCAATACCAAGTACGGATATCGAATATGATTGATGTTGATACCTATGCGTTTATGTAAAGCCCTTATTTTATTTTCGATTTCCCTTCGTTTTGATTTCAACAAAACATACATGTCTTCGTTATTATAACTGATATGGAGTTGATCGATGTAATATTTCATACAAGTAAATGTAAAATTCGATGTAACCTTATCGGTATACGTAATTGCGAATATTTTCCATACATTTTCCAGTATGCGTCTATTCATTGTGTGACGTTCATCTTGTCCACAAGAATGATGATAATACAAATAAAAATTCTCCATAGTGTGATCGCGCCATTCATTAAAAGATGATAAAGGCATGCTGTATCGTACTGCCATTTTATATATGAAATCACTCAATTCATGACTAAATTTCATGTCTATACCTTTAAAATCCTGCATACGAAATTTCGTTCCCAATTTCAATGCATCCTTAAGGTCATTATTGGTGATTATGTCCAAATTACCAGTTATAATATGACCGTGATCGTGATCAACCAAGAGGCTAGAAGCACATTGACAGGTCGGATTATCGTAAAGGTTCAGATTTTTACCAATATGATTATAGTTAAAAACTTTACGTCCTAAAGGAACAACATATCGATGAGTGATAGTGATCTTCGTATTAGAAATGGGAAAACAATGAGCCTGACCCTCAAATATTCGATTAAAAGGTATATCATCAAAATTCTTATTACTAAAGGTTGTAATAAAGAATTCCTTATTAACATTCCTTATAATACCTATCATAATAAAACCGTCAACGCATTCGAAAATGATTTTGGCAAACGTTTAGTTTTGGGTTATAAATGGCAACGATGGTGTTAGTCATATACACTCTACTCCCTTCTCTCTTTTGACTGAGGGATTTCAGTTGGCCGTTTTACTTTTCTGGTGTGTTGTCACTCTGAATTCTGACTTTGTATGTATACCCTTGCTTTTACAACTTCGTAATGGAGTCCATTTGTTCCTTGTTCGGACTGTTTTGTGCGTCTTTTGCTTTGACGTTTGTACGGAGATTGGCCTCAGGTATTTTTCGGCTCCGGGAGTGTTTCCTATGGAATAAAAGTCGACTTTTAACCGGGGAACTAGGGGTCACCACCCCCCTAGGCCTTTTCAAATTTCCCTGTTGGCTTTTCTCCACCACCTCCCCCTTTTTTGAGATTTCTTTGTAGAATTTTTCTCTTTTATATTATATATATATATATATGTTGATTCTACCTAAAAAACTAATTGACCAAGTTTCATATAATTTGGTAGATAAGTTATTTATGGATCACCCTGTTGCTGATTAGATTTTTATACGATTCGAAAAAAAACAACCAGCTTTTTTGCACAATGGACCTAAAAAGTGTAAGTTCACTCTACTTGAGAAGGTAAATGATCAAATTTCACAAAATTTGGTGTATAAGTCATCTGTAGGAAACTTTGGCATTGATGAGATTTTGGCACGATTCGGAAAGAAAGTACCTGCCTTTTTTTGCGAAATGATCAGCCAAAATTGCCAAAATCTTAGATAAAAGTATACACATGCTCAAATGTATCAATTAAATGCTTGTTTCATACGTAGTTTTTGACGATGAAAAGAATACGACTAACCTCATAACTCAAGGACCAACCGTTGAGGTATTTAATTTTTTTCGTATGTTTGGGGCGTCTTTAAGAAATTACTCCAGTCGCCAAATAAAAACAAAAGTTGAGATAAAACTGCAAAATTTAGTGAAGTTTCAAGCAGTTATCCGTGTAATTTTGTGCTATTAAACTCAATTATAAAAGAAAGAGAAAATGAATTTGAGTTTCTGATTTTTCTTTTGTTACTGTAATTATTTAGAATAAAAGTAATTGATACTCACGTGGCAATTATCTTTAAATTATACTTTATAAACATTTATGCTATTAAGAATGCCAACGCACGTATCTTATAAAAACTGTTCAATTGATAACGATTTATATTTAAGTGAGGAACGGTCACTCCATTCGTTGGGAACTTTAGATAAATTGGATAATTAAAATTTACATTTAAAGGATATGTTTACTAGACCAATTGTACTGAAATGTTATCACGTCATTCGTCGTGAATTTTAGGTGAATTGGATAATTAAAATTTACATTTAAAGGATATGTTTACTAGACCAATTGTGCTGAAATATTATTTGGAATAACATTTCAAACACACTTGTATCGAGTTTTATGTTATTTAATACCCACGGTTAGCTCAGGAGAAGTGGCAATGGGTTACTAAATGTGATATGATACCTATACACTTGACAAAAGTTTTGAAGACGAAAAATTGTTTCAAATGTTTGCATAGAAACGGTGCACATTTTGTAGTTCTGTAAAACATGAAAAAGTACGATATGTGAAATGATATTTCATATCCGGTTATTGTATGTTGACTCATTTTCAAAGTTTTCAGATATATTTCAAGCTAAACTTCCATTAATGGTAGAATTTATATTTCCATAGTTTGATTTGAAGAATAGACAAAGCGCGATATCGGTATTTGAAACTTATAAAGTTAAGTTACTACAGTTACCACAACGGAATCGAAAACTATGAGTAATTTCATTGATAAAATATAATAGAAAAATCGTCTGCTGTAACTATAAATTAAAATGTTATCTCAAGAACGGTTGCCTGTACAGTCATAGATTTAGTTAAGAAAATTTAGGATTTTTTTTTTGCGTGATTGTATAAAAATATTATGTGTTTATAACTTATAATACTTCCTTGAAAAAAAAGCAGGAATATGTCAGTTACGTGAATACAATTATTTTGAGGGCGTTTTTAGCCTCAGGATAAGAGAACAGTATGCGCTCTAAACAACCGATATTTATAACAACTCAATTATGGTTGGAGGAATGTTTGACTAAAAATTCGAGATTTATGAATTTTTCGAATAAAATTCAAAGATTTTAAATACTTCTCATTGCTTATACTTTCCAATTTTAGCAATGTGGGCTGTGTCAATCATTCCTTAGTTGAAATATCTGTTCCACGTTTGAAATATCTGTATCATCAGTTATATGATACAGATATTTCAATCCTTGAAGAATTTCACTAAGAAGCACGGATATAAATAAATAATGAAGAACTGTGCTTTGTATTTTTACCGTGGTTATTTCGGCCCACGATATTTTATTATTCAGATGAATTTTGCTACACAGAATTCTTAAAGATCGTGAATTTGGTATGCAGCCAAAATTCAAATAGCTCCTGTAATTTGGGAAAGTTTTGGGAAAATGTTGACTTTAAGTAATGGATGATTGTTTTACTCAATCTAACGGTCATTACCGTAAAAAATTACCTTTTTCCATTTTTACTTATTTTATTCATGAACGTAAATGCATTAAATAAACTTAAGCTTATTCTGATTTAAATTAACTTTAGGCAATTTCTTATGATTCATTATTCATGAATAGTGATGCATGTAGCAAGAGTTTATATTCGTTCATATTTTTCTAAGCTTGCTCAATGTTTAGTTCCAGTGTATAATTCATTGCAGAAGAAATTTATATTTTTAACGCAATATCTGAAGTGGGAGGTTTTACTCGTCTTTATCATGTATGAAGATGTCTGTCTGTATGCTTGTTTGTATTACAGGTAGCGGAAAATTTAATCAATGTATAGCCACTAAATTCAGTACATAAATAGAGATCAAGCAAAGTTGCCCGTCGTTGAAACTTTTGAGAATTTTATACCAAATCTGTTCCTTGGCGATTGAAAATATTATTCCAGAGTTTCAATTTTTACACAATCGAGAAAATCAAAAAACGTTCTCATAAACGAACCTTGATATCTTTCTATAATATAATATCCCAACTTTTTCCAATTTTGCTAAATTTCGCTAAAAATTGTTCTTTGAACAGGTAATTCATTTTCAAATTCCCGCATCATCCAAACTATGCGCCAAACTACACTCATAAAAACAAGTATTATATTTATAACTTCATTTGAGTGGTTTTCAGATTTAAATTAAAATATAATGAGCTGTCCATTTTTCTTTATCATCGAACAAGTGGAAGTACTTCAATTCGACTGTTTTATCGCTGAATATGGTTTTTATTGAAATAATTCTTGAAAGGAATTCTGAGGTGATATCAAAAACCGGGTGTATATATTACAACTAGAGCTTAACTTGAAAAACAGTAGCTTTACATATGCGGGTGGTTGCTTTAAATCACCGGGTAATTTCATTCTAGTATTCTATATATTGTGTAGGTCCACTTAGGTGAAAATCAGTATATGAATGAAAAATATAACATGTACCATTTTATAAGATTTCGTTCTCCAAGTTATGGTTTAGTTTCTCGAAAAATTTTTAAACTTTGTCAGAAGTTTATTTTTTCAAGTTTCCAATAAAATTAGTAACTTTTCTTAAATGGACGAGTTTGTTTGATTTGTGTTAGCATGTACCATTTTAGTGCCATTTGCATCCACATCGTGCTTCAAAGTATCCTCTTGACACAAAGAATATTCAGTCACCTTTGTTCCAGGAATTGTTCCGTTTCTTCATAGAAAAATGATGTATGAAAATCTTAAAATTTCAAATAAATCAAATTCCAATTATGCAAAATTACAAACATGTCTATACAGGGTGTCCCAAAAAGATTAAAACTCCCTTTAATTCTTCACCTGTTGGAGATAAATGGCCAATGTAAATTGCAAAAATGTTTAAAGCAAGACTAAGTCAATGAAATAGTCCCCCCAATAATTTAAAAAAAGTTGCACATTTTAAATTTTCATACGACCCCCTTAGACAAAATTGGTCAATCAGAATTTTTTTATTTTTAATACAAGATCATTTAAAAAATCGCATATCTGTAACTTTAAAATTGAGCGAGTTATATTTAACTGAAAATTGAACATTATGAATGCGGACCCTGTATCAAATTAGAAATGTAAATTTGTGACATATCACAAAAAGGATAAAACTGGATGATAATACATAGGATACCCTATCGCTTAGTGAGTACCACTGCTTTATATGATCTCTGTCTGTATAATGCTTTATTTAGATGCATTTGTGATAAAAAATTTTGACACATATTAACGCATTTTTGATCTAAACAATTTCCATCGTCAATTTGTTTATGATCCCAATTTTCACTGATGAAACAGCCTTTCACATGGTGCGGAAAAGTGGCATAAATCAGATTTTTTCCTTTATCATAATTCAGTTGATTTTAAAGATACAGATATGCGGGGATTTTTTAATGATGTTGTTGAATTAAAAATAAAAATTTTCTGATTGACCCAATTTGTCTAAGGGGGTCGTATAAAAATTTTAAAAGTGTAACTTCTTGAAAATGAATGGGAGGACTATTCCATTAACGTAGTCTTATTTACTACCTTACTTTGAACGTTTTTGAAATTTACAATGCCCACTTATCTCCAACAGGTAAATAATTAAAGCGCATTTCAATCTTTTTGAGACACCCTGTATTCCCTACATTTCTACATATTTTTCTACACATCTACGCAGATCCAGATTTAGACATTCTAAAGGCCTAAGCGCAGTTTGAATAGGAGGCACCTTTTCATTAGCGACTAGGAAATGTACGCGACGCTGCCCGGTGTTTAAGACAGGGATGAATTGCTTTCAAGTTTTCTCTTTTTTGAATGACGTAGTCGCCCGCTGCGTGGATGCACGCGTGGCTGTACTCCAACACTGTTACGTAGATGTAATACGTCCCAAAAATCGCTTCAACACATATTTGCCCGTTAATACTGCAGAATAAGACAGTACCTTAATTCCGTACAATATTCAGATAATATTAAAACCTTCCTGGAATTTCGAATTTTGTAATGTTACGTTGGTTTCAGAAAAAATAGAAAATAAATTCTAATAAATTCAAATAAGCAAACACAATTCCATAAATTCATTTTCTATGAATCGAGAAATTAAGATGCGAACCACCAAATCTCACAGCGAATTTTCAAAACACAATAGTTCTTGCTAATTAATTAGCAATATTATTTGCGAATTTTCAGAAGCTTTATTTCTTTCACATTTATTTAAATAGTGATTAATTGTACAAAATAACACGCATAATAATTTGAAATTTTACTAAATTTGTACTTTTAATTCAATTATCACTTTAATTTGGTAACGGCACGTGTCTTCAAAGAAGGCGCAGCAAAGGTGAGAAAAACAAAAATATCTCTAAAATTACTAGTCCTAGAGTAATGGGGATGATCTTATTCTTTTCGTCGTCAAAAATTTCGTACAAAACAATCATTTAATTGAAACATTTGAGCATACGTAATGTTTTATTTTGGATTTTGACGATTTTCGCAGGTCACTTTCCAAAAAAAAAGAACATATGTTCCTTTTCACCGATTCCTAACAAAATGTAATCAGCACCAGGATAACCTGCAAATTACTTGCATACCAAATTTTGTGAAATTCGGTCAATTACTTTTTTAGTTAGAGTGGATAAATACGATTTTTGCGGGTCATTCCGGATAAAAGGCAGGCTCTTTTATCCCGAATCGTACCAAAGTCTAATTAGCACTAGGGTCACCCACAAGGGACTTTCCTATAAAATTTTATGATATTTGGTCCATTAGTTTTTAAGTTGTGGATAGATACATTGCACAGACATGCACACACACACTGACGTCACGGTAAAAATAGCTTTTTCGTGTTCTAAAGGTTCCAAAACGTGTAGATTCGTCGAAAACTACAGTTGCGGTTTTTGACACGATTACGATACTTTCCCTATACATAACCCTGTATTGCAGGGAAAGTAATAGTGTAGAATATTTTTATTGGAATTTTTTGGAGGGCAAAATAATAGTTGCATTACAAGAGTTCGACAGTAATGTGTTTATGAATCGTGTTTTCCTCGTCCATTTGCACCAGAAGCGGGTGACAGTCCTTTGCGTGCTATTAATTCTTTTTAAACTTTCCATCTATTGTCTGATGGCTTCAATGTTAAATAGAAACAAATTGCGAACCTAAAGTGTTGCTCCTGCTGAGGTAAGATTGACTGAGAGTGCTTTTTCTGCGATGTTTCATGTCACTCTGGAGACGTTTTCGCTTCGGAGAGTGCCGCATCAGTTTTTTTTTTCTTATCGATAGATAACTTTTGTGTTTTCTCTACCATACGTTGTAATATAGAGGGTTCCTAGAAAGGCCCTAAAGCAACACAATAACTTAGTAATTAAAGATCTACGACTACGCACAGTTTGCCGATCTATAGCAAAGTGACCATGCGCAGTAAAATATAATTGAGTTCAGCGTTTTCTAGCGGGGAATTAAAAAGTTAGTATAACAAACTCGTTCAAAGGGAAAAACGAGAAAAATCAATTATAATATTTGTAGAAGACTGTCTAGTAAGACTCGATGCCTGAAACCGCACAAAAATTATTTATGCAAAGCAATAAATAGCTGTCAAAAAGTCATGAACACAAAAACCTGCAATGTTTGACAATGTATGCCGTAATATTATTTTTCGAATTCAACTGTGCATTGTTGCGAACGGAATGAATTTGAACAGACGGTACATAAGATTTCTGTTAATATATGTGATGCTTCAATAAGTAAAATCTCCCCGTTTCACCCCTTGCGTATAACCCCCTGCTTCTTTCTTCGCTCCCATTCTTCTTTCGGACTTCGGGTTTGTTGGTTCTCGTGAACTGACGAAGAGGATCCAACGTATCCTCGAAACAGCTGTACGCTGCATTATTTTGTTATTTGTGCTTATTTAAGCTGCTGTAGCTTTTCTTCGGTGTTGTCATTCGTAAATATGACAAAAATTCTTCAATAGCGATATTGTGTGCAATAAATGCCTTTTGTAACTATTTTATTATGGATTCTTACTTATTAGACAGTGCTTTAGAGATTTGTAATTTGTGTTTTTCCTCTATCTCCCTTGCCATGTTCATTTTCTTAATTTTTTGAAGTTTCCACTAGGAGGTTGCAATCACTTCTATTCGATCAGGAATACAGATAGGCCTAACGCGGACAGTCATAGACCTTTCCTAGGAATTCTGTATAAGGAAAGTTATTAAATGGAGTCGAAAATGAGAATTCGAGTTTTCGGTCGAGTTTTCATGCTTCGGTATCTTGAGTAGGGTTCTATCGTTACGTTGTGCTTCTGCAAGTCTGTGTGAATACAATGTATGTACACATTATAGCTTGAAAGTGTTTTACGAAATTTTATGAAACTTGGTGTAACTCTGGTGTTCATTAGAGTTTGGTGCAACACTGATAAATGGAACAGTTTTTTTTTTTCAAAAATATCCCAAAAACTGGAAACCAAACAAACAAACAAACTGAAAGTAAAGAAATGTGATTAAACGTATTATTTAATTATTTTTAATTAAAATAATTAATATATTAATCAATGTATTAATATATTAATTATTAAATTTTTTGCAAACAAAAGGATTAAAATTATTCCATAACTCTAAGATGCACAATTCTCCCGACGTTTAATTTTTCTCGACATTTTGTAGATTTGGCGACATCTGCAAGTCGTAAATGAGAAAGAACTTACATTTACCGGAAATTTGATGTAACTTAAAGTCGTAACTTTGATGTAACTTAAAGAATTCCTTCCATGCATTATTTTATGATGTAAATATTATTGAATATAAATATTATAAAAATAATAATAATGAGACTATAGAGAAAGTCGTATGCTGCCTACATCATATTTTCACTTCAACTACAATAAATAGTGGAAAGAGATATTGCTGTAGAGTCAAACATTGGAATCTATTTCCACAATTTATCCCGTATATTCAATTCCTTTCCAAACTAATTATCCACCTCTTTGTGACATTAATCCCACTTAGGTACAACTTAACTGAAATGGGACGCAAATAAAATATGTGTATCTTTTACCTCCAAGATATTAAGCAAGAGAAAGAGTTTCATTAGCGAAGTCGCATTCGTCTCTAGAATACGAGGCTATGCTTAGCGAGCATTATCTGTCTTTCTTGGGGGTGAGTTTCCCAAAATGGGTTATAATACCCCTTATCTTTTATTATCATGGCGCGAATAATAAAACACCAGAATCTTCTGGCAGAATAACTTGCTTAAATATTAGTTATTCATTCTTTTGATCTGCGAATAGTTGTTAATAGTTTTTACATTGCCTTGGGGATACCTAATAAACATCTCAGAAGACAACTAAACTATCAGATAGTATCAAAAACACATTACTTCTCCTGTATAGTTAAAACATTTTGGGATATCTAATAATTACTAGAAGAGAACTAAACTATCAGATATGATCAAAAACACAACACTTCTTTCGTATAGATAAAACATTTGGAGATATCTAATAAACATCAGAAGAGCACAAAACTGCCAGATAGGATCAACAAGACAATACTTCTTTTGTATAGTTAAAACATTTGGAGATATCTAATAAACATCAGAAGAGAGCTAAACTATCATATATGATCAGCAGCACAATACCTCTTTTGTATAGTTAAAATATTTGGTGATATCTAATAAACATCAGAAGAGAACAAAACTACCAAATAGGATCAACAAGATAATAATTCTTTTGTATAGTTAAAATATATGGGGATATCTAATAAACACCAGGAGACAGCTAAACTATTAGATATGATCAACAGCGCAATACCTTTTTTGTATAGTTAAAACATTTGGAGATATCTAATAAACATCAGAAGAGAACTACACTATCAGATATGATCAACAACACACTATGTCTTTCTTTTATATTTTTATATAGTTAAAACATTTAGTTTGTAACATAAGTTGTTAACATTTTCTTAGAATCAGATGCCCTCGTTTTATAGTTAAAAATTATAGAATGAGTACAACTGATATGAGCATCGGTTGTATAAATAGTTGTATTTGGTCCATGATCGAAGACCATGTACAGAATATGGTCTTTAAGGTCATGGGCCGAACGAATAATGGAATATATCGAAAGTTCTAGGTAATGTGTGTGTTATTTTTATTATTTTGGCATGAATAGTAATGCCAAAATCATTTCGAAGAATAAATTGTTTAAATATTAGTTCATTCTTCTTCTATGGTCGGGGTATCAGGCTGAAATCGAAGCTTTACGAAAACTGTAAATACTTTGTATGCTTATATATCCAAACCTAATAGATAAAAATATAAACCATTTATGAATATGCAAAAATAATTTTAATATTTTAATATTTAGAACTTATATCACTTCTTTTTGAAAAAAAAAAAGTTTTTGCCGAGTTATTTTTGGCTTTATTTTGCTTACTTTGACTCTAAATATCTGCTAAACCATATAAGATAGGTAAAGACAGTAAGTGATAAAAATGTGAAGTAGGAAATCCAGTTTCTAGATCAATAATTATTATTTTTCTTTCTCTTTTTACAAAATTTTTATAGTTTTTGAGCAATCGTCTTGAAGTTGAAGAAGAATGAAAATTTTCTGGTTATAAAGTTTGTAACGCTTTGATCTTAAAATTAAAAGAGCTAGCAATAAAGAGTAAAACAGTAATTTGTAGCTTCTTAAAAGTCCTATAAGGCTATATAACTGGATTTTAGACTGAGTTTTTAATACTTTCCTTATATTCGTTGTACAATGTATAGGGAAAGTATTGTGATGGGTGGAAAGTTTTTCGAGTTTTCGGCGACAGGGCACGTTTTAAACGTCCCTGAACTCGAATCAAACATTTTTGAGATTATGTCAGTGTGTGTGTGTGTGTCCGTGAATCAGGGGACGCTATATCTCATGAAAGAATGGAGCGTTTCGAATGGAATATTGTTCAAATATTACAATCGGTGAGTACTGAGTGTCAATTGATTTTAAACGCAATCAATAGACTTAAAAAAACCCCAAAATTTTAGAATGAAAATTTGAAAAATTTATTAGAAAAAAGAACCTTTAATAATGTTATGTAAATTATTATTTCCTATGTAATTTTTTATTGGAAAACGAATGATATAAATTTTAGAAGGCTAGCATGAACCATTCTCTAGATAGTGCACGTTTTCTAATAAATTTATAAAAATGCTACATAATACTTTTTTAATTTTAATTGTTGTGAAGCATGTTCTCTTTTTATTCAATATTATGCGACAACTTTGTCAGCTTCATTCTGGAGGATCCAGTTTGTTTCACACAGGAAAGAAGATACTTGTGTAATAGTTTTATTTATTTATTTATTTAAAAAAATTCATGCTACAGGAAGCAAATCCCAGTGATAGTAGGCAAAACAATACACAGAAGAAACCTGCAGAGGGCAGATACAAACACGAACCATACATTAGGAAATAAAATAAAAACACCGACAGCAAATAAGCATTAGTAAGTTCATAAACAGTAAAACACACAAGATAATAGCAGTATAATAACGGTTACACACACAAGAATTACTATAAATGATTTTTAAAAGTAGTTAATGAAGAAAAAAATATCGAAATAATCAGGTAGGCTATTGTATAGTTTACAGAAATTGTTTACTGTACACTGATCCCTAGCACCAGTTCTAAAAATCCTCTCAGCAAACCAACTCCTATTCCTAGAATTAAAATTGGTAACATGAAAACCAATCCCATCTAGAAGAGATGAACAGCCAACTCTGCTACCGAAAAGACTCTTAAAAAAAGAGTGCAAAATAAAACCCCTTCTAATAAGTAAGCTTTTTACAACAAACACCTCACAAAGCAAAGTACAGAAAGGGAGTAACAGAACACACCAGTTTCTTGTAATACAGATATTTTATAAATTTATTTTGTATAATTTCTGTACAATTTTTGTATTTTTTCGCACAGAAATTCGCAAATACTCATTGATGTATTGAAAAGCTTTTTTCTCCGCCTGTGTATAATCCTTAGCGATAAATTTGGCGGACTTTGCGACTCATTTAACGAAATATCGCAAACGTGGTAATATGCCGCCCCTAGATTGACGATAATGTAGTCATAATTACAAAAATGATGCCAAATTAACCGGAATGACGCCAAATTGATGAATTAATTATTAAAATATTTTAATATGGACTGTATTGCTTACGAATGATATTAATATCGATAATTGTCAATATAGAGTTGTGGAAAATATTAGTTAATTAGATACTTTGAAATAGCTTTACATGTTGTCATTTTCACGTTGAAATCATTGTAATCATTGTATATATCGCAAATAATTTCATATATTATTTTTTTACTGTGAAAAGAAAAATAAATGAATTGCATTATATAGGGAAAGTCATATGGTGCCCACATCAGATATTTTAAAAATATTGTGGTTATAAGAGATATGGTATAATCTAATATGTACTTTTAATAAATTAATGTTTATATTAATGGATTTGTATATACTTGATATTTGCTTGTAACTTAGGCATATTAACTTGTTTTAATTACGTTTGCTACTTTGATCAGCATAAGTATATAATATATGTTGTAAATGAAAAATAAATTTGAAAAGAATGGAAGGAGTTCTTGAAATTTATTCGAGTTTTATTTTTGAAGATGTTATTCGCGGAAGTCTTATGGAATTTTTTTGGTTCCATAAGACTGCAGCCAACGCCGATTCGTTTTTCTTGAAATGGCATACAGAAATTGATAAAAACTGAAGTAAAAGAATAAAGAGACTTCAATTTATTAATTAACTATTTAATTCATACTCAATGTTTTTAAGACAAAGATAATAAAACTAATTCCATTACTAAAATGAACTGATAAATGGTGAACTATTTCAGTGGTTTTATATTATGGCTATTTAGCGCATTTTTAAAATCAGTCAAGTCGCCAAATGAAAAATAATTTCTTTTAACCGAAAATTCGATGTAATATAATAAATACCCCTTAGATGTGTATTTTGTGCAATAAATGATTGAATGTAAAGATAAAAAATTAATACGGCACAGGATGAAAAGTCATCATATTTTTTTTTTAATTTTTCTACAATATATAATGTACATAGAAGGAAATTGCTAGAGTTGAATATTAGAATCTATTAACATAGTTCATTTCGTATATTCAATACCTTTCCAAGCTAATTATCCTTCTTTTTTGGGCATTAACCTTTTGATTACGGGTGGAACAGCGTCCATCCCAAACGAAGAACCTCCCGAAAAGACAGGTATTTGACATACCTTATCCCAAACAGTTCGATCCTCCTTTGCAGATATTGGCTTCCATGGACTCCAATGTCTGCATGTACTCTGTTTGGGATGACGCTGTTCCACCCGTAAGCAGAAGTTTAATCCCACTTAGGTACCACTTAACTGACATGAGACGCAAATAAAATATGTAATCTTTTACCTCCAAGATATTAAGCATGAGAAAAGTTTCATTAGCAATGTTGCATTCGTTTTTAAGATACCAGACTATGCTTAGTTATTATATGTGTTTCTTGTAGACGAATTTCTCAAAATGGGTTATAATTTCCTTGTCCTTTATTATCCTGGCATGAGTAGTAAAATACCAGAATTTTCTGGCGGAATGTAAAAATGTTTCTAATTTGTCTTTTTATTGTGTGAAATGAAAATACTATTTTAAGCGGTTGTAATTAATTGGTGAAAGTATGCTTAGTGTCTTATTGAAGGCGTATTACGCTTACTTGACACAGTGTTTTTTTCTGGACTTTTTTACTTTTAGGACTTTTTGGCTGGGGGGGGGGGTGAACAAAATTTTAGAGGAGGGGGGGGGGGGCAAGTTTTATATTTGCCCTATATAAATCTATCTAAATGCTGTGTTACATAAATAGCAACTAGGTTATCATGAAATGTCTCCGGGAGGGGGGACGAACTTCCCCGGAGGTATGCCTGAAAAAAGAAAACACTGACTTAACGGGGGAACAAAACCGCACATGTTTTCATGCTGCGAGCGACTATTCTCTTCGAAAAATTTAATGAATGAATTGAATAATCCCGGCTTTACGTCCTGTTCAATGCGTTCGTTTCCTAGTTTCCAACTGAAAATACTTTTCCAGTTTTATTCCTAATTTCACCAACGTCTAATAAGTAGTGTATTAAGTACTAAACCGCCAAATTTCGATGCCAAAATTGCCGAGCCATCTAAATTTTACTTGAAATCTTTTCCATGATAATACAGTGTCTCTTTTCGGCATTAATCTCGGGGGAAAACATCTCAGCTGAGGACGGAATTGAATAAAATATGAAATATTTTGAGTCTATGGTATTAAGGAGGACAAAGAGTTTCATTAGCGAAATCGTATCCCTCTTTGGAGTTTATGCTTCGTGCGTATTATCAATCTTTGTCATCGCTGACTTTATCAGGATGAGTTATAAATTGACATTATCTCCTATTTTCTTGACACTAATAGTGTAACAACGCCAGGTTTAGTTTCAAGAGAAATTTCGTTAATATCCCTCATATTCATATTTTTGGGCATTGCAATGAGCGTTTCATAGGTAGCTTGGTGCTTTGCGTAACCAAGTATAAAATTCTGATGTGGGCAGCAAATGATTTTATTTCTTTCGCAGTGCAATAATGGTGTACAAGAACAAATGTTTTTGGTATTGAATTAATTATACGCAAATTGCAATATGATGCTCTTCATAACTTCTTACTGTAAACTGAATGATATATTCATGCTAACGGGCAAAAACTTCATCAAAATGCTGTTGACATTAATATTTTTTGAAAAAAATTACTATTAGCGAATTCTTTGGCATTAAAATGCAAATCTATTGCAAAAGTTAATTTTTCTTGTGAATAAAATGAACAAGATCCATGAGATTAGTGCTAACAGATGTGTTGCAACAGACGTTGCTTAAGTACTCCTTAACCTTCGTACAAAGCGTATTATACATATCTTATTATACAAATTATTTTATGCAATTTTGGGGAAACGTTTATTTGAAAAATGTTCAATATCTCGAGAATGATTGATTATAGTGTTCTAAAGTGTGTCTTGATCGTTTTTTAATAAAAAATTACGTATGAAATGATTCTTTACTTATCTTTATTTTTGCAGGTCTTGATTTATTAATGATTTTTTTAACAATTCATTTGACATTTGTGGGGCTTTTCGAACTTTCGATGGTGTTTAAAATTAGTAGAGTTCCAGTATTCACTGTCTAAAAAAATCGTACCAAATTACGCTCAAAACGTTCCATTCGTTTGTGAGATATCGCATCCATAGACTCACAGACACATTCACACACTAACATACATATATACATGCACAATTACACACACTAGCATAAACATATACACAAGTATCGTTTTAAAAACGCTCGATTTGAGTTCAGGGGTGCTTTAGAAACTTAAATTTGAATTTTTGATTCCTTCATAATACTTTTCTTATACATTATACTGCATATGTAGGGAAAGTAATGTACATAATAATATGTATATGAGGATGATAAAAATGTGATGTTATCAACACATGACTTTTTTTTTACACATTCAAATGCATTTCTTCTTTCTTTCTTTATGTACATTAATTTGGGATATGTCGCATCACATGTATTCAATTCAATTCCATCTGCTTTAACCCTATTTGAAATTGCGTCGAATTTTCAGCATTAAAATAGTTTAATTTTTTTATAGGGTGGCTTAGATCATTTTAAAATGAATCCAAGGCGCCAAAATTCCACTAAAATGATCTTTTTAGAGAATGGTTTATCCTAACGGTCGCTTTTTTCAGGATTGCTGAAATAAACAACACTTATATGAACATTCGAATTTGACCCTATTCCACTAAAAAAAAAAATTCCACTAAAATGATCTTTTTAGAGAATAGTTTATCCTAACGGTCGCTTTTTTTCAGGATTGCTGAAATAAACAACACTTATATGAACATTCGAATTTGATGCATATGAGGAATGTACTTATACTGTTATGACGTACCCGCTGGAATCACGAGAGCCCATACAATTTTTTCCAGAGATGGATGGTAGCAAACCACAGATACTTCTAGAGCTAAAGATGTACAACATAGATTAGCTTGATGCCCACTTTTGGGACCAGGAACGTCCAGGAGAGCTACAAGTCCCCCCCCCCCTTTTTGCAAGAAGGGTGGCAAGTACCCGCCCAAGCCTGGAATCGTGAATGTATTCTTAGAATACAAGAAAGAATCCGAATTTCTGGATAACGAACGCTTTTATTTGAAGTGCCAATAAGCATAAACAAGAACGATACAATGTTGATAATTCTCGATCTAACTTTCAAGGCCACAATAAACTGTCAGGGACGATAAAACAGCAATTAAATCCTCCACTCACTTACAAAACATGAGATTATATTCTACAGACACTAACGGTACAGTGCCTAGAATATACATTACTCCAGACGCTAAACTTACAGTGCGTTGAAGGCACGTTAGTACAGTGTCTCTTCTAAGCATTGTACTAACGTGTTCACAATTGACTTTTGTCCTTATCGCGTTAATTCAGTCTTCTAACTGAACGATAACTTCTAGACAAATAAGACAAAATTAATCGAATTCTTAACCAATTCGCAAATTCGAGAAATTTCCAGACCTCGCCAAAAGTTGCTAAGTTGGCGATACTCCGCTAAATGTTCACCAAAGTGAATAAATGTATCGCTAATGTCAAGCAATCTGGCTTTCAAATATTAACAAAAGTTGTGTGCGTGTAAATGTCGTTTTACCCCCAAGAAAGGCAGAAGGTCGTGAAAAAGTTTTATGCATCCACAAAAATATATTACGCATATTCTTTTATATAACTTCAATTTTAGTTATACTTAGCCATTAACAGAAGACCCTGTTTCATTGTTTCGAATTGGATCCAAATCATATTAGCTTATAGAGAGACGCGTAAAGCGCCTTACTGCAAATTTTTGATTCACGAAGTCAACAAACTTTTACTTCAAATCCCTTTCAAAACAATTTCGGTGTATCTTCTTCGCATTAATCCTCGAGGTACATTCCCTGCTAAGAACGGAGTCCAGTAAAATATGTAATATTTTACGACTATGGTATTAAGGAGGACAAAGAGTTTCATTAGTGAAATCGTATCCCTCTTCACGAGCAGGTTTAGTGCGCATTATTTATCTTCCTCGGCGGTGACTTCTCCTAAATGGGTTATAAATCCACATTATCTTTTATTTTCTTGGCACGAATAGCAGAACTCCGGGATTTGCTGAAATAATAACTAATTGAAGTGTCTCTCATATTCATGCTATGGATATCATTTTATTCGTTGTACTGTAACTAACAGCTTTGTGTGGTCTGCCAAGAACATAAAAGTATCAATATAAATTTCGTAATACATATTTCACAAGAAAAAGTATCTCCATATGAGATTCCTAAATATTAATATTCCAAATTTTACATCGATTTGCGTTATAGTATCGGTGCATAAAATTGTACTCTTTGTAATAAACTCTATGTTACTGTTTCCAATTAATTTAAAGAAATAAATTACATCAATATGATTAGTCTGAACACGTAGCTTTTCACATGAACTTAATATGCATATTTTGTTAATTGGTTTTAACAGAATGAGATATACGCAGAATTACACTATAAAATATTACTTTAAATGTACATCGATTTTTTTTTACTTTTTGTTAGTTTTAGCACACTAGAAGTGGTTGTACTTCTGTTTTGCAAAATCTTACATTTCGGAATACGTACTTAATTGATAGTACATAACTTATATTTTTTTCGTTTTTTGTACCTATTATCAAATATTTGTCACTTCCATTGTACCAATTTCTCTGAAATAATACATAATGGCAGTGTGGTACACAAAGCACAAAAACTGCGCTTAATTTTTTTAGTGCATTAGGTCTAAAACTATCAATATTTAAATAAAATATGCTACAAAAATCGGTGTATAAATGTGTACTCCTTGTATAAACTTAAAAAGTTATAAACTTTCTAAGTTACTGTTTTCAATATTTCAATTTTGCATTAATTTTGCATTAATTAATGTGACCGACCAGACTGTGTTATGGGCAGACAACGATTTATGATATCCCGTCACACGATGTTTATGAAATGGGGGCGGTGAAGCCGACCGACCAATGATGGTCCGATTCCTCGGGCAATAAGAGATTGTCCAATAGAAACTTGGATCTGTACCGTCACAGATGCCTGTGGACAGCCAGGCAAAGTTGACAGAAAACCTTGTGCAAGAGATGGAATGAAGAGAAGAAAAGGGTCATTACATTACATAGTGGGTGAGTTGGTACGTTAACATGTTGTAGACACAGAATTTTGAAATCGGCGTGTAAGAATGAAATTTGTGAAATAATGTGTACGAGTGCAGAAAATGTTGAAAAAAACAGGTCCAAAGAAAAACGTAGATCACTATGAATCAATGCCTACTGATGCCCATTGACAATAGCTAAGGTAAACCTGTTTATTATCACCTAAGAGGAAAAGTAGTTAAAATCTGATACTAAGTCACTCAAAAATAAACCTGCATCACACAAAATAACTGTCAGCAAAATATTTTGTTAATTAAGATAATTATACATGATAAGTAAATATCAAATATTAATGTGAAATTTGATAATAAGAATATTTGCAATACAAATAATAATTATAATAAATTTAAATTAGAGCAAAATATATATCTTCATTTTGAAAAGTTAAATATTTCAATGAATGTATATAAAACAATTTACCTTCAATTCAACACCGGACTACCCGTTGGTGGGTTATCACAGCCGCATGATTATGTGACAGTTTTCATCTGCACAAAAACCAAATCGACATGGAGTAGCGCATGAAACACCAAACAGTTAAATTATGATATCTAAATCACCCCGTCTGCCATACTTTATATCTTTTCTAAGAAAATTCAGAGTCTCTTTACGGCATTAATCCCCGAGGTACAACCCCAGCTGAAAACGAAGGAGAGTAAAATATGTAATATTTCACGATTAAGGTATTAAGGAGGACAAAGAGTTTCATTAGTGAAATCGTATCCTTCTTCAGAGTCCGTGCTCACTGCGCATTATGTGTATTTCTCGCTAGTTACTTTGTTTGAATGGCTTATAATTCAACATTATACCTTTATTATCTTGGCGCGAATAGTAAGATGACGAGATTTGCGGGCAGAAGAAAATCTGGGTAAAATAATTCAACCATTTTTTCTCAGAATATAGGGGGGGCAACGTTTCTTAGTTTAAATTATATCTAATAGATTTTATGTCCTATGAAGAACAGAATAATATACACGGGTTTTAGGAAAACCTTTAAGCACCTTATAATTTCGTAAGGAAAGGTCAATGAGTGTACACGTTATGTCTATCTATATTAAAGGGACCATTCCCGATTAAGTAAAAGTGATTGCGGAAAATTTAAGCTTTTAAGATTAGAAACTCGACAAAGTGACATAGACAAAAGTTAGAGAATTGTTCAATCAGTAGAAATCGGCATTAAAACTGGAACAGAAAGTAATTGCTTGACACACTATATACTTTGCTTATTGAGGAATGGCTGGTCCATTCAAGAATCCTAAAATAAACATCACATACATGTACATGAATATAATATACATCTTGTTATAAATGCAAGCAGCAATGCATATTTAAATTCGATAAATGCTATTACCTCGTACTTTGACATGCAGTGCATCGCGTTATAGTCCCTGATGATACGACTTTCTGACAGATACTTCCCGTAGCGCGTTTCGAACGTTCCTGATGCCGATTCCTACCCATTAGATAATGTTTTACAACTTTGTAAATAGATTTTTTTATTTATCTCAAATTGTTACCGAGTTCAATAACCTAACATCTTAAAATCTCCGCTAGCGGGAGCTTCTAGTGGCGGCTACTGACTACAGGAATGGGTGAAGCAGATTCAGTGACGTATTCCCTTCCACCTCGACAACGGATATCATCAAAACACATCACACTACTGGCGCAAGTATTTTCAAATACTATTTAAAATAGCAAAACGAGCCGGAAAAATTCGTCAAATAATAATAATAATTGTAATAATGATCCATTTAGCCGATAACTTTAAGTAAAGTAGAGCTTATCCAACGTCACCTCAGGAACCGCAACTGTACAATTCATTTTATTCAAAAGGGGATGGCTCCTTTATTATTGATAGAATCTCGATAATTTTGCGTTAGACCGTATATTAGTATCGGGGAGTTTTCTTAATTTCTTTTTCTTATCTTAGTATCTTAATTTAAAGCTTCGTTTCATATTTTTCTTAACTTCCCATTTATCTAAAATTTTCATACAATTTATATTTTCATACTTCCCCTCACATAGTTGAATACTTATCCTTTACTTATCTATTTCTTATTTGTTTACTAAAATATTATTATGTATCAAACAAATTCAGGAGCAAATTTCACACAATACTAAATTTAATGACTAATCAAGTGTTCCAGATATTTCAATTGGTTTTATTATATAACGTCATGGAATTTTTATATAAAATAGAATCCCCCACTTATATTCCTGACTTGCGCAAATGAAGTCCCATATCCTCTCAAAATTAAATATCTTGACTTGATCGTGCTGTTTGTTTATCACAAATTTACCTTAAACACAATTAATAAAAATCTGATGTGGGCAACACATGATTTTCCATATATAATGTAATGAATTTACTACTTTTACAGTAAAAAAAATAGGTTTTCCCTTATAGTAGATAGTAATATTCTTTCAAAGATATTGAATTTTCGACAATTAGTCGTCATTTTCATTGATATAGCGTCATTTTTATCCTTTTGGCGAGATTTTCGTTAATTTGGCAACATTTCAAAAGTCGCCAAATTGGCGACATTCTGCCAAATTCGTCTCCAAAATCTCGCCAAGCGTTATGGACGAAGAAATAAGTTGTTCTTACATCAGATAAATGACTATCGGCGTTCAAATACAAAAGTATTACTTAAAGTATCTTTTTTCATGAATGGAACGAGCTAGATCTACGAGAATGATGTCAACCAAATTATCGCATAGTATTACATTTGAAAAGTGAACATGTTTCTCAATAAGATATATATATCTTTTAATTTCATATGACTTTTTGATAATTTTTTTGAAAAATGTACAATATTTCAAGAACGATGCATGTTAGCATTCTAAAATTTATGTCAATCGTTTTCTAATGAAAAATTACATAAGAAATGTCTATTTGCCTAACTTTATTAGCGGTTTTGATTTTTTGACGATTTTTTCAAAATTTCATTCGAAAATTCAGGGAGGTTTTGAGCATTCGATTGTGTATAAAAACAATAATCTTCCAGTGTTTACGGATTGTGATTTTTGTACCAAATTTTGTTCGAATCGGTCCGTTAGTTCGTCAGTTATCCTTTCCACAGACTCACTGACACACACGCACACACACACGCACACACACACGCACACACACGCGCACACACACACACACACACACACACACACACAGGTGGGCAAGACCTGTAAAACGGGGACGCTGTGTGTATCCCATCAAACCGAGAACCCTATTAAGGAATATATTTCTGGTGAAAACGTTAATGATTTTCCAGTTAAAATACAGTATACTTTTCATTTCTACTTCGCAATTAAAAAAAAAATTATTAATTCAAAGTATGTTTTTTTCAACCAAAATGGGGACCTGGTGTTACACACCGTAAATATACACACCGTAAATTGCGGACCCGTTTTACACCCCGCAAATCGAGGACCTGTATCACACACCGTAAATTGCGGACCCGTGTTACACACCGTAAATAGCGGACCCGTGTCACACACCGTAAATTGCGGACCCGTGTTACACACCGTAAATAGCGGACCTATTTCACACACAGTAAATCGTGGACATGTTTCACACACAGTAAATCGCGGACCTGTTTCATACATCTACAAACAGGGGACCTGTCTCATAGATACATCCAGAGACGTATATACAAAAATAGTTTTTGGGTGTCAAACCTCCCGCTTAGTTTGATTTTTGTTTAACATGGATCCGAAGCATCGCTAGGCCTTTTTGGGGAGGGCTCAAGCCCCTCCCGCATAATGTGTGTGAGGAAGCGTCCCCCCTCCCCCCAAAAAAATCAAAATAGTATAAATATATTCTTTACTATTTCGAATAATATTTATATTTTCGCATTTAAAGTTTGAAATTTTCAACGTATTACCCTCTCGCTTTTCTGCAGTGAAATTTCTCTAGTTCTAAATATTAGCCACTTGAGATCGGATATCTTATTAAGCTTAAGAAATAAGTAAAACGGTAGTAAACAACCATCTGACACTTATCCAGTCTCGGTCTGAACCATTGACATTATAGGCGCCTGAAGAATTTTTTCCAGGATTAGGCAAAAGATGCATTGCACACACGCACGCACATACATGCATAAAATATACAATGAAATCTGTAAAATCCACAGAACAGGAGGCGGCAAATGCCAGTTTCCGGCGCCTATGATTAACAAATGTCATAGTCTATAAGGGGTAATTAGGTATCGTCGGAAATAGGATAGGCTTTTGATATAGGATAGGCTTTTGATTTAAGAAGGTTTTAAACAGTCTGAAAAATTGAATTTGCTTTTTATTAAACGAAAATTAAAAACCACTTTTTCTCATTTTTGTCCTGCTGCAAATCAATTGTTATTTTATAAAATAAATTATCCTAAATTGACAAAATTGTATAACTGTTTATGAACATTGATAGAGAAAGTTTTTATTATTTTATTTTGAAATTAATATAAAAAATATATTTTCCTAAATTTTCGATCATGGTGCATTGATATATTATTAATTATTATCTGAAAACCTCATTTTGCAATGGTCACTCAGTTCAATATCAGAGTTATCACTTATCTTTTATTATGATTTTACAGGTTTCAAATACATTTAACAAGTTGTATTGTTTAATTTCATATTTCTTATGCATGTACGTTTTGAAAACAAAACTGCTTTCCCCTTTTCGGGTAAAACTTTAATAGGATTTTTTATTAAACTAACATGATAGTATTAATAATGATAATACATTTACATTTTATTGCAATAGGAGAGGTACATACTTTGCTGTGTAACTATTTATTATACTTTACTTATAATTTTTTGTAGGGATTTAAAAAGCTTCAAATACTTAACAAAAGCAAAAATAATTGAAAATTTTCGAGCATATCATGAATTAAAAATCCACGATCAAAAATTGGCATAAAAGGAGGATTTTTAAATAAAAATTTCATAAATACTGATTTAAAATAATAAATTTCCGCATGTTAACATGGAAAATTATTAAGGCATAGCTGTTATTTATGTTTATACAAGCAAACACGGGCACCGGCATGGGAGAGCCATCCCCCCCCCCTTTCAGTTTTCGATTTTCTATATAATAAATTTTTTTTAAAGATTTCAACATTTTTTAACTTTGAGAGAGTTATATTTGCTGATACGGTTCCAAACTGTCATATGAAATAGACATGCAATTAAAAATGAAACTGCACTTCCCCAAAGTTTTCACAACATTTATTAGAAGAAAAAACAATAAATGCGGATGATCCGCATTAAAGCGACCCCCCCCCCCCCCGTCTCCCACCTCAAAGCGCCAACGTACTTGGTGAACGACTCCATATCCAGAAGAGTATATGCGAGAATTGAGAGTTAAATTTAAAATACGTATTGATTGAATGCCAAATGGGATAGGAGGGTGGGAGGAAGACGCTTTTCGCTCTCTTAAGATATGGAAATTCATAAAATTGGTCTATATAAATTCAAATAATTTTGTTAGAATCGTTATGCTGAACATACGTTACACAGTCAAACCTCGATATAAGGTATAAGGTCACCCTTACGTATTTGAAAAAACTGACCCTATAAGCGGGGTGATCTTATATGTGGATATGGAACATTTCAGCCTGAAGCGATGGTAATTTAACTGCATACTGATCAGTAGTGTAAACATGAAATAAAAATAAAATTACATTACATTTTAATTTAATTCATTTTATTTATAAACCCAGAACTATGATAAATACTACAAAAACAGTTTTGATAAGGAAACAAAAAACACGCACTCATTGAAGCTCCCCTTCTCCCCCCCCCCTCCCCAGAAGAAGAAAAGTAAGTCTCTATTGTCTATTTTTAGATTTTGGATTTAGGTACAATTGTGCAGCTTTAGCGGCACTTTCACTTTGCCCATTGTTACGAGAATGTCAAACTCTATAACTCCGTTTGTCGAGTTGACAAAATTGTCTTTTTGTGTAGACACCAAGGCAGGATGGCAAAAGGAGCAATTTGGCGGCAGGTACAAGGTAGAAAAGGGTGGTGGTCCCGAATTCCCTTGGGTAATTTGCTGCTGGTGAGAGTCGAACCCTTTTTCATTTTCCCCCGTTGTAGATTAAAAGGTTGGGTGTGATGTAAACAAAATCCTGGTCACGTTTGGATAATGCCCAGTTGCCCATCGAAACAGACTGCTTTAACTGCAGACACAACTTCATTGCATTATTTAAAGGTTTACAGTATAACCTGAATAACTTAGAGCTTTATAGGTATGTACATGTGTTACAACCATGGGCAGATACAGACATTGCAAAAGGTGGAGGGAACCATTCAAAAGGAGGGCCCAACATTCAATTTCAACTTTGTTCCCATACGCATTGAACTAATGTTAGTTTTCATCATAAAGGGGGGGGGGCACTAGGTCTCCCGGCTCCCCTCTCAATCCCCGCCTGGTTCCAACCAGTGACGTAACTATAAGCTTAGGGGCCCTTAGCACAGTTTCAAAGGAATCTAAGAAAAAATGGCCGAGGGAAAATATAGCCGTGGAAAAAATGGCAGAGGAAATAAATGGCCGCTGAAAAATTTTATTGTAAATGAGGGGACCTTTATTTTTAGCTTTGCCCCAAATAGAGGTAATGCCATTTTTGTAAATTTGTTTACACCCTGGATCAGGATATTTTATTCTTCCGATCTCCCTCTAAAGATAATTTTATATAGCAGAAACAGAGATTCTGATACTTAATTTGGGAGAATTAAATGGTTTAATAGAGTGCTTTGAATAACAATATCATTTAGAATACAAAGAATTTGCAAATAATTGTGAATTTAAAGTTTTTATATTATATATTCCGTACGAATAACAGATATACCTGCTAGTAATTCCATATATTTAATCAATGATTGAACCCATTGGTAATATTTTAGCGTATTCCGATTTATAATGAAATATTAGTTTTACAAAATTTATAGTCAACACTTCTATTGTATGATATGAAAATGTGAGTTACATTTTAATTGCATAAATAAAGGTCTAGATCTTATAAAACTAAAATAAAGGTGTTGATCCTATAAAATTGGTTTTTGTTTGCTAGTTTTCTACTTCTTTAGACACATTAGGTTCAAAATCCAAGGAATGAAAATATGATACGAAAGGCAAATATATGACAAATGTGAGATTTCTAACTTCTCCGGTATTGAAGTTATTATTCTAAAAATACACGTATACATTCCTATTGCGCGGCCCCAGGATGGACTGGGATGATAATTTTCAAAATTCAATAATACTGAATCCGTATCAGTCATTATCTGAGCTATCTATATCTATAACAGTTTCCGATAAATAAATGTTTTATGCAAAAATTTTTGAAACGAAATTAGAAAATATACCGTAAGTGGAAATCTTTAGTGACCTACTACCCTATACCTCTTCTTAAATTGGATGCTGAATCCCTATCATTTATCATCTAAGCTATCATTTGTTATCAAAGATTTTAAAAGAGATCGAACCTTTTACAAAAGATCGGATTTTTTAAATAAAAAATATTTAAAATTTTTAAATAATAAATTACATATAAAATCTTTTTAGGCAATACATTTTAAAACATATTTATCTTTTATAATGATTTTTTGATTAAAAAAATGCTAACATTTTATTAGCTTCCGCACGTAATTTATCGTACTATATTTCATTCGATGTATTTAATATATCTGGGATATCATGCTCCATAGCAAAAAATAAAATTCCCAATATCTCGAAAACCTCTCTTAATAATAGGGTCTACCACTATTCTGTTAAAGTAACTTGCAAAGCCTTCATAACATTTGTTAATAATGAATGTATTTCAAATTTCCTACTGTTTATTTTAAATAAAACATATTGAGAATTGCGCATTTTGCAAATCGCATTTAATTCACTTATAAATAGAAAAAAATATATATTAAAAGTAATCTGACGTGGGCAGCACATGACTTTTCCTACAGACACAAATATATTTTTTTATTTTGTATTTCATGCTGCGTTAAATTGAGTTTAATTGCAGAAAACCACATGGACACTTTTCTGATATTATATCGAATTTGCATTTTTAATGTACCTTAGTTTCATTCAGCAACTGTTCTTTAAAGTCTTCATCAGCTCCTCGATATTCTTTATTCGAATTGCAGTAACATCTAATCAGTACGAGGGTAACCCACAAGTGATTTATCTACCGAATTTTGTGAAATTTGATCAATTAGGTTTTTAGCTAGAGTGGATACATAGGATTTTTGAGGGTCATTTCGCAAATAAAGGCGGTTTCTTTTATACTGAATCATACCGAAAAGTAATTAGCACCAGGGTCACGCACAAGTGACTTACCAACCAAATTTTATGAAATTTGGTCCATTAGTATTTGAGCTTCAGTGGATACATACATCACACAGACAGACCACACACACAGACGTCACGCTAAAAATAGTTCATTCGTGTTCTACAGGTCCCGAAACGTGGAGATCCGTAGAAAACTCCAGATGTGATTCTCGGCATTATTCCAATACTTTATCTATACATTAGCATGTATTGCAGCGAAAGTAAAAATATATTACAAGAAGGAAGATCAGTCATATATAAAACATTGGTTATGAAACACTTTCCAACTGCAATGTAATTTTATTTAAACATCTCTGAAATGCGATACATTCAGAAGTGATATTTTTAATAATATTTTAATAAAGTTAAATAATTTTGCGTTAAAGAAATTCAGCAATTCTTATACAACTTCTCTTAGAGCTTTATGTGTTTACATTCTACATGCGTGACAATTAGGCTTCATTGTAGAAATAATCAAAGTTTGATGATCATTTAAACTCAAAATATTGTAATTGAGTTGGTGCAGTATATAGATGCACAGAAAAGATAAAAAATAAAGCGGTTTTAAAACGGATACAACACTAAATATAAATAAAAAAGAATTAAAAATCACGATTACACTGGGAAAACAAGTGGTTGGCATATTTTATTTTGAAATGTGTCACGTGATCCCTTCATATAATATGGATGCAATTATTATTTTAATTGTTACTTCAAAATATTCCGAACATATTTTGCTGATTTCTTTTTATATACTATATGGGATAATTCGACTATTTCCTAAAATTTTCGAAGCAATTTCTGAATTAATTTCGCTTAAATAATGTTTGAATAATTAGGTCCCTTAGAGTTCATTGTATTTAATTATTTCAATCTGGGTCCAATCCAAAACTAATTAGGTGATATTATTTGTTTACATTCCCGTTTGTCCCACAGCCCGACTCAGCAACATACTAAATTTCCTTTTGATAAAGTCATTTTTACGGCAGTTATCGTGCGAACGGACAGACAGACAGACACAATGAGCAAAGTCATAAACACTTTTTATCTATGCTGTAAAGTGTTAAAAAGCAACGATATACTAAATTTGAACTAAATTTGAACGTTTAGGGTTCTCGAGCTGTAACGTGTACTTCCTATTGTTGGTTTAAAAAATATAAAGCGAATTTAAAATTTGTGCTTTTTAAATGACTTGTCTTGTTGCGTTTTGAAAGATAATATTATTGTAATGATTTTCTGTAGCACTTGTCTCTTAGTCTAACTATCCCACATTCCGACAAATTTGACTACTTTTTAATATGCTGTCAAATTACTGAAAATGCTGCCGAATTGATAACATGATACTAAATTAATGACAATTATACACCCAATTAATGAAAATTCAATCTTTTGAAAAATTAAGTTCAATTTCCTTGAAAATCCCTGTCGCCCTGTGGTAATTAGATAATAGTTTTTGTAAATTTGTTTACACACAGGACCAGAATGTTTTTACCTTCAGAGCTAGCTACCTGTGAAGATAATTTTGTATAGCGAGAATAAATATTCTTATACATCCATTAAGGATAATTAAAATAAATACAAGCCGAATACCAGTTGAAAATATACTGTGTCGCAATAAGCAACTCTCGAATAATGTAAATGTTTGATTAATTCGCGTTTCACATTTATTCGTCAAATCGAATATTTTAGTGTGCATACCCCCCCCTCCCCCCCCAAAAGAAACTATTGGAAAACTTAAATTGCACAATTCTTTCTTTCAAACAATCTACCCGTACACCAAATTAAAGTCTCAATGTCTTTCCGGAGCATGCTATTTTATCATTTCACATTTCGAACGTTTTTTTCTATAGTGCACACCCATAAATGTGGTCTGGGCCTTCGACATCGACACCCATAAATGAACATTTTTGAAATAGTTCGTCTTTTATCAGATAATTGGTTCATATACCAAATATCAAGCCTCAATCACATTTAAATGGAAGTGTGTCTCATTTATTCGGAAAATCGAACGTTTTGGTGTGCGGCAACACCTAAAGTAACAAATATTGGAAATCTGAAATTGCACACTTTCTTTTCTTCAAACTATTTACCCATATACAAAATTTGAACTATTCTATCACGAAGCATGCTTTTTCTTTCATTTCACCTTTCAAACTTTCCCTGTGTAGCACCCCCCTATGAACATTGCTGGAAAATTGTATTCATTATGTGTTTTTTTATCAAATGATTTGTCCATATACCAAATTTCAAGCCGTTGAAAAGGAGGCGATTTTCATTTGTTTGTCAAATCGAATATTTTATTGTGCGGCACCCCCTGCTTTAGCAAATGTGGGAAAACTGAAAGTGCACACTTTCATCCTTTCCAACTATCTACCTGTACACTAAATTTGAAGTCTCTATGGCATCACAAAGCATGCTTTTTCTATCATTTCACCTTTCAAATGTTTCTGTGTAGGGTAATCACCCCCTTATATACACATTTTTTAAAAATTCCGTTTTTCTTGGGTATTGTATCAGATTATTGGCCCATATATCAAATTTCAAGCATCTATCACATTTCAAATTGACGTTTCTCATTTATTCCGAAAATCGAACATTTTGATATGCGTCATCCCTACGGTAGAAAATATTGGAAAATTGAAACTGTACACTCTCTGCCTTCCAAACTATCTATCCGCACAACACATTTGACATCTCTATCTCATCCCGAAGCATGTTTTTTTTTTTTTCATAAATTCATCTTTCGAACGTTTTTCTCTGGAGCACCCCTTAAACGAACATTTAAAAAAAACTGTATTCGTATTGAGTGTTTTCATCACATAATTAGTCCATGTGCAAAATTTCAAGCCTCTATAAAATTTTAAAGGAGCCGTTTCTAATTTATTTGGAAAATCGAACATTTTAAGGTACATGAAGGTCTATTTTGCCCACGAAGTTCTTTCGAACATGAAGGTATATTTTGCCCCTCGGACCTCTGCCATTCCCCGCTGACGGGAGTTTTTGAACTCGGAACTTTTCTTGCGGAAAATAAAATCCCATGATCTCATGTAAACTATTACCAAGTTTGATAGCATACTGTCCAGTAGTTGTCCATTTATGGCCATTTCAAAGTGGAACTTTAATTGTAAAGACTCTGTATAAACTCTTTCTCAAAACGTTCGAATACCTACCTACACTCTTTGGCCATTAGACGAATATTTTAGTGTGCGGCACCCCCCTGCTTAGCCGCAAAGAAAGATTAGTGTCAATCATTATCCCCTTGGAGTCCCAAATGAGGGGTGAAATACATTCTTCCCTGAAAAATACTTCTCTACCGTGGGAAACTTAGAGCAAGGGGCATTCTTCTGATTTTCACCAAAACCTGTGTTCATTGCTTTTTGCTGAAAACGTTAATTCTTTATATAAAACACATACTCTAGATTTTTTGTTGCATATAATATTTTTTTACGCATACGTGTACATGTACATAAACATTTTATATTATGTTGAAATTATATTATTTCTGCAATGAAACACGCATTTTCTGGATATCGTTTGTGCGATATTTCAACATTTAATTCAAGCTAAAATGACACGAGTATTTACATATTTTTAACATTTTACAGCATAGTTGAAAAGTGTATATGACTTTGTTCATTTTGTCTGTCTGTCTGTCCGCTTGCACGATAACTGCCATAAAAATGAATTTATTAAAATGAAATTTTGCTATATTATTCAGACAGTAGGTGGGACATATGGGAAAATAAATGAATAATAACAAACAATTAGTTTTGGATTTAACCCGGGTTGAAAAAACGATATGCATTAAATCCTATGGAACCTAATATTTCAAACATTTTTTAAGAGAATTTGAAATTCACAAATTCCTCCGAAAGTTTTAGGAAATATTCAAATTATCCCATAAAAAAATGAAAAAAATTCCGCAAAATATATTCAGTAGTTTTTAAAATAAAATTTTAAATAAAAATTACACCTATATTATATGAAGAGATCATGTGACCCACTTCAAAATAAAATATGGCATCCATCTTGTGTCAAAATCTTGATTTTTAAAGTTCTTTTTAACATTTTACAACATTGTTGAAAAATGTTTATGACTTTGATCATTCTGTCTGTCTGTCTGTCTGTCCGTTAGCATGATAACTGCTGCAAAAATGACCTTATCAAAATTTTAGTTGTTCAGGTGGTCAGTGGAACCTGTGGGAATAGAAATGAATAACATCACCCAATTAGTTTTGGATTGAACCCGGATTGAAAAAATAAAATACATTGAACCCTATGGGACCTAATTTTTCAAACATTTTTTAAGCGAATTTAAAATTCACAAATTGCTTCGAAAGTTTTAGGAAATATTCAAATTATCCCATAAAATATATAAATAAAAATTAGCAAAATATATTCGGTAGTTTTTAAAATAAAAATTAAAATAATAATTACATCATTTTTATGAAGAGATCACGTGACCCACTTTAAAATAAGATATGGCATCCAACTTGTCTCAAAATCGTTATTTTTAAAGTTAGTTATTTTTAATTCATATTTAGTGTTGTATCCGTCCTAAAACCGCCTTATTTTTGCTAAAATTCTGTGCATCTACATACTGAAACAACACAATTACATTATATTCGAGTTTAAATGATTATCAAACTTTGATTATTTCTATAACGAAGCCTAATTTCCACTTATGAAAAATGCAAACACCAAAAAATGTCGAATGTGTTGTATAAGAATTGCTGCATTTCTTTAAAGCAAAATTATTTAGCTCATGGAGTTTGCAATACAGCTGATATGAATGAAACATTCGTTGATTTTACACAAAGAACTCAGACGATTTTTTTCAATGAAGTTTTAAGCATAGAGTTAAATTATTTGTATCTCCATGGTTTTAAAATTTTAAATCAAGTAAATTATTATGGTATTGTGATGAATGAAAGAATTGGAAAAATGTTTATGAATGAAATGCTACATTTTTATAGAGGCGATTTATATTTCGATGACGTCATTTGAATAAATTCCATTTGTTTTCAATGAAGTTTTTAAATATAATAAATTATTGCAGTATTATGATAATTTTAAAAATATTACCTAGGAATGTATCGCATTTTAGAGATGTTTAAACCAGGCATTTTATATTTCAATGCCGTTATTTAAATGAAGTTCATTTTTTTCGATGATGTTATAAGTTTCCAAATATAATAAATTAATGTAGTATTTTGATAATTTTAAAAATATTACCGAGGAATATATCGAATTTTAGAGATATTTATATAAAATTGCATTGAAGTTGGAAAGTGTTTCATAATCAATGCTATATGCATGATTGATCTTGTTAATTTATATTGAGTGTTGTATCCATCCTAAAACAGCTTTGTTTTTGCTTATTTTCTGTGCATCTATATTATGAAATAACGCAATTACAATATATTTGAGTTTAAATAATCAATGCCATCCACCTTGGGTCGAATTCGTGATTTTTAATGTTATTTTTAATTTATATTTAGTGTTGTATCCGTCCTAAAATCGCTTAATTTCTGTTCACCTATATTCTGAAACAACGCAATTACAATATATTTGAGTTTAAATGATCATTAAACTTTAATTATTTCTACAAAGAAGCCTAATTTTCATTTATGGAGAATGTAAACACACCAAGCTGTAAGATGAATTGTATAAGAATTGCTGAATTTCCTTAACGGAAAATTATTTAGCTCATGGAGTCTGCAAAATAGCTGATATGAATGAAACATTCATTGATTTTATATTGTCATTAGTCCCACCGGGAGGCAAGTTACCCCTCCCCCCACTGTTAGGTATACTGTTAGGAAGTGCGGTTTTAATCGATTTATTTTGCTCTTTAAAGTGAAGTGTAACACACTATAATTGTAATCATTTAGGTTCTTTATACCGATTTTTCAAAAAGATTTTGTAAAATAAAACAAAATAAAATAAAAAAATAAAGAAACTATTAAAAATAAATTATGGTATGAGAAAGTCGAATTTTACCCAAACTGCAGTTAATTTTCCCCGAATATCGGAACTATATTGAAACGTAATTACATTTAAAAATTTCCTGCGAAAATTGCCAATTAATATGTAAAGTTCTGTTTAAAAGCAAATGACATAATTTTTAGAACGATAATCTACACCGTTCTTGCGATATAGTCGTTATTGATCCAAAATGGGGAAAATCCTAAAACATTATATATTTTCACAATTATTATGTAACAAAATAACTTAAGTACATTTTACCAATAATTAATGGACACTATTGTTTAATAGTTAGTTTAATAGTATGTTTAATAGTTACTTACTAGATATTAGATATTTTACTTTTCTCCAGAAACACGATATCTCACGAAATAATGAACCAATTTACTTCAACTTTTTGTGCATATTTTAAGTGGTAACTGCAATAAGCCTATTCATTTTATTGAGATCTGGTTGAAGAAAGTTCTAATTTGTGTTGCTGTTTTCCAACAAAATAAAAATCTGTTAATCTGTAGTGGAAATCATGAGTTGCATACGTTACTTATCTATATTTCATTTTCTTTTTGAAAGAAAATACGCTGATTTGGAAAAACAATGTTTCTCTATTGTATTTCATTGCAAGTATAATGATAAATTCTGTAAATCGAATGCTATATGCTTAATCAACTCTGTCATATTTATTGAGACCTAATAAGAATGAACAATAGAAAAGTAAAAAATTAGGATGGAAATCCAAAGTTCCCAGATTGAATTCACGGACTTATTTTGTGGCTTAAGGTTTTGAGAGCTTGAAAATTGTAAAGAAATTGAAAATGAATATATATAAATAATATAGAGTATTTTTGCTAAAAATGTATAAACTATGGAAGTATATTGGATGAATAAGAAACTCCTAACAAATTTTATTCTAGAGGTCACTTTGCTTCTGGCCTGCTTGAAGGATTAAAATTCCCCGCTCTCAAATTCTTTTATCTTCTTCCTGTGGTTCAGGATAGTCGTATCCTCTGATCTATTGTACGTTATCTCTGATGGGTGGTGTCAAAGGTGTCAACTGCCCGCAAATGGGGGTCAACCTGTTTGGGATAGGGTTTGTCCCATAGCCGTGTTTTTGAGAGATTCTTCCACCCGTATGTTAGCATGTCCAAATTTAAGTCAATGTAATTGAAGCGCTTATAGTTGGAACGTCAGTAGCTTGGAAAACGTCGAAGTTTGCATTCCATCTCGAACGAATATCTAAATGAAGCTTGCGAAAGCCAAATGTCGCTACTTGCTTCGAAAATTCGACAGCAGACAATTTATTTTGGACTAGCCGCCTTTGGCGACCAGCCTGTTCGCTACCCTTGAAAATTCTGACCGTGGCAAACTCGCTGGCGCGACCTACCAGAAAGGTGTAAGGTAACTGCTTGGATGGCCAGGAAGTGCACCCTCCCCCCCCAATTTAGACCAAAACCCATGACATCCACAGGGGAGGCATCCACAGGGAACGTACCCTCCTTCCCCTACCACCAACATGTCGGAAGGACTTACGGTCCCACATGTTTAATGTGATCGTACTCCGCGTGAACACGGCGGCAGTTTTGACAGTGGCGAGAATCGAACCAGGGCCTACCGAGTGCAATTCTCGCGCGCTAACCACTGGGCAACCGCGCCCTCCGCGACAATCTCCATAACTTTCTTTTTATTCACCCAATTTAGACCGGAACCCAGTGGGGGAGGCATCCACAGGAACCGTACCCTCCTTCCCCTATCACCAACCTCTCGGATGGACTTACAGACCCACATGTTTAACGTGATCGTACTCCGCGTGAACACGGCTGCAGTTTTGGCAGTGGCGGGAATGGAACCCGGGCCTACCGAGTGCAATTCCAACGCGTTAACCACTGGGCTACCGTGCCCTCAACCCCGTGGAGTTAACAAAGTTTGGTTTAGTTTAATGACGTTAAAACTAAGAAGGAAATTTTAAGGCACCGTGACAATCTCTATAACTTTATTTTTTTTTATTTTTTTATTTCTTCAGTGTTTAAGCTTTTCATTAATATCATTTAAAATATTCTCATTCCATAGTCGAAATCATTAGTACTTTTTGAGATGAGAGGATTTAAAAACCAAAGTTCGTTTTTTTTTAACCGAAAGTGACTTTTGTTTTAAAATCTTTAAAAAATATTATAATTTGTTCCTGAGATTTGAGATTGATATATTTTTACTCGCATTTGTCTGCTCTTTCCGGTGGTGTGATTTGTTTTTTTCTACGACGTCTGGATGGTGGAGAAAAAAAGGGAAAAACCGTCGAAATCGCATAAAACATTAAATAACTAAAAAAATAATTCAAATTTTAAAAATCGGGTTTTACGTGTCCCCCCCCCCCGGGTCTGCGATTGCGAAATTTCGTAACTCTCCGACGCGCGGTTGCTGAACGTATAGTGTGTAAGACACACACACAGACACAGACATAGACATTGCCTTTTATTATATAGATAGCGAGTTTTGTTTTATCCGCTGTCATTTGACCATCTGTGGAAACGGTGAATTTTACACCAAAGACGTGTCCGCCACTCCATCTAATATTAAATATTGGAAAAAAGCTAAATTTGAACAAAACGTTTTGGTCTATATACCGATTATGCCAGAGGGCATCAGCCAATCATTTATCCACAAATCTGGATTACCAAAAACAATGTATTACGCGTAGGCTCATTCCTTATATACGTGTTAATTATAGAAAAGGTGAATATGTCTTTTGACCTGACCGAGCCAGCACTCATTTCGCAAAAATCATATTGGAACCTTTGAGGTCAGAAAATGTCGAATTTGTTGATAAGTACATCAAACGTCTGGGCTAACGTCCCAGAAATTCGTGCCATTTAAGACTTTTGGTCGTATTTGCAGTCTTTGGTATATGCAAATCATTTCCTTTTGGATGGATTTTAATCTAGATTTTGAACCTCATTGGGCTAGCCTGTCTTGGATCAGCTGAAGAATGCATTCGTTTCTGAAGAATAACGCGAGAAGTAGCTAAAATTCCAAGTTTAACATGTCGTTGGCTTTTGGGGTATATTTAAAAGTCTTAGGATTTGAACTTTATCGGTGTAGCTCGTCCTGGGCCCGACATTGGACCTATTTTTTAGAATAACTGGAAAATCGGGGAAACTAGAAAATATAAATTTAGTACATCCTTATATTTTAAGGAATATTTTAATTCCTTCGATTTAGAACCGTTTTGGGCGAACCCGTTTTGGGCCCGCCTTAGAAATTCACTTTTGGGGGGAATAACTCTAGAACCGGAGTATCTAAAATTTCCAAGTTTAGAATGTCGTTGTCATTTGCGATATGTCTTATATATTATTTCTTTGGATTTTGATTCTTTCGGGCTCGACATAGCGGGCCCGACATAGTGATAATGTACTGTTTTTCGAGAATAACTAGTGAATCGGAGCAGCTAAAAATTCTAAATTTAGTATATCAATTTCTTTTGGGGTTTATCATAATTTATAATTTGAACCTCATCGGGCTATCCCGTCTTGAGTCAGCCTTAAGAATGCGATCGTGTTAGGAATGTGATCGTGCTAAACTTGCTCCCCCAAAACGAGTGCATTCCTAAAACGGGCCTAAAACGGGCTAGCACAATAAGGTTCAAAATCTAAAGAATTAAAATATACCCCTAAAACAATGATTTATAAAATATTTTAGCTGCTCTGCTTGAGTTATTTAAGAAACGAGTACATTACTATGTCGGGTTCAGGATGGGCTCTCCCGATAGGGTTCAAATTCGAAAGTATTAAACTTTATCCCAAAAGAAAGTGATATACTAAATTTTGATTTATTTATCTGCTTCGATTTTCGAGTTATTTTCCAAAATCCAAAGAAATAAAATATACCCTAAAATACAATGATATACTAAATTTAGACATTCAAGCTGCTATAGTTTTGGTGTTATTCTTAAAAAAACGAGTACATTCTTTTTTTAGGCCCAGGACAGGCTAGCCCGATAAGGTTTTAAATCCAATAAGCTAAGATATACCGCAAATGACAACGACATTCTAAACTTGGAACTTTTATATACTCCCGTTCTAGAGTTATTCCCCACAAAAAGTGAATTTCTAAGGCGGGCCCGATACGGTTCAAAATCGAAGGAATTTAAATATTCCTCGAAAGATAAGGATGTACTAAATTTATATTTTCTAGTTGCCCCGATTTTCCAGTTATTCTAAAAAAGCAATGTCCATTCCCATGTCGGGCCCAGGACGGGCTATCCCGATAAAGTTCAAATCCGAAGAAACTTAAATATACCACAAAAGCTAGCGACATGTTGAACTTGGAATTTTTAGCTATTGCAATTCTCGAGTTATTCTTCAAGAACGAAAGCATTCTTCAGCGTACCCAAGATGGATTACCCCGATGAGGTTTAAAATCTAAATTAAATTCCATCCAAAAGGAAATGATATACTAAATTTACATTTTTAGCTACTCCGATTGATCGAGTTATTCTTGAAAAGCGAGTAAATTTCTATGGTGGGCCAAGACGGGCTAGCCCGATAAGGTTCGAAATGCGATGAAATGTAATATACCCCAAAGGACAATGATATATAAAATTTAGACATTCTAGATGCTCCGAATTTTGAGTTATTCTAAAAAAAACGGTATATTCCTCTTGTTGGGCTCAGGGCGGACTAGTCCGATAAGACACTCATGTTGAGAGGATTGTTTCTAAAGTCTCGTCACAACTTTATATTTTTAACCAACTCATTCCTTATCTTAATGAGTAGGGCGCGGATTTTCATGCACAATATTTAGGCCAAATAATCTGCAAATATGCTCAACATTATATATGAATATTTTTTTCTGATGCTCAAAATTATTGCAAAATATTCACAAAATATGCACCTAAGTGTGGAATATATGCACTTAATTGTGCATATATATCGATACATTTAGTTAGTGGGGCACCCAGATTTTTCTCTGGAGGGGATTCAGAATTTCTTTTAGAGAAATATTTGTTATTTTTACTCTTTTTGTATATTAAAATGGCGTCTCGAGGGCTTCATGCCCATAAGCACCCTTATGTGCACCTATGCAAGGGCGTAGCTAGAAAGTGTTTTTTTTTCGGGGGGGGGGGTATATAAATCAAATTTTGATAACTTAGAATTTCTGGCATGGGGGATATACCCCGATATCACTCCTGATTACATGCCTGCACCTATTATGTATTCAGTTCCAATAAAATCCTATATGTTTTCTCCGTACTTAATATGGAAAACATTTTACTGGGTTCTTTTTCCTACTTAACTGAATAATTTGCTAATTAGATATTTGTTTAGTAATACTAACTTTAAATACCCGTCATTTTTTAAAATACATTTCCATTATTTGTTTTTTAATATATGCAATTCTTTACATTTCATATTGTTTTTAACTTTCTTTATTATCAATAAACTCATGTTATGGAGGCATGAGTTAATCATAACATATAGAGAAAAACATTAATACAAAACGAAGATATAGTAAAGAATAACTTAACTATTAAAAATAATATAATAAAATGAAATAATGTTTTCATTTTTCCCTACACGGGCGGTATATCACACTGGACATGGAACGTAAATTTTTAACATTTGGATTTTAGAATAATTTTGTAAGCTTTTCCATTTTCTAATAAACGGTACGTAATGAATTTCTTTGATTAAAAAGTTCTTGAATTTGGAATATTAATAGTTTGATGTTCGGTATATAAGTTGCTAAGAATTCCTAATAATAATAATAGCCTAGCTAATCGATAATTCCTGTCCCCGTTCTATTGCGTATAAAAATGTCCGCTTTTTACTGGTATAAATAATGTCCGCGCTTACCTGGGTGTAAGAAACGTCCGTGATTTACTGTGTGTAAAAAATGTCCACGTTTTACTGTGTGTAAAAAATGTCCGCATTCTACTGAGTGTGAAAAATGTCCGCGTTTTACTGTGTAAAAAATGTCCGCGTCTTACTGTGTGTAAAAAATGTCCGCGTTCTACTGTGTGTAAAAAATGTCCGCGTTTTACTGTGTGTAAAAAATGTCCGCATTCTACTGAGTGTAAAAAATTTCCGCGTTTTACTGTGTGTAAAAAATGTCCGCGTTTTACTGTGTGTAAAAAATGTCCGCGTTTTACTGTGTGTAAAAAATGTCCGCGTTTCACCGAGTGTAAAAAATGTCCGCGGTTTAATGTGTGTAAGATTTGATGCTTTGTTTATTGCTTTATTTGTAGTTTTAAGTCCCAAAAATAAATCTTTGGCTATCTCAGGCGGGACCAACCTTAACGCGATCTCCGACAAGAACCTACAGCCCATGTATAACTAACAATAGCATAAAAATAAATGCGTGTGTGAAATGAAATATTACTAATTCCATTGAAATAAATTTGAAAATAGATGAAGCCTGTTCTGCCAAGTTAATTTTTGCACAGCTAAAAATTAGATTTATTGAAATAAAGTCTACATGCTGAACTACAAAATATAACTGATCGACTACACTGAATTTTATTCTAAATTAAAATTATAATTTGTTAAAGTGAGGATTAGAATGATTAAAAATAATTGGAACATTTTTTTCATTCTATTTTAGCACATTGAAAAATGTAGCGAAACGTCTTGTTTCTGACAATAGCGGATTTGAGGGTTCCCCCCCCCCCAGCTTCACGTCCGAAAAATATATCCTTAAGTATTCACAAAAAATAATCTGTGTTGATAATAGATCAGGCCAGCATCATCCCCAGCTGGGACCCTGACAACTTTTTCCGTGATAGCCCCCTCCTAAATATGCATAATAAAGAGGGGGGGGGGGGGGGTAGGTCTGGTACGATCTTATGTTTACGTACTTTTCATAGATTTTTTTTCCGAAGAGAGATTAACCCCAAAAAACTAATCCTTGCCTACGGACTTGAAAAGGGAATTATGCATATATCAAACAGTTAGAAACGGCATTAAAGTAAAAATACAATTCAATCTTTAAGCGCAGAATAAAATAATCAATACGATGAATAAAAAAAACTACAATTTTGACTTGTAAGTACCCAAAACCGGTTGTGTAATATCAAACGTGTGGAAATTACGAGTAAACGAGGACCTCCGTCCAAACACATTTTATAACATGAAAGCGGGGACCTCGATTTTATCGGATACACACCTGATGAGCGCGTCATACACACAATACACTATAAGCCTACTAATCGAGGACTACCTCCAGATTTATAAAAAAAACCTTTTACATTATAAATTTAGTCCTCAGATTCACGTTTTTGCAATAAAACAAACCGAGGACGTCCTCGGTGTGAAGGTGGTCCGCGGTTTGTTGGTGTGTAAACATACGAATGTCCCCAGTTTCCAGGTCTTGCAAACACACACACACACACACACACACACACACACACAGACACACACACAGACATCACTTCAAAAATGTTTGATTCGTGATCAGGGATGCTTGAAACGTGCTCTCCCGTCGAAAACTCGAATTCGAATTTTCGACCCCGTTACAATACTTTCCTTATGCATTATGTATATAAGGAAAGTAATAAATTTAAGTTAAAAAAATTATAAAGTATTCACATATTTCTATTATATTCGAAACTATAAAGATTTATAAAAATACAGCATTTTAATTAAAACTTTTCTTCAAAAGTAAGAGTTCACTGCTCTTGTACACCCTTTCACAAAAATGACATTTTTATTTCTAAATGGTCCACTTAGGGAGCATTTTCATACATAACCATTCACTGAAGTACACTTAATTGAAGAATATTTTTTCTTGGGAAACGGGGGCTGGAACCACGAAAGATCTCCAAAAGAACTTTCAATTATCTAACATAAGCATCAGCTCTCAACACGGACAAATGTACAGGGCAGCATCACAGATTATCTCAGGAAGGAATTCAAAATAGTTTTTAACTGTAAAGAAGTTCAAGGATTAAATTGCAATTTTTCTGGTTTTAAATAGTCTGTACCTCTATTTATTTATTTAGATTTAAAATTAATAATAGTTTTCATAAAGATCGCCAAAGGAAATTTCTATTCTCCATCAAAGTCAAGTACCAGCTACCTCTCAACCCAGATAATAAACGGGGCAACATCCTAGATGTTCACAGAGGGAGTCTGACTTCTTGGATAGCATATTGTTACAAACTTGTAAAACGCTGAAGCATCTTTTCACCTCTTATATTCGTCTCTCTTGAAGACCAGACGGAGAAATCACCCTTACAGACTTCCCCCATGACGTGATCTAGTGTTTCCAGAAGCTGAAGTTAGAAGGATGGTTACCAGATGTGGCGATTTATCACCAATTTGGCGACTGCCCGATAGTTCGAGAAGGACCGCGAAATAACGATTATTCTACGTGATATGAGAGATTTACAGACGTTTCATTGCAGAGTCTATAAAAGGAATCATTATTCAGACGGAGAGTAGTTGACGTGATACGAGCTACATTGAACTGTGATTTTTGTCAATGTTTTGAGAATAGTAGCGACTGCTTTGTGAAATGACTTTCGTTAATGTTTTGAGAATAATATCGATTATTTTATGAAATTAATGGAACATTTAAGTGCTGTTTTACTGTATACTATTCCTGTTTACGCTGTATTTGTGAATAAACGTGATAGTTATCTAGAAATTTGGATTCATTCTTGTATCCTGCGTACTCATCCACGATTTCAGAGCATACGTCGTAACAATATATGCAAGCAAAAACATAACCAAATACAGTATCAGTTTTGTGGCAGATTTGCCGGTATTTAAAATCTCACAAATATACACAAATTGGGGCACACTACACTATTAAATTGAAGGTAATTCCAAGTACACTATAGATGTAGTTATTCAAATAAATCCTTTAGTAGAACTTTGTTTACCATTTTTATACCGTGATTGGCACATAATTAATATGTTGTACAATTTCAGCGCATACTAATTCTATTGCGCCATTTTCAACTTAAGTACGCTAAAACCATAATATCTAATATACGAAGCAAATGGAGGCTTTATATGCTACCATCCCTGTTATAAATTACCATCCAAGACATTGATAATCGCAGTTAGTAGTGAAATTTGTTATTATGAGCACTTGTTACACTTTGAATTCGTGAACTTATACACCACTACACGAAAAATACATTTGGGCGTGGTAGCTCAGTGGTTATCGAGCAGAAATTGCACTCGGTAGGCCCTAGTTCGATTCCCGCCACCGCCGAAACTGCCGCCGTGTTCACGCGGAGTACGATCAAGTTAAACATGTGGGCCCGTAACTCCTGCCGTGAGGTTGGTGGTAGGGAAACGAGGGTACGATCCCTGTGGATGCCTCCCCCACTGGGTTCTGGTCTAAATTAGGTGACACTTCCCGGCCGTCCAAACAGTTACCTTACACCTTTCTGGTAGGTCGGACGGTCTGGGTCTCAACAACAACAACCACTACATGAAAACTTCCCGACCGTCCGAAACAATTACCTTACACCTTTCTGGTAGGTCGGACGGTCTGGGTCTCAACAACAACAACCACTACATGAAAACTTCCCGACCGTCCGAAACAGCTACCTTACACCTTTCTGGTAGGTCGGACGGTCTGGGTCTCAACAACAACCACTACATGAAAACTTCCCGACCGTCCGAAACAGTTACCTTACACCTTTCTGGTAGGTCGGACGGTCTGGGTCTCAAAACTACCACATGAAAGTCACATGAAGACATAAGTGTGTAAGACCCCAAGCCACCCTCGATTTGCATCTAATAAACTTGACCTGCACGTACCAAGAGCTTTTAAATATAAAACCAAAATTAATTTACTGCAAATCCTTCTAAACTCAGATTACCACAACAGATACATTAATAGAGATATAAAATTATTCCCTTTTACCCGATATCAATTATAACTACCAAATTTAATTAAAAGGGTACTTTTTCATAAATTTTATGCTCAAGACAAAGACAAGTGATAGAAGGATTAAAATTTATTTAAATTTATGCACAATCAAAACTATTTTTAATTTTAAATCTAAATTATAAATTAAAAAAAGAATAAGGTTACAGAGTCAAAGTTGCAATTTAATCCCTTAATTTTCTTTATTTGGAAACTCTTTTAAATTTCTTCCTGAGATAATCTTTGATGCTTCCCGGTATTTTTGCCTATGTTGAGGGCTGATGCTTATCTTTGATGGATAATTGAAAGTTCTCTTGGATATCTTTCGTGGTTTCTGGGCCCTTGTATGAAGGAAAAGTGTTCTTCAATTAAGTGTACTTTAGTAAATGGCTACATATGACAATGTTCCTCAAGTGGACCATCTAGACATTAAAATGTTATTTTTGTGAAAGGGTTTACAAGAACAGTGAACTCTTACTTTTGAAGAAAGGTTTTGATGAATTTTGGCATTTTTGTTAGCCATTAGGCTTTGGAATATAATTTAATTTTGTGAATACTTTTGCAAATTGTTTATGTAAATTTGTTAATAATTAAATTTGTTTAGTGGGAATTTGTGACAAATCAATCAACCAACCACGCGATCAATTCAGGACATTTAATCCTGAGTGGATATTGAACCTGGGTAAGGTAATTTTGTAAGTGGGGTATAAAATTGAGGTATAAAAGTGAGTGAGGTAAAAAACAAGAATAAAAGTCTGGAATAAAAGGGGTTCTGGAATATTTCTGGAAAAAGTATTATACTTAAATTCTGTGAACATAAATAATTAATAAAATAAAAGTACTTGGAACGTTAAATTGCTTTTTAAATTATTTAGTATTGTATAGAATTTATTCCTAGACTAAAGGTAGATGATTGTTTATCAAAATGAAATATTAAAATGCAGGATTGAACTGTCATATAAGTAATTGTATTTGGAAAATTATATATTATATTTTGGTTAAATAAATAAGAAGTAGATAAAGTAAAGGATGAGTATTCATAAATATGAGGAGATGTAAAAAGGTATAAATAGAATTAAGAGCATGGGAAAATTGTATGTTAAGAAACTATAAAATGAAATAAAATATATAAAACGAGAAACTGTAAAAAATTAAAGAACAAATTAAATAATAGTGTACCATATCTCGAGAAAGGTGTATTGTACCATGCGTGAGGGGATGTCAAGTTAGCACTCCATAAATGAAGTCATTCTATTTTAAGTAAAAAATTGTTTTATAATGACTGTTTATTCAATTGTGTTTATATTTTTTCACATCTTGAAAATCAAATGATTAATAAATATAGTATCGTCCTCTGTAGGACAATTTCTGAAATTTAACTGATTTTTTAAGTTTATCAATTAAAACATTTTTTACCAAATATCATTTGAATTAGGCAGCATGTTCGAGAGTTATCGTGCCATCGAACTCACAGATATACACACACAGACAAAATTAAAAATGTTGCTGATTCTTGTTGAGCGATGTTCAAAGATGTGTGTGTACATCAAAGTCCGTGAGGCTGAGTCGGATTTTTGACCCGATCACTATGCTTTCCTTTAACATATACGAAAATATAGTCGATATCTTCAACTGCTCGTTCTAACTCAGAGACAGTTATTGCATTCATTTTCAGCGTAAAACAAATATATTTAATATTGCTAAATATATTGCTTAATTCAACTTTTTACATTTTTGTGGCCAACTTTTTTAAATAGCCACTTCAAACCCGGTTTCTAACAAGATTTTTATCAAGGTTAGCGCAGTACATACACTACCTAATAGCCATATTTTAACGCTTTACGAACTTAATTACCAAAGTTTTAGAGAATCATTTTCCCACCATAATCCTATTTCGGCGTTGATCCCACTGGGCTAGATCGTAACCGAGGCATATTTTTACGGAATATTTGATATGGCATATTTTTACGACATGGCATATTTTCAATATGGCATACTTTTATGGTTCATGTGACAAAAGGGTTTTGCTTCGGCCGAGGAAATAGGTGCTAAGCCGTTCTTGTGATCCCCCGGTCTGCATTGTGGAAAAGGTTTCACTGCTGGAATCAAATACCTCAACCGGGTCTACGCTTAGTATGAGTCTGTCCTTCTCGTAGGTGACTTTCCGATAGATTTTAATTATTTATTTTATTATTACTTTGCTTATATACATAATGTATAAGGAAAGTATTGTGACGGGGTCGAAAATTCGAATTCGGGTTTTCGACGGGAGAGCACGTTTCAAGCATCCCTGATCACGAGTCAAACATTTTTGAAGTGATGTCTGTGTGTGTGTGTGTGTGTGTGTGTGTGTGTGTGTGTGTGTGTGTGCCAGTGAGTCTGTGGAGACGATAACTGACGAACGAATGGACCGATTCGAACCAAATTTGGTACAAAGACCACAATCCGTAAACACTGGAAGCTTATTGTTTTTATACGCAATCGAATGTTCAGAACCTCCCTAAATTTTCGAATGAAATTTTGAAAAAATCGTCAAAAAATCAAAACCACTAATAAAGTTGCGCAAATAGACATTTCTTATGTAATTTTTTATTAGAAAACGTTTGACATAAATTTTAGAACGCTAACATGAACCGTTCTCGAGATATTGTACACTTTTAAAAAAATTATCAAAAAGTCATATCAAATAAAAAAAAATATTTCCTATTGAGAAGCAGGTTCACTTTTCATATGTAATACCATGCGATAAATTGAGTGACATCATTCTCGTGGATCTAGCTCGTTCCATTCATGAAAAAAATACTTTGAATAATACCTTTGTATTTGAAAGCCAATAGTCATTTATCTGCTGTAAGAATAACTTATTTCTTAGTACATAACGCTTGGAGAGATTTTGGCGACGAATTTGGTGGAATGTCGCCAACTTGGCGACTTTTTTTAATGTTGCCAAATTAACGAAAATCTCGCCAAATGGATAGAAATGACGCTAAATCAATGAAAATGACGTCTAATTGTCGAAAATTCAATATCTTGGAAATAATATTAGTATCTACTATAAGAAAAACCTATTTCTTTACTGTAAAAGTAGTAAATTCATTACATTATATAAGGAAAGTCATGTGTTGCCCACATCAGATTTTTTACTTTTATATCCGGAGTGTGAGCCTTCACTGGAAAATTATTTTCTTATACTGAAAAATTATCTTCTTCACTGGAAAATTAGCCTTCACTGGAAAATTAGTCTTCACTGAAAAATATCCGGAGTGTGAGGCTTCACTGGAAAATTATCTTCTCATACTGGAAAATTATCTTCTTCACTGAAAAATATCCGGAGTATGAGTCTTCACTGGAAAGTTATCTTCTTATACTTGAAAATTATCTTCTTCACTGGAAAATTAGTTTTCACTGAAAAATATCCGGAGTGTGAGGCTTCACTGAACTTCCACATACATTCATATTCGATAGAGTTTAGTTGTGGTTGTATCCCAATCATTATACGAGTGAAAAATTATAATGTAGGCAGCACATGAATTTGCATACGTAATGTAATGTTTTTATTTCTTTCACAGCAAAATAGTGATGTGCAATATCTCCGGGTTACGGCAATCGACGCCGAATTGTATTTAAAAGTTGGGGGCCTTTCTTGATAACATGTAAAACTATTTCGATGTACTAAAATCACTTATATGTCGCGCCAATATAATTTAGCCATTAAGAATTATAAGAATTAACTAGCGTGTGGCTCAACTCGACTTTCTCATATACCAGAATTATTTTTTTTTAAATTTACAAGAAGGATTTGAAAAATTGGTATTGTGGGCACACTTGTCTACAATTATAGCGTGTTACTCTCCACTTCAAAGGGCTTGAAAAAATATTTGGATTGATTCCATACTTGACTATGTACCCCCGGGGGTGACTTGTGTAGAATCGCACATGACACCAAATGTCAAAGCGCCAATTGTGGAATCGAACTCAAACGACAATTCAAAAATGGTTAGTACATTAATATCAACCCAGGAATTATATTTGGTGCAAACATTTCCCAGTCTGGAAGAATTAGATTCCAGATGATAACAAGCAAGAAAGAAAAATGAAGGAATGCGAAAATAAGCACACATTGGTATATCAATCAAACAAATATTCATTTATTAACTTATTCATCAATTTGATCTTAATTTTCAATTGAATGGTATATTTACTCATCATTTCTATAATCACAAACTTAATTTCCTTTTAATCAATATTATTTCCATATTCAATTTATCAAACAATTATCATATTAGAATTGAAATTACATTATATCATTACATTCCATGTGCCTGTATTAAATATTAAATTCCTTCATTTGGAACTTTAGTTCCAGAAATTTCATACAAAATTTACCTCGAGTTTCCCGTGCAGAACAAAAGAAAAGAAAAGTTCCAAAGGTAACGTTCATGATACGGTTCATGAGAAAAATGTAGAATTTCGCTTCCAACCAGGAATAAAGTTCATCGGAAAAAGGATTCTCATCGGTCCAAATCAAAACAGGCAAAACACAGATCTCCATCATGCCGAATTAGGAACCGAAACATGACTTAGTCCTACAAGGACAGCACGGTCAGTTGCACAGGAACTTCCTAAAATAAAAAAAAAGAATTTTAGAATTTTTGAAAAGAAAATTTGAAATTCTGCTGGAACAGGAGCTTCTTCATCTTCTCAAAACAGGAAAGGTTTCTATCCGAAACAATCAGTCCAACGACGAAAATTTAGCCATTTTGGCCAAAGCTTTGTCTTAATCTTAAGACAACATTTTCGTACGTCCTCACAGCAGAACGCCGTCCAAGAGAAGCCGAGAAAAGGCGCAAACAAACTCCGAAGTTCTCCAAAATGCCGCTTCCTGATTGGCAGGACAGAGGCGCACCGCAACAGAAGTTTCCGCGAGACACCACGTCACTCCAAACAGAGACAGCGATCTTCTCAATATCAACTGCTCCGCGACAAAAACAGCTTTTAATGCAAAAGCAATCCGAACAAGGCTTAACGAAAAAGAACCGTTACAGGCACGAAGGAAAGAGAGCTTTTCTCTCAGCAAAATACAAAATGCTCTTGGCGCACAGAATGGCGACATGACACTTGTCACCCAAGAGGCTAATGACGTAACGAACAAAAAAAATGTATTGCGGCTATTTTTCACAGCAATGATTGAAACTATTAAGTCTTGTGATCATTGAGCGACAAATAAGCAATTTTATGCATGATTATATCAAATTTTGTCTTATGCTGCTATATTAAAAAGATATACAATTTCTTAGGTTTCGTTCGAATTTAAATTTTTTTTTATTTAGTTCTAGAAGATTTTTTAATAACATAGCTGGATACAGAGTTTCGTGAAAATCCATTAATATTTGTGGCTGCTATCGTGTACACAAGAAATCGACCACAGACAGACATACAGACAGACAGACTGACGGACATCATTCCAAAAATAGTCAAAACGGTTTTCAGGATGTCTTAAAATACATATTGGCTTCAAAATTTAGAATTTAAAAACTTTCGTTGAAACAATACGTTATGTATACTACATAGTATGAGAGAGTGAAAATGATACAAATAAACAAAATGATGCAAAAATGTACAGAAATAATTTTGAGTAAGAGGTTTGAAACAGTTTAATAAGAGGTTTTAAACAAAAAAGTTTGAAAGAGAAAATAAAAATATACAAACAAATAAGTTGAACAGTGCAAAAATTTAACTCTTATTCCATTGACCAGCTAACAATTAAAATGACAAACCAATAAAACAGTTAATAACATCACAGATCCTTTTTTCAATAAGTATAAAGTATAAGTTACATTTTTTATTTCCAGCTATAGTTTTTTATTTTCACAAATACTTGAAAATCATAATTATTGAATGTACAACTTCAATTATATGCCTCTAACATTGGGAGAGCAACGGTTATTTTCATCTCATCAGGATCAGTGTGTACAGATAGAGATATCAAATGCAACTGCCCTATTGTTTCAAGGACATTATAAGTCCCACCATTAGCAAGTCAAGAACAGTGTATGTAAATAGAAAGATCAAGTACAACTGCAGAGATGTATTTGATTTTTCGATTAGTATGCACTACCTCTGATAGGGTAGGGGGGGGGGGTCATGACGCTAACATTTTGTAATATATCTGCACTACCAAGAAAGTAAAAATAATTTGTAATCTGTCATTCTGAAAATAGGGAGGAAAAAACAGTAATCTGGAATTTATGCAATTTCCATACATGTTGCATAATACGCATAGTGACGGAGAAAGACAGAATTTTTATCACACAAAGACGAATAATAGTTACTTATTTGCCATTCTTTTTTTTCGTATTCAAATATTTCCTAAAATATGGCAATGCATGGAAATAAAAGCATTACAAATCAGTAACATTTCTAAAAACATTTTAAAAGCGTTTCTCTGAAAGTGAAAATTCCATTTGAAAGACAAATTACAATATTTATGGAGATAGGTTCTAGCGCATTTGTTTATATTTTTTTTTCTTTCTCAGCAACGCATTTCAATATTTCGGACACCGTGCTGTGTGACTCGTAATATTTTGTTTAAGAGCCAGTTTTTTCCAATATACATATTTTGCGCGAAGGACATATAACGGTATTTTTTTTCTCTCTCGCAAGCGCTGTCACTGGTGGATTGTTCCTTTTATATAGAACAAAATATTTATTTCGTAAGCTGGGGGAAAGACACGAGAGAGAGGGAGGAAAAAAAAACATGGATATGCTTATATTTCCGATTTAAAATTCTGGCGTACACTCGCGATACAAATGTTTTTGAAAGTTCCAACCATTTTTTTTTTCATTCTTGTAAAAGTTAGATTAAAAACATTGCAAAATAGCTGGAGTAGGCGTCTTCACTCGACTTTCTCATACATTGCTATTCAATACTTTCATTACACTTAAGTGCTAAAATTCATGAGCAAACGGTATGCAAATTTGCAAGTGGCGTTCGCATCGCGTTAAAAGGGTATGAAGAGTCAGTTGGTTATCAGTGTTAGCTGTTGGACTCTTGAATGTATTGTAAAACGTTGAATAACGTAATAATGACTACCCTCCGGAATTAACCGAGTTTGATCATGGAATGATAGTTGGAACTCGACGCATGGAGCATAGAATTTTGGAAGTTGTTGAGACGTCTCGCTCGATAGTGTCAAGGGTGTATTGAGAGTACCTCATGGAAGGCATTACCTCTCACAAGGGAGAGCGCAGTGGGCTGCTACGTCTGCTGAAGGATCCAGACCAGCGACGTTTGAGTAGAAGCGTCCGTGCTAACAGATGAACGACACTGCGTCAATTTACGACCACATTTAATGAGGGACGCACTAGAAGCGTATCTGTGAGGTTGGTGCAACAAAATTTGAAGTTCATGGGATATGGCAGCAGAAGAACGACTGGAGTGACTTTACTCGCAGCGCATTCAGGCTGTCCAAATTGCTGCTCATGTCCAAGGACGAGTCGGTCGGTCTGGGCTTTCGAATAGCAGCGCATCATCGGCTTCAACGCATCACCTGGGTTCGCGAACACATGCAATGGGCCTTATTGGAAGAAAGTAGAGTGGTCAGAAGAGTCACGTTTCCAGTTGGTATGAGCTGATGGTCGCGTTCGGGTGTGACGCAAACCCCATGAGGCTATGGATCCAACTTGTCAACAAGGCACTGTGCAAGCTGATGGTGGTCCGTAATGGTGTGGGGAGTATTTACTTGGCATGGATTGGGTCCTCTGGTCAAATTGAACCGGTCATTAACAGGAAATTGGTATGTTCATCTAATTGGTGACCGTTTGCTGCCGCTTATGGAATTCGCATACTCCAATAACGATGGGATGTTCCAGGCTGACAATGCTCCGTGTCACCGGGCCCATATTGCTCGCGATTGATTTGAGGAGCATTCTGGACAATTCCAAACAAACTAACAAACAAACAAGCAAATAAACAAATAGACTATTAAATTTACATACAGGATGCTTCGAAAACAAAGAACAAGTTTATAACTCCGAAACCATTTCTTTCAGATAAATACTTTTGGTGCTAAACAATTGTACATTGAAAAAATAATTTTTAATTCGAGGACGTATAAAAATTAAATGTAAATTTAATTTTTACTTAAATTTCACAAAAAATCTTAATACTTAAAATATATTTCTTTGCCCCTTATGCCCTTCAAAACAGCTTGATCGCTGTATGCCGAATGTTCTTGGAATTATGCGCAAGATAATTTCGGAGCTTAAAATTGGTGATCGTATATCTTTAAAAAGTTAACAGGCACTCATCAGTGAAAGACAAAACTAAAAAAAATATGTTTCACTCAATTATATATTTTTATGTTAATACTATCACTTTATATTAAACAAAGTTAACAATTGAAATTAGAAAAGGATGACAATAATTAGGAAATAGTTTCTTATTTCTGGCACACATAGCACTTTGCTTCAGGTCTAGAGAGACTTCAAAAATGGTGAAGACCAGATTCTATGCGACTCGAAAATTCAATATTTTGCTTGCATTTCTATTTTTACGTGATCATGTGCTCAAGTTTTATAAAGAGTAATTCTGTTATAGCTTCTAATTCTAGCAGGAATATGTAAAAATATTTTTGTAATTTTAATTATTTTGCGATTCTCGAGTAAAAAATTCTGTTCTCAAATTACAATCTTATTATAACAAAAGTATTGGTCTAAAACTAATGCTTTCGAGGATGGAAACGTATTCTCTATTTCTAAAACGGCTGTATAAAGATAATAATACACAAAAAATGTATCTTTTTATCAGTTTTGTTAGCATGTTATTCATTTGAATTGTTTGTAAAAATGCTTAAATTCACTTAGCAGTGTGTCTGTCTTACCAGTGAATACAATGCTGTTCAACTCATCTATGTTAATTTATGTTTTTTAATGAATTTTTAACGCTTTATAACAAAGTTGAAAAGTGTTTATGACTTTGTTCATTCTGTCTGTCTATCTGTCCGTTAGCACGGTAACTGCCGTAAAAATGACTTAATCAAAATGAAATTTTAGTATGTTGTGCAGACGGTCTGTAGGACCTATGGGAATATAAAAGAATAATATCACCCAATTTGTTTTGGATTGAACCCGGGTTGAAAAAATGAAATACATTGAGCTCTATGGGACTTAATTTTTTAAACATTTTTTAAGCGGATTTAAAATTCACAAATTGCTTCGAAAATTTTAGGTAATATTCAAATTGTTCCATAAAATATATAAAAAAAATTCAGCGAAATATATTCAGTAGTTTTTTAAATAAAAATTAAAATAATAATAACACCTCTTATATGAAGTGATCACGTGACCATGATATGAAAAGATCACGTGACCCACTTCAAAATTATATATGGCATCCATCTTGTCTCAAAATCGTGATTTTTAAAGTTCTTTTGAATTCATATTGAGTGTTGAGTGTTCCGTCCTAAAACCACTTTATTTATGCTTAAATTCTGTGCATCTACATACAGAAACACCGTAATTACAATATATTTGAGTTTAAATGCTCATCCAAATTTGATTATTTCTACAACGAAGCCTATTTTTCACCAATGTAAAATATAAACAGCAAATATGTAGAATTAGTTGTATTAGAATTCCTGTATTTCTTTAACACAAAATCATTTAGTTCATGGAGTCTGCATAGCTGATATGAATGAAATATTCATTGATTTTACAAAGAGACGGACGATTTTTTTCGATGAAGTTTTACGCATAGAGTTTAATTACTTGTAGCTCCATGGTCTTAATTTTTAAATAAAATAAATTCTTATAGTATTGTGATGAATGGGAAATTATTTATGAATGAAATGCTACTTTTATAGAGAGAGCCAGGCGTGTTATTTTTTCTATGACGTCATTTGAATGAATTTCAGTTGTTTTCGATGAAGTTTTCAAATATGATAAATTGTCGTAGTATTATGATAATTCTAAAATTATTACCGAGGAATGTATCACATTTTAGAGATGTTTAAACCTGGCAATTTATATTTCAATGCCGTCATTTGAATGAAGTTAATTTTTTTCGATGAAGGTTTAAGCTTTCAAATATAATAAATTAATGTAGTATTGTGATAAGTTTTAAAATATTACAGAGGAATGTATAGCATTTTAGACATGTTTAAATAAAATTGCATTGAAGTTGGAAAGTGTTTCATAATTAATGCTTTAAGCATGATTGATCTTTCTTGTTTATGTATACCGTAGTTCATACAGTCATTTTAACCGCATAGACATCATTTTTCCTATGCACTATTTTATTTTCCCATAGAAAATATTGCTATGAAAGTCTGAAATTCGAGTTTTAGTCATGAAAATGTTCTATCTAGTTTTAGTTTTTTTGCATAATGTGGTTGCGTATAATATTTCATACGTATTCACACGTGCCTATCACAGCATCCATCCAAAACCAAAGCACGAAATCGCTCCGTATAAAGCTCCCTTTTTTTCTTTCGATTCAGAATATCAAACCTAACCGGAGTTGTTTGGATGGCGTAACAGTGCTACCTAAGTTTTTTGACCGGGACGATATCCACAGGGACCGTATCTTTTGCCACCAACTTCTCGGAAGAACTTTCGGATTCACAGATTTAATTGCTCGTTCTCCGCGTAAACACGGGGATAGTTTAGGCAGAGCTGAGAATCAAACTAGGATTCTATAAGTGGGACATCCTGTCTCAAAATAATGGAATCCCTTAGCGACCCAGCAATCTTTGTCCTAAAGTATCTATATCTCTAAAGGGAATCTAGCACCCAATCTTTAGGAGCGTTTTAATTCGATGGGTTTTGTGTTGTTTTGATGTTGTTGTCTTTATCTAGTTAAAAACTCTAAAACTTGAAATTTAACTTATTTGGCAAATTGATTAGTACAGTGATGCAGTACTAGGAGAAAGCTTTTAATAAATAAATGTAGGAATGCGGTATTTTTTTACATATGCAACGAATGAAAAATGAACATTCACAGTAATTAAATTTCTTGTAGATTTATTTGAAAAAGTGTAATTAAATAAGTGTAATAGTTATTTGAAAAATTGTAATAAACCAACATCACGTGAAAACGACAGGGGAATCATCTCCATATATTTGTTGCAGTATTTCACACGAGAAAAGTAGTCAATCTTATATAAAACATTCCATAAAGATCATTCTTTCGATAGAATATCTGCAAATAAAATAACCAATCGATAATGTTAGTTTATTTTAAGAAAATCTAAAAATAGGAAAATTATTCAAATTTCTGTTTAATAATTCAGACCCATTTTCGAGTATAAATGTTTGCAAGGTCCGAGAAAGTATTAATTTCTCTTACAGTTACTTTAATTAAATTCAGAATTGTAAATATAATTTTTATTTAACGCAAGTTAAGAATAGGTGAAAGAATGTGCTTTATTTTTTAAAACATGATAATTACTTTTTTTAACATAAGTATCAAAGCAAACAAGCCTGTGTATCACGTAACACTTTTTTCAACGACTTTCATTAAAGTTTTACAATTTTACTTTATGAAATAGCGTATGTATTTAGTAAATACAGCATGGGGGATTTTTTATGAAAGCACCTTTTATAAATTATTAATGTTTGTTAAATATGTGAGCAAGTATAGTTTGTTCTACCCGTTTTGCAGAATGAAGAAAATTCGTAATTTAATCTCTTGTGGTCTAACTGTGGTTTAACTGTGTATTTCTTTTGATTCTAAGTCTTTTATTTATTAATGTGTATGTTGAAGGTGTATTGTCTTGTCTCAGGTTTATGACTTCTATATTTTAAATTTGAAATTTATTTGCTTATTTCACTAATCAGAACCAGTTTATCGCGTTCTTCTTTTGCTTTTCATAATAAATTCTGCAGTATTTCTGATGGTTTGGCAATGGATAATCTATTGAGTCCTATTTTCAGTTAAATTTATATGCACCTGTATGCATTATTTTAGAGTTAAGCTTTTTGAAGTTCTCCAGTTTGATTTTTATACTTGTGTCGATGCTCTTCACTCTCTTAATGATGTTGATGGTTGAACATTTTGTAATTTCAACAATCCTTGTATTTAATTTATTTATGGAATTAAAACATCAATCATCGCGCATTTTTTGATCTCTTTATAATCTACAATGCAGATTAATTTCTCACTACGGTCTTTCGTAAACCTTTTCTGGTCTCTAAATCATAAAATGTCATACCATCTTCCTAACCAGAATATGACTCTTTCTAATACGTTTGTCAACCTTGCTTTGTACGTTTATCCTGCTGTGGATTTACTCAGTTCTGAAATCATTTATGCGAAAGTTGTTACTGTACTAGCAATGTTGGTGGTACTTTTTAAAAAATTTCTAAACCTTTCTTTACACTTATATATAAAAATAATTTCAGTAATACTATCATTTTTCCTTTTATCCTAAAAATCAGTCAGCAGATGGCTAAAATCCCTATAAAATTTTTCGATATTGTATTTACAACTGTTAATAAGTTTAGGTTTTCTGTTATAAAATCTTAGAGGAATTTTTTTATAGTAAAAATGTACACAGCCAGTGTGTGGTTCTTTTTATATTAACCAAACTCCATGTGTTCTAAAATTTTGTATTCAGAGACACAAAAACTAGATAAAATACAAGACTTTAATAAATCTTCAGTTGTTTAAGATTGCTTTCATTTGAACCAACGATTTTAGATTTCTTTTGCTATGATCATACAAAAATATACGTCGATATATGACTTTAACTTTGTGGAAGTATTTCATTTTCTGAAAAAAATATATCAATTAAGTTAATGTCCTGTCTACAACTCTATTTTCTTTGTCTTGGTGCCTTGTAATTTTATTATTTTATTTATATTAGTTCCATTTTACCCATTTCTTCAACTGCAAATCATTTTTCTGAGATTTCTGTACTGAAAATGAAAAGTTCGAAAATATTAGATGCTTTTGTGGTGCACTGAAGCAAAAGTTTTAATTATTAAATGCAAAGCGTATTTTTACTTTACAATAAAACCTAAAGCTGTGATTTTAAGTTATTAAATTCTGCATAATTGACATGGTCGTAAATTCGTACATAGTGGAACTCATTGAATTAAACATTGCGTTGTTTGCCGCTATTAAAGCCCACCGTTATTTTCTTCAGTGCGAGTTCTGTAAAGGAATATTAATTAACATACTACTAACACATACATCATTTTAACTTTAAAAATAAGTCATCTATTGACAACATAGATCACTTAATTACCAATTACAACAATTTGCATATTTATTTGCGGAAGAGCGAACAAAATGTGAGAGATTTGCCGTGTGAGACTAGATCACCATTTATTATCGACATAATTTAAGGCCTGTTATTATATTTAATAAGCACATACCTCACCGCAACTCTTGCTTCTTTGTAGATTGTACTGGTTTTGCACATTTTGTTGAAGTCTCCTTGCATATTAAGATATTTCTTGACATATTAAGACATTGCATATTAAGACATTGCATATTAAGACTTGCATATTAAGAATTGCATATTAAGACACCTTTCGTGGACTATCTCCGGACCATTCTGTCGAAGTCGTTCTTTTTATTCGTTCTTTCTAGTTCTTCTGTATCGTCTGTTTTTACTCCTTTGGTTGTGGCTCTTTTGTCTGCGGTATGACACTCCTCTTTTGCTCTCCGGCCGTCCAAATACATGTTCAAGTCCTCAGGACGAGCCCGACGGTCTGGGTCTTCAACTTCTCTTTTGCTCTTATTGGCAGCCTTCATAGAGAAGCCACAGCGGCTTCTCAGTTGGTCAGCCTTTTTACTCAATGTCGTTACTTCACCTTTTCTTAAGCGTCCTTCGACCCCCTTTGTCTTGATGCCCCTAAGTTTATGGTTTTAGTTGACCTTTGGGTCAGCATGTTGTAAACTTTGGCGTCATTGAGACTGAAGGTATTGTCTGACGTTTCAGACACTATAAATAATGTGCATAAAGCTGTCTCACAACAAACAGTGTGAGATCGATTTCTGGTCTCACAGCTTTCTCTTAGGAAACGCAAAGATTTCAGAGCCGATAGAATTCTGTATAAAATAATTTTTAGAATCGAAAATACAAAAGTTCTATTCATGCAGGACATATTTGAAAACTGCAAGCTCCATCTGTGGCCGAACGGTTTATTCTCTATCTTTCATATTCACATAATCCGGGTTTGAATATTATCTACAGTTGGAGAAGACTGTACATACAAACATGCTCATATCAGTAAAGAATCAACTTTAAACTATAAAGTTTTCACTATACTAACTATCAACCTTAAACTATAAACTATTAACTTTAAAGTATAAACTATCAACTTTAAAGTATAAACTATCAACTATAAGCTATAATCTTTAAACTATAAACTATCAACTTTAAACTATACAACTTTTTGTTATTTTGATGCGCTCGGTAAAAAAAAGTGCATAAAAATAACAAAAGGCTGTCACAGTAATATATAAATGTTCCTTATGCAAAACTGAAAATTGCTATGTCTTTCGAAAAGGAACTACATAGATTAAATTTTAGTTTTACAAATAAACATATTGTCTACAAAGATATTTTACGTAGTTTCTGCTAATAGTTATGCAAACTTAAACGTAATTTCTATTTCAATTTTTATCTGACAGAAAAATAAAATATATGCAGAGCATCGCATTTATTCTGCAAGGTGGAGAAAATTCATGAAAAACTACGAAAAAAGCTCAAATTTCCAATTTAAAATTCGGACACTCCCCAACCCCTCCCCAAATACAACTGTTTTTGAAGTCAACGGAAATTTATTCATCCTTCTAAAAGCTACATGAAATAAATTCAGCATTGTAAAGCGCTTTCATTTAACCCTAGGTAAAAATATGCAAATTAAATTACTCTCTCTTAATTTTTCGAAACTCGTTAATTACTTTCTTAATATATCTAAGCAAACAAAGGCAATGTGTGTATCAAGCTTAAAGTAACAGTTTCATTTTTTTTTTCTCTCTCTCTCTCGCTACATCATTCTCAGATTTTTATAATTTCTTTTTATGAAATATTTTATCATATTTGTAGTAAATACAAGTTCATTTTTTTCTTTTCCGAGGGACTTTTTTCCGAAAATACGTGAATGTTTTGTTAAATATGCGAGCTATGGTTTATCTTGTTCAAACTTTGTCGTTAAATTCCTGTTTTTTTTTATTTAATCTTATGACGGATTCGCATTTAAATTTTTTGGCTCTATAAATAAGCACAAGAAGAATATTTTATGGAAAAAGTATATACAGTGTTGATATTTTCGTAGTAGAATTTTAAACGCATCTCGATTTTGGTTGCAAATACTTATACTGTACAGCAAAATTGTTTTCCAATAAAGTATTCATATTTTATCATTGCTTTTCGTAGAAATATAGAGGATTCCTAGGAAAGCAACACAATAACTTTGTAAATAAAGGACCATGAGCGTGCACCTTAGATCTATCTACAGTAAAATTACCATTCCTGATCGAATAAAAGTAATTGCAGCAACCCTAGCGGAGAATTAAAAAAGTTGGGATAACAAACTCGGTAACAAAGCGAGAAGACGGCAAAAAAGAGTCTATTACAATGTTGTAAAGAGTTGTACATTTAGTAGGAATCAACGAACATACAAAATGCATATATGGAAGGCAATTAATGCATATCATACTTCACTTATCGGACGAGTAGCACGGCCATGAAATGTAGTCATATCCACTTCTATCTTCATATCGTGCTATTTTCATCTCATAGTCGAGAATTATGTATCATTATTTCACCTAATAGTTTTGGGTTGTATTTTCGTTCGTGGTAGAATTTTCTGACTGTCAATTATATTTATTGTTAAGTATGATTTGATTAACTATGCTTCTGATTCTATTGCACACTGGTGGTTGGTAGAGATTAGCAATTGTTTATATACACTTGTTTATACAATTTGTTTTCTGTGCACAAATATGGGCGTAAATGCTTTTGTATTTCAAAATTGTATTTCATAATGCCACCTTGGAAGTATTAGAATGTGTTATCCTGATATCATTTGTGTTTTATTTTGGTACTTTTGGTTTTAAATAAATGCTGTCTGAGGGATTAAAGGCGACTATTTGCTCCTTTGTGTTGGGGCGATTTTTGATGGCTATCTGCCTGTAACTGATACAATCCCTAGGATAGGTTGTATGGCACTTGGGTTGTGTAAGATAAACAGTTGAAGAAAATGTCGTAGGGAACGCTGATGATAGCTTGATAATCAGCAAACAATCTATTTTTTTTCTGTAGATAATAAACGTAGGTGGATTTTATTTTATTTTTTGTGAATATTATTATTCCTCTTAACCATTTGGAACTTTTGTAGTAGCTTCATGTGTCGAACGTATACTCCAATTGACCTTTGAAAATCGATTTATTACTGTTCTTATATACATAATGTATAAGGTTGTGACGTGATCGAAAATTCGAATTTGAGTTTTCGAAGGGAGAGCACGTTTCAAGCATCCCTGATCACAAATCAAACATTTTTGAGGTGATGTGTATGTGTGTGTGTGTGTGTGTGTGTGTGTGTGAAAGTATGTGTGTGTGTGTGTGAAAGTTTGTATGTGTGTGTGTGTGTGTGTGTGTGTGTGTGTGAAAGTTTGCATGCATGTATGTGTGTGTGTGTGTGTGTGTGTGTGTGTGTCACTGAGTCTGTGGAGACGATATCTCACGAACGAATTGAGCGATTCAGATGAAATTTGGTACAAAAATCAAAATCCGTGAATACTGAAAGTCTATTTTTTTTTAAACGTAATCGAATGTTCAGAACCCCTCTAAATTTTCGAGTGAAATTTTGAAAAAATCATCAAAAAATCAAAACATTTAATAAAGTTACGCAAATAGATATTTCGTATGCAATTTTTCCTTAGAAAACTATTGACATAAACTTTAGAACGCTAGCATGAACCGTTCTCGAGGTATTGCACATTTTCAAATAAATGTATCAAAAAATCCCATAAATTAAAAAAAATATTAACTCTTGAGAAACATGTTCATTTTTAATATGTAATATCATGCGATAAATTTGGTGACATCATTCTCGTGGATCTATCTCGTTCCATTCATGAAAAAAGATACTTTGAGTAATATTTTTGTATTTGAACGCCAATAGTCATTTATTTGCTATAAGAAAAACTTATTTCTCCGTCCATAACTCTTGGCGAGATTTTGGCGACAAATTTGGCTGAATGTCGTCAACTTGTCGACTTTTTGAAATGTTGCCAAATTAACGAAAATTTCGCCAAATGGATAAAAATGGCGCTAAATCAATGAAAATGACGACTAATTGTCGAAAATTTAATATTTTGGAAAGAATATAAGTTTCCACTATAAGAAAAACCTATTTTCCTTACTGTAAAAGTAGTAAATTCATTGCATTATATAAGGAAAGTCATGTATTGCCCACATCAGATTGATTTTTTTTTACTTGTATTGAATAAAAGCACTTAAGCAAAAAAATATATATATAAGATATTCAGGGTATTTCAGAAATATTACACAACTAAATTTATTTTCAATGATGGTTGTAATTTAAAAAAAAGGTTGTAATTTAAAAACAATGTTCAAATAATATAGATTTTCAGATTACGACAATTTGGGTCATATGACATGAGTTAGTAAAAAGTTAGAAATTTGGCTTTTCATAGGAGACGCCTCCAAAGGGAAGTCCCAGTTAGAAAACTTTGCCTTATTCATTTAAAAATCTTTTAAAACAAAATCTTATTTTCTCATATGCAAACACATAACAGGCTATTATCAAACTTATAGTATTTAAACCACTTTGACCCGATCAAAAGAAATGGCGAAAATACAGATTTCGGCGGTCGTACAATAACTGAATTTCTTCAGATAAAATGTCCATTCGAAAAGTTTATGTCCCCAAATAAGAGCAGAAAACTTTAATGAACAGTATCTTGATCTCATTTTGATTGTATGACAATGAAGCTTCTTTGTTTGGCTAATTGTGATAAAGAAAGCATTTTTATAATTCAAATATATGTATTTTTTGATATATATTCAAATATATATTTTATCTGAGCAGGGGAAGGGGGTGATTTCTTCTAAAAATGTACATTTTGTGGTTTTTACTAAAAGTGTCACGTGATTAAATACTGCATACGGTGGTAGTCTACTTAAATTAAAACAATCCTTAGATTGGAACCATGGGTTTACGACTAACAATTTAACAGATATTTAGTCATGGAATATTTTGAAACACCCTGTATAATGCGGACACGTACTTGCTCGTAAACAACGTGATGCATAGCTGAACATACAGCTACTTTATTCATTCATTCTTCTTTTAGTTTAATAAAATAAATTAATTAAATTTTGCAAATTTCTCTTTTATTGAATCTAATATAAAATTTGTAAAATTAAATTACTTAATTCCTTGAAACACGCTGATTACTTTCCTTACAATATATCTTGAAAAATAAAAAATATCCATGTATAAGTTAATTAACATTTCCTTTTATTTCCCTTTACATTATTCGTCCTGGCGTTATAATTTCCGCTTATGAGATATATTTTTCTTTTATAAAATTTTATCAATTTTAACACTTTCTTACATAGTTGAGACGTGTTTGTGACTTTGTTCATTGTGTCTGCACGCCCGTTCGCACGATAACTGCTGTAAAAATGACTTTATCAAAATGGAATTTTAGTTTGTTGTTAAGACTGTCTGTAGGTCATACAGGAATATAAATGAACATGTAGGTCATGAACATGTAGGTCATATGGGAATATAACTGTATTTATATATAGATCTGATATTCATATATTTTTAACACTTTACAACATAGTTGTAAAGTGTTTATGACTTTGTTAATTCTGTTTGTCTGTCTGTCTGTCTGTCCGTTAGCACGATAACTGCCGCAAAAATGACTTTATCAAAATGACATTTTATTATGTTGTTCAGACGGTCTGTGGGACCAATTGGAATATAAATATATTAATATCACCCAATTAGTTTTGACTTGAACCCTGGTTGAGAAAGTGAAATACATTGAACCCTATGGGACCTAATTTTTCAAACATTTTTAAGCGAAATTAAAATTTACAAATTGCTTCGAAAATTTTAGAAAATATTCAAATTATCGCATAAAATATATAAAAAAATTTCGCGAAATATGTTTGGTAGTTTTTTTTTATATAAAAATTGAAATAATAATTACACCCATATTTTAGAAGGGATTACGTGACACACTTCAAAATAAAATATGACATTCATCTTTTCTTCCCAGTATAAAAATTGTGATTTTTAAAGTTCTTTTAAATTTATATTTAGTGTTGCATCCGTCCTGAAACCGGTTTTTTTTGCGTATTTTCTGTGCATCTATATTCTGCACCAACGCAATTACAATATTTTTGAGTTTAAAGGATCATTAAACTTCGATTATTTCTACAACGAAACCTATTTTGAACTTATGCAGAATATAAATAGATCAAGCGATTGAAAGATGCGTTGTATAAGAACTGCTAATTTTTTAAAACTTTTTTTTAACGCGAAATTATTTACTCTTTAGTCTGGAATATAACTGATATGAATGAAGTATGCATTGGATTTTACATAGAGAAGTAAACGATTTTATATCATTTTCTTTTCTGATGAAATTTTAAGTTTCCATGTAAAATAAATTATTGTAGTACTGTGATAATTTAAAAAATATCACCGCTGAATATATTGCATTTCAGAGATGTTTAAATAAAATTGCATTTCAGTTGGAAAGTATTTCATAATCAATGCTTTATGCGTGATTGATCTTTCTTGTTTAAACACAAGCAGTTTGTTTTTGTTGAGGTATTTTTTAAACTATATTTCATTGTTTTGTTAAATATGTAAGCAAGTTTATCTTTTTAGCGTATTTTTATTTGTATGACAACAATTCTGAATTTAAAATGAGCACACCATTTCGCATGAGCGCTTAAGGACATTTTATATAATAATATGTTGTGGTATTTTTTATGTATTGTAAAAATTATTACCAGTTATGCAAAGTAAATTAAAAAATTCTATATATTTTTAAATTATTATTTATTCAAAAATATATAAGCGTAGGTGATTGGCGTAACGGTAGTGATAGGTGTCTTGATATATCGATACACTATTCTACATCGATACTATATTGATAAACTTACATACGATATTTACTGTGTTTTGATACAGCGCCTAACAATACGTATCGTTTCGAAGCCCCATTTTTCACTGATGTAACTAGTTGTGCTACTCGCAGATGTGGGCCGCTACTTTACGATATCAATTTATAGCAATCGCTTTTTAAGCAAGTAAACAAGCAAACCGTACCCGCTAAAGAGACCATAGGCCACTAAGCAACTACGCCTTAAATAAGCATCTTTGACCGACTGAGACTCGCTCGCAGTGGATCAAAGGTGGCTTTCTGGCCCGTTGGTTAATATGCTTCAGCTAATACGTCGCCTTTGTTAATAAGTAGCCGCTTAGCCGTCCCATAGGCCACTCAGTCTTTTTAGCACGCTACGTGCTCTGGGAGCCATGAACGAGCCCGTCAGAAATGCTGAACGAAAATAATTGTAACGTGAAGTTAATAAGAATTGTTGTAGGCAAAAAAAATATAGAATCAGATATAAAATTATAATTTGGGCATAGAAATGTTTTTCATTTTCTCAAAAAAAGCGTTCGTTTAAAAAACTACGCCACTTCCACGTTGTAAATCTCTTTCAATTCCTTGAAGTGAAAATATGCAAATTAAATTATTTAATATTTTAAAACATCCGAATTTACTTTTTAATTTATCTAAGCACACACACGTTGTGTATCGTGGTTATTACATTTTCTTTCTCTTTCTGCATCGTTTTTGGATAATTTACAATTTTTTTTATTATTTAAAATATTTCATAATACTAGGAAATACAACACGAAGTCCTCTTTTTTTCTGGGAATTTTTTAATGAAAATATGTGAATGTTCTGTTAAATATGCGAGTTTGTTTATGGTGATCAAATTTTATCGTCAAGTTTTATACTTTTTTTTTATTCGCACTACTGATTCAGATTCGATATTTTTTTTTTTTTGCATTATAAAATAGCTACCAGACATTTTTAAAATTAAAAACGCATAAATAAATGCGCAGGATAAGATAATTTTTTTTTCAATGAAAAAGTATATCTTGATTTTGACTGTTAATATTATTGCGAATATAGTCACAAAACGTGGCTTTTGTCAATGTTTTGATAATAATAGTGACTGTTTTGCGAAATGATTTCGTCAATATTTTGAGAATATCGGTTATTTTGTGAAATTAGTGGATCATTTAAGTGCTGTTTTACTGTATATTGCTCCTGTTTACGCTATGCTTGTGAATAAACGTGTTAGTTATCCAGAAATTTGGACTCATTCTTGTATCCTGAACGACGCACGATTTCAGAGGATGCTTTGTAACAGTTGTTATTGTAAAATTTAAAAAATAAAGTTACTGAAAAATGAATTCTAGTATGAGAAAGTCGAATTAAGCCCCACCCCAATTAATTTTTACGGTAATTGTAATATTTTATCAATTGTTCGGATTTCCTTTCCTTACATGATGCATGCCAATACCATTTCTCTCAGTATTTTTGTCTCCATGCTATTAATACAGATTCTGCTTTGAAGGATATGATTCTGCAGTTAATTGCTTCTAAATCAAATATTTCTTTTTCAGGTATGTATAACTGAACGGAGTTTATTCCATTCTGTGTACTAATATCTTTCAACATTCTTAAGGTGGTAAAGTATGGCTTCAGTATATTTCAGAATTATTATTTTCTTAAACGTACATCTGAAATGTTAGTGTTATAATTATGATCGATTTGTATCAAAATTCAAGTGTAATAACCTTCGAAAATGTTATCTACTTATCCTATTTTTTTTACAATTCTAAAGATTATTCATGGCTCACTCATAAATCACACTTCCAAAGTCATTGAATATAATTCTAAAAAATAGTTTTGCTTAAATGAAGCTTGCCAGTTGAACTTGGATATTAATAGCCGTGGTAAAATAAAAATTAACTGCAAACACTATTTATACGTATTCTAGAAATTGATAGTCTTTCTTGATGGTGAAATATTAAAGATATAAATCAAGAAGTAGGCAGCAAGGTATGTCAAAATAACATTTTCGTGGATTTTATTCTTTAACACCCAGCTCGTTTGTATCCGCCTTAGGAATATAATAGTATTTTGGGAATAATTTGAGAACCAGAGTTGCTAGAAAGCCCAAATTTGGTACGGCGTTGTTTTTCGTACACTTAAGTTACATAAACTTCAATAAACACATTTTTTTTACATGTAAGTTGCATACAAATAATAAAAGGATTTACTTTAAAAAACGTTTTTTGCATTTACTTGTTTAGTATAATAATAATGGTAGTGTATTTTTTTAAACAAAATGTCATGAATCGTACAATTAATGATATAAGAAGAACAGTTTTGCTTCTTTTATTGCAGTATAAGAATACTTTTGATTGTAGCTGCATTTATGTTGATTCTGTAGGCAGTGGCGTCGTCAAGGGGTGAATTTGGGGGTTATATAACTCCCGCCCAGAAACCCAACACATGCTGTTGAGGTTTGTAGAAACGATATTTGAAGGAATAGAAAAACGATATTTTGTCCCCCTCCCCCAATTTGTGTCAGGCAACGTTACATTCTGTACATATCATTGTTCCATGAATAATTAAGAGGTTAACTGTCACGTGACTTAAGGAAACCGTAAAGATGCAAGAAACATGTTATATAGTTTGGAATATTTTAGAAATCCTCCACTTGAGATAAATGTATAAATAAATGTTAAAATATCAATATTTATATGATTAAAATTATTGTTAAAGTGACGCTTTTAATTTTTATAATTTCTATATTTCATTTCAAGCAAAACCTGTGATTTTAACCTGTGATTTTCCATTTTTTTTGCTTAGATTAGGAAATAGAGTAAAACATCCGTTTTTAACTTTTATTTTAATAATATAAGCACATTTTTTCGTAGTTAAAGGAAAATAAATAACAGTTAATTTCCAGCATCATTTTGCTATTCTTCTACTTATAAGGTTATAAATTATTACTTTCCTTATATACATAATGTATAAGGAAAGTATTGTGACGGGGTCGAAAATTCGAATTCGAGTTTTCGACGGGAGAGCACGTTTCAAGCATCCCTGATCACGAATCAAACATTTTTGAAGTGATGTCTGTGTGTGTGTGTGTGTGTGTGTGTGTGTGTGTGTGTGTGTGTGTGTGAAAGTATGTGTGTGTGTGTGTGTGTGTGTGTGTGTCAGTGGGTCTGTGGAGACGATAACTGACGAACGAATGGACCGATTCGAACCAAATTTGGTACAAAAATCACAATCTGTAAACACTGGAAGCCTATTGTTTTTATACGCAATCGAATGTTCAGAACCCCCCCTAAATTTTCGAATGAAATTTTGAAAAAATCGTCAAAAAATCAAAACCAATAATAAAGTTACGTAAATAGACATTCCTTATGTAATTTTTCATTAGAAAACGATTGACATAAATTTTAGAACGCTAACATGAACCGTTCTCGAGATATTGCACATTTTTCAAAAAAATTATCAAAAATTCAGATAAAATAGAAAAAAAATATTTCATATTGAGAAACATGTTCACTTTTCATATATAATATCATGCGATAAATTGGGTGACATCATTCTCGTGGATCTAGCTCGTTCCATTCATGAAAAAAGATACTTTGAGTAATACTTTTGCATTTGAACGCCAATTTATCTGCTGTTAGAATAACTTATTTCTTCGTTCATAACGCTTGGCGAGATTTTGGCGACGAAATTGGTGGAATGTCGCCAACTTGGCGACTTTTTGAAATGTTGCCAAATTAACGAAAATCTCGCCAAATGGATAAAAATGACGGTAAATTAATGAAAATGACGACTAATTGTGGAAAATTCAATATCTAATAAGTTATATAATATATAAATATATAATAATAGTTATATAATATATGTCGAAAATTCAATATCTAATAAGTTATATATATATATATATATATATATATATATATAACTTATCTCTTTGTCCATAACGCTTGGCGAGATTTTGGCGACAAAATTGGCGGAATGTCGCCAACTTGGCGACTTTTTGAAATGTTGCGAAATTAACGAAAATCTCGCCAAATGGATAAAAATGACGATAATCAATGAAAATGACGACTAATTGTCGAAAAGTCAATATCTTGGAAAGGATATTAGTATCTACTAGAAGAAAAACCTATTTATTTTACTGTAAAAGTAATAAATTCATTTCATTATATAGGGAAAGTCATGTGTTGCCCACATCAGATTTTTTTATCTATGTGTTCATGAGATATCTGCGAATGAACAAAATACTCTGTTAGGAGATAACGCGGTTAAAGCCCCAAGGTAATCATGTATACTTTGGTTAGGATTTTCAGCAGTTTAAATACCTCACTTTAGAATAAAGTATGAAAAAGAAATTGATATCAAACTTTTTTGAATTTTTAAAGCTTCAAAACGATTTTAAAATTAGAAAGTGTGACATTTCAAAATTTTAAAGGTATTCTGCTCCTTAAATATAATTCAACTACACAAGGTCGGGGTTAGGGTTAGAGAAGTATCGAGATGAGGATAAAACTAATCTTTTAACATCTAGCTAAGAGAAAATATTAAGAAAATTATTTTATTAAGTTGATTGAAATTTCATCGATAGGGCCGTAAATGTAAATCAAGCGACTGCAAGTAATTAATTGAGGGCTATTCGCTGTCAAGTGTGTGACATATAATGGGTGTAATATATGGGCGCCAATTAATATCTTATTTTAATGTGTATCTTCATAATAAACAAGAAATGTAAAAATGATCCTTTATACGGGGGCTAATAGTGCGTACACTTGTTTTATGACAGAGTCATTAAGCTTTTATATTCTGTTTTACATACTTATTTCGTACAGTCATAAGAATTTTCAGAAAAATCAGACATGGTGTCTACAGAACCTGAAATGGAAATCATTAGTGAACCCCCAACCCCTTCTCGAATTCAATGCTGAATCCATATCAGTCATTATCTCTATATAGCTAATCCTGATAAATAAATGTTTGGGAGATTTTTTGAACCGGAGGTGAAAAAATGGATGTGCAAATATTTAATGAAATCCCTACCCCCCTCCAAAATGTCATGCTAAATTCATATCAATCATATCTACAGCTACTAGTGAAAGATAGGTGTTCCAAAAATTTTCTTTTGAACTTGAAGTAGAAGTCCCTAGTTAACCCACTATTCTCTTTTGGAGTTTGATACTGAATCCATATCGGTCATCACATAAGCTATATCTAGATCATATCCCGAGAAATGTATATTTCGAGGAAAATGTAATTTTTTTTAATCAGGTGTGACATCGCCAAATCCGAATGTGTAAATCCGTTGTTAGTCCTTTTACTCCTTCCGAAATTCGATGCTAAATATATATCAGTTTATACCTAAACTCTATCTATAACCAATCCGGAAAAATAGATGTTTTAATGAAATTTCTTAACTGGAAGTGCGAAAGATACTGGGAATGTCAATATTCAAACACCAAACCATAAACGATTAATTCATCAAGAGACTTTCAATTTTATTTATTTTGAAAGTATTTATCAGCTATCACGTATTTGTCATCTTATTTTAATTATATTTATTATTTTACTTTTAAACATATTTATTATATATTATTCAGCTATTTATCAGCTATTACATATTTGTCATCTTATTTTAATTATATTTATTATTTTACTTTTAAACATATGTATTATATATTATTCACCACTCTTCAATTTATGTACACTTGTATATTAATTTGATACCTTATTTATATGTAAGGTTTAAAATGCTAAACAAAATTCTCTTAGAGTAAATAGAATCCCCCAAAATGCTATTTCTGCATAACATTCTCTCAAAGTACTGCTGCAGATTTGTTGAAAAGTTATAACTCAGACTTGGAAGTGTTCGGGGCGTCTTTTGAGGGCGAAAGCTGAATGGAACAGAATCCAGGAGGAGGCATAACAATTCTTGGATGGAACATTTTGTTCTTTTGTATGCGAGAATTTACGTCCGCCAATTCATCTCCATTTTCTAGAGATCCCAAAGCGTAGCGTATCATTTTATTAATAGTTAGCTGTATTACTAAAAAAATCTTTTAGAATAAAAGTTTACCTACAGCATATAGGACGTAAATTTACACAAGTTTCGCCTTAGCCCTTCATCAGAGGCGGAAAACTAGTATAAATTACACTAGAGAATTTAAATACAGCCAACAATGAATAAAATTAAAAGTTTTCAATTGATGTATTAATCGCTTATGGTATAACAAGTTAAATTTGCATAATACAAAAGCTAATTGCTGAAACGAAATTTCATATTATGAAAATAAGTGCAAAACAAACATAATTTCATAAAACTAAATATGAAATGCTAAAAGCCATTCAGGAAAGTAGATTAACCAAAATATTAAATATATTCAAATATTTGCGTACGAATATAGTGGTTACAAATTCATGGAATCGAGGAAACGACTCGAGGCAAAACAAAGTTTTTGAACTTGGTCAAAATTCCAAATAAAATCCCGATAAATAAAAATAGCTCGTAAAGTAAAATGTTCCTGGGGTTATTACAGCTTGCCAAAATAAAAGACTTATCAGAGGAATAAGACGATCATTGAGAATGTGTGATTTCTAAATAACCTTTCGAATATTATTTCCCTTAGTTTACATTATAATTTATGTTTTTTTAAACTAACTATTATAAGTGGTTCGGTTGTTAGACCAATCACTGAGCTAATCAGCATTTCTGCGCTCCTTAGTGAAATAAGAATAAGTTTCGGATCGTGAAAAATTCAGTATAAAAGAGGAAGGATTGGACTAAGTAGGAAGGCTGAATGATTCTAGTAAGAATTTGACGTGGGTGAGCGGGAGTGCGGTAGAAGATACGATACAGATGTAGATGAGTGCAGAATTTGGCCAATTGGAAAGAAATTTATTTAGATACCACTATAACTAGGAAGAGTCTAGTATCCGGGGTTTGGCCGCAATACGAGGCGAGATAAAAGGTCAGTGGTAAGCATAAATAAATGTTAAAATGCTTTAGAATCGCTTCTATTTAAGAGTTATCACCAGGCAAGTGAATTGTAATATCTTGCATATTTTTAGTTTATTTTGGGCGTGAGCAATAATAAGCATGATATGTGTTATCAGTTGCTTTAAACAGACAGCTGTTGTAATTGCTGTGAAGTTCACAATAAATTGAGTTTGATTTAAACAGTACCGTCCTGTGTTATTGTCCTTGGACCGAAAGGTCTGAATATCAAGTACTTTAAGTTAGAGTTAGGTTACTTTTGACATATCGAAGATCCATCCTCCAGAGCGACTTCTAAGGAGGATAAGATATATTTGGTCTTTACAAACAGTTTAGGATAAAACAGTGGGATTTTTTAATATCACTAGCATGTTAAGTACTTATATTACTAGTATTCCGTTTAGTATTACCTCTATTCAAACTATATTAACTATGAGTATAACATTTTTAGAACATAAAAATATTAAAAACTTAAGAGAGAGGGAAAAGAGATAAATCACAATAAGAAAAGAGAACAATAACATGAAAATAAAAGTCCTAATGCCACAAAGCTAAATAAATAAATTTATAAAATTATCAAATATTAATAGTAGTAACCCAATAAATCCTTCAAACATCTCCAAGAACTTAGAATACAAACGAAACAAAATATATTCTGTAGCATGAGTCACATAATTCACATAAAAGTATCAGTCTCTTTATCTGAAAATCAAAGTCAAGTACACGTTTCAATATAGTTTCAAAATATTTTACGTACCACTCAACAGATTTCAAACTACCCAAAACTGTAAAAAACTTAACCAGACTAAACTCTATTGACATTTCAAATAACTCTAAATTATCAATATAATGCATAATCAATGAAATTAATTTAACAAGATGTGCTTTGTAACCAACATGTAAACAGTGAGCAGCAAAGAAGAAAAAGAATAAACATAGTTTCACATTTATTAGTTGTTGTAAAAAACATACATGTTAACAACTATGGATTAGCCAAAGAATTCAAACAATCGAAATGTTAAATTTTGAATGGTTCTATAAATGACATTCAATTAAAAAGTTATGTCACATCGATTACAAATTTCCCTGTCCTACAAAGAAAGTATAAATATCCAAAGAAAAATTTCCGTATTTTAAGCGTAATTTTCAATAATACTTATATAAAATAATATATAATAACTAGGAGGCTCCGTTCCCTGCTCGCTACGTTCACCAACTCTGCTTGCTACACTGCCCCCCCCCCCCTCGCCAATCCTGCTTGCTAAATCTGAAGTGGATTCTATATGGCTTACTACACAGTGTAATGAAACTATTGCTGATAATTTTAGAATAAAATATATCTATTTATTCTATGTATATTCGCATTCAAAATCGCAGACCGTTGGTTTATTGGTATTGAATTAGCATCATACAAATTGAAACGTTGTCAGTATAGTGGCACTATTCTACGCATGATCAAAATGCAAATCAAACTGTATTTGATACTTAATTAATATTTCGTGAAATAAATACAATTTGTCAAATTTTCCGGCAATGACGTGACAAATTCATAGAAATAGTCTTTTTTCGTTAATTGGACTTGCTAGATTTGACAGAGTGATCTTAATTGATTTATCAAATAATATTGAGTACGAAAAGACATATTTTATTAATTGCTTTTAGATAAATACATTCATAAAGTATGTACTATGTCGCAAATGTTTCATGCCAATGATCAATATCAGTTTTAAATGAAACATTTCCTATAAAATGATTGATTGTTTAAATGTGAATAAATTTCCTGATTTTATATATGATTTCTTTCTGAAATCATTCGGATTTTAGAAGATTTTAGAGCATTCTGAATGTTTGGTTGCGTTTAAAATCATTAGGGTTCCACGTTTCACAAATTTCAATAATAATAACAAATTGCATCCTATCAGCAGATATCGAATTTACACATACACATGTTGAAAACCAATTAGCACCTGTAATCTTATAGATTGTAATTATCGTGTGAGATTGTATTTAAATCCCTAAATAGTATACCCAGAAACTCACAATCAGAAATAACAATCTAAACATAAAAATCTGATGTGGGCAGCCCATGACTTTCCCTGCAGACTTATATTCACGTTCTCTTTATTTTAATTAAATTTAATTCACTTTTAATTCAATTTTCATTCTCATTTGATAACTGGACTTATTTTCAAAGGTGGCGTAGAGAAAATACGAAGAAACTAAAGTATCTCAAGAACGGCTAGTTCTAGTGTAATGGGGTTGATCTTATTATTTTCTTTGTTAAAAATTACGTATTAAATAAGCATTTAATGGATATATTTGAGCATACGTAGTTTTTTATTTTAGATTTTGACGATTTTTGCTGAACATTTTGCAAAAAAAGGCAGGTTATTTTTTTCCGAATCGTACCAAAATCCAATCAGCACCAGGGTGTCCCACAAGTGACTTATTTACCGAATTTTGTGAAATTCGGTCCATTAGTTTTTTAGCTACAGTGGATGCAAGCTTTGGCGGGCCATTTCGCAAAAAATGCAGGTTGTTTTATCTCGTATCGTACTCAAAACTAATCAGCACTATATTCGCCTGCAAGTGACTTACCTACCAATTGTTATGAAATTCGGTCCATTAGTTTTTAGTTAGAGTGGATACAAAAAATCTGCACAGACAGACAGACACACAGACAGACGCACACACAGACACACACAGAGACAGACACACACAGAGGCAGACACATACACAGACCTCACGCGAAAAATAGTTTTTTCGTATTCTAGAGGTCTCGAAATGTGTAGATCGGTCGAAAACTCGAGTTGCGATTTTCAGCATGATTCTATTACTTCCCTATATATTACCATGTATTGCAGGGAAAGTAAAAATATTCGACGGAGTTCAGGTATGCTGCAAGACATCGGAAACTCGAATTCGAATTTTCAACTCCAACTCCGTCTGTATACTTTCCCCATGCATTATACCATGTATGCAGAGGAAAATAAAATGGATTGAAACAATATGAATACTTCCAATACATACTTATATCTGATTAATTTTATACGTGTACACAATAATTATGACACAAACCTGAAGATTTTAAAGTAGAGAAAGTAGAGCGCTAATTATTTTACCCTCATTTTGCATTTACAGTTCAAGATAAATTATATTAATTTTGAAGTAATTTTGAAGTTTGAAAAAATCAATAGACGATGCATGGGGTGGGCCCGGCTTTGACCAAAATAGAAGAATGTTTCCGCTTGCCCATTACTATTGTTGTTTATAATTCGGAAACTGATTTATTTGCATTTTCCACTAGTTTGTTCCATAACACGCTTTAAAAATATATCTCCTGAAATAGGCAATTTATATCGGTGGAACTTTTTCAACAATGGTAATTTCAATAATGAATTTTATATCAGCTTTATCCTCCTGTACCCTGTCTCAGAGCAACGAGAATTAAATTGTTTGCTTTATCCGTCTGGAATGATCGCTTATAATTCTGAAACAATTTATCCGATTTACATACTTTATTCACTGCTTTGTTAAGTAAAATTGGAAGCAGAATATGTGCTCTGAGTAATAAAAAATATCTGATGTGGGCAACACATGACTTTCGCTACAGACTCCAATTCATTTTCTCTTTATTTCTTTAAAATGTCATTCGATTGAGTTTAATTGCACAAAATAACTCACATAATTATTTCAAATCACACCCAATTTGCAATTTTTTTTATTTATTTTCGTTTTCACTTAGTAACCAGACGTATTTTCAAAAGTGGTGTAACAAAACTGCGAGAGAACTAAAATATCTCGAGCACGGTTTGTCCTAGAGTAATGGGGTTTGTCTTATTCATTTCGAAGTATTGCGTATAAAACAAGCATTTGCTTGATACATTTGAACATATATAATTTTTATTTTAGATTTTGGCGACTTTTGCTGACCATTTCGTAGAAAAGGCAGATTTTTTTTATCCTGAATCGTATCAAAATGTAATCAGTACCAGGGTAACCCATACGTGACTTATAAAATTTGGTCTATTAGTTTTTGAGTTAGAGTGGATACATACATTGCACACACACACACACACTCACACACGCGCACGCAGTCACACACGCACACACACATACACATATACATAGACATACACACATACATATAGAGACACATATACAGACTCCTAGCCAAAATTAATATTTTTGTATTCTAGAGGTCCCAAAAAGTGCTGATCCGTCGAAAACTCGAGTTGCGATTTTCAGTATGATTCCAATACTTTAATTATACATTGCCATGTACTGTAGGGAAAGTAAAAATAGCTAAAACAGCTTATATTTTGCACTTCGTTAATTTTATTTCAGTAATATCTCTATCGGGTAATTTTGCTAGTGTAGTATAAGTGTATCGCATTTAAGTACATTATACACACATGTCGTATAGGCACAATTTGAATTTGATAACTTTATTTCCGAAAACGGTACTATTTATATAAAACCCCAACATTGCACCTTTGAGGCGTCTACTGGCTTTTGAAATTTTCTTGTTTAGAATTTCTCCAAAATAGGAACGGATTGCGGGCGTAAATTTCCGCATCTGTCGAACAAAAGAGAACAAAATGTTCTACCATAGAAGTGTTATGCCCCCTTCTGGATACAGCCTTTTCAACATTCTCCCTTAAAACACGCCTCAAACTCTGAGTTATTACTTTTTCGACAAATCTGCAGCACTCTGTTAAGCAAATTTTATGCAGAAATCGAATTTTCAGCGAATTCCATTTACTGCCGAAAATAGAGGGTGTCTAAAGCTTGATATATAGTTGGCTGGAAATGTTTATTTTTTTCCCTTGCATTTTCAGTATTTTAACCTTGCATATAAATGTAGTGAGAGAGAGAACATGTGGATAAATATATGAAGATAAACATTGAACAATAAGCTTTTCGTTGATCTATTAACGTAAAAACACCTAAGGGATAAAATAAATTGTAATAAAATTGAAGGCAAATACGCCAATTTCGCAAAGCTGTGAAATAAAACAAAGACAACCAAATTTGGTAAATTAAAATGTCTTTAATAAAACACCATTTATGACGTACTTAAAATTACAATTCCAGAGCGCTACGTCGGTATTCATTTATCTAAGCATGCTCGTGATATTAAAATAAAAAACCCCGTTATTAACGATAACTGTTATTAATGATAATTTTAACCTTATATTCGATAAAACTTTTCTCTTAATTACCTGCAATAACCCTCGTAATAATTTACTTTATGAATCCTCTTTCATTTATATTTACCGCAATGCTATTTGCAATTTCGATCCTGTTAAGACCATTGGTTATGTTTGGCGTTTCATTCTTGACTCACTGCGTGTTAAACCCCTGTTATTTTCTGGATATATAGTACATTTTTCTTTGCTTCTGAGGATATATTTATTAGTTATCTTGTATTTTATGATCTATCATTTGTTTATATACTTTGTAATTAAATTGTTTTTTAAATGTTTCGATTTTGAAATGATCAATATGCAAATCTTGTCTCACGGTTGTGGCCTGTATATATAGTTATAATGCCTATTTATATACTATATATAGCTCATGTTTGTTACCTACAATTTAGTTTGCCACTGATGAAGGACGTAATGACGTACGAAAGCGCTCTGGATTAGCAATTTTAAGTACGTCATAAATGGTGACATTTATACGTCATAAATTAAAGACATTTTAATTTACCAAATTTTGGTTGTTTCTATTTTATTTTAAAGCTTTTAAAATAAACTGGTTTATAGAAAAATTAATGATTTATTCAACTGTGACTTGAACTCATACGAAATTAAAATTATAACAGTTAAATGAAGTTAAGATTTATATGTATTTCAAAATACATAGCAATAAATATATGATAAAATATATGAAGTGAGTGTTAATCGCCACTTGACTTTCTCACTCATTCATATTTTATATTTTATGCACACATGTATAAAAAAAAATATCAGAGTGAGAAAAAATATGCATAAGCAGATTGTAAGTTATGTTTTTTTATAATTGTGTAATTAACGATAAGTTGATAATTAGTTTGTCAAGCCAATAATTGCATTTTCATAATAAAAAATCTGATATGGGCAGCACATGATCTTCTTTATAGGTGTAATTCTTATATCTCCACTAAAAGAGCTAAAAGATAAACTTTGAACAATAAGCAGGAATTTATAGTTGTTTGAAAGCTCTACAAGAGTATATAATTGGATTTTGGATCGAGCTCTATTTTTTGGACAAAAACTTTAAAAAGTATGTGTCCAGACGAGTTTTTTTTTTCATTTTTCATACTCGAAAGATGGAACCCTAACAGCATTTTTTTTCACAGTGACGTAAGATTTACGTCACACTGTGACTTTGGAACGTCACAGGATGTCGCAGTACGTCTCGGCAATGTCATATTGAGGAGGTCACAGAGAAGTCATTTAGGTCAGATTCATGGTTTTTTGTGACGTCGCATTTTAACTTGTTTGTGACGTCACATTGTAATTTTCATTGTAATGTCGTCACATTGTTACGTGTTAATTAAATTGTGGAAACGTCACAGAATATAGTCACAATGAAGTTACAAAGTTACTAATACGTAACGTCGCATAGAAGTCCCAAAATGATGTCACATTGTGACCCAGGTGTCACGTGACTACAACGTCACTGTCACACATGTGACGATCTTTGCTGTAAGGGAAAGATCTTCGAAACTATAAAAGATAGATATAAATAACAAACGACAAAAATATGTGTGAGGAAATTTAGTTACTAAATCTATGTTTATTTTAAGAAAAAACTCTTATATTTTTCGATTGAGAGTCTCTTTAAGTTGAAGAAGTATGAACATTTTATATTTTGCAAGTTTGTAATACTTATATCTTAAAAACTAAAGGTGACAGCTATAAACAATAAACAAGAATTTGTAGCGCTTTGAAAGCCCTATAAGTGTATATAAACAGATTTTGGGTAGAGTTCTTTTTATTTTCGATATTGCAAAAGTTGTGCTTTATTTTAGAAAATGCTATTCAAGCAAAAACCATTTCGGCTCCATCGAACTGAAGCCATCGTCGATTTTTTTCCCTTTTCCTCTTCTCCCTTTTTTCCTCTAAAGCTTTTGTGTATTTAGGTGCTTTTCTTAGTGCTATTACAAATAGTAATCAGATAACTACAGGATTATGTAATTATATTTAGGTTTTTAATTAAATATTAACTTAGTAGATATCAAAAATTTGTACAAATGTTTAACCCTTTGCTAACTGTGAGCTTGGTTTAGAATATATCTTTATCAGTGTTGCTAACAATTTGACTGATTTAATGACTAGAATCATTGCAAAAAATGACTAGATTTTATTAATATCCATTAGAAGCAGTTGCTAACAGCCATTTAAAGCCTAGATTTAGTAATTGTGATGCTAAATGTTAAAAATAAGTGCTTAAATCTAAGAATAAAATAAGTTCTCAATCCAGATTGAATTTGTAAACACAAAACAAGTGATAAGATGTTCTCGATTACAAAAAACTTTAAAGAAGGGATTTAAAATATTTTTTGGCAGAATAATTTATTTCCAATTACATTGGAGAACAGTACTTTTACCAGAAAAATTCTAACATCCTTTCTTTAATGGAAATCTTACATAAGAAAGGAAAATGTCCGTATGTGTGTGTGTGTAGTATTAGCAAGAAATCTAAGTGTCGTACGGTCATGAAATTTGATATATAGTAACTTCAGAACTCGGAAATGTGCACCGCGATGTTATTCTTTTAAAATTCGAATTATTTTTTCAGTTGTTTTATGCTTTAATCCGATTTGTAACGATTTTGGGTGATATTCACACACATTAATCCCTTTGCGACCGAAAACAATATCACAGAGTTTCCATCTTGATACCAATGGAAACATCAGAAACAATTTTTAAATGGAATCCATTTGATTAATAAACGAATTTCATCAATTTTTAAAAAATAAATACTTTTTTTGTTTTTAAAACTTCCCCGATATTTAAATTTCAATGAAAAAAAAACTTCAAGGCAATCCACCGCTTATAATTTAACACCAGCTACTTTAAATACTACGCACTGCTCTAAAGCAAAAAAAAAATTCTTGAACCCATCCGTTCATTAAGTGTAATTTTTTTAGATAGCAAACTCTTAAAATTTTGGAATCATTTTCTTTCCGAGTGGAGTGTTTTCTATTTACTTAAGCCACCTCTCGCGTATACGCACAATGGATGCGTGCGTTCTGAAGTGTGATCATCGACATTTGGATATTTTATTTGTAGCGTGGGAAATATTTTAGTTTAAGACAGGCGATTTGGAAATTGAATATTGTGTTATCTACATCTGCATTGTGTAAGTAGAGAGAGCACATTTACTGGAAACTAGCCGCCTTCGGCCACCAGCCTGTTCGCTACCCTCCAAAATTCTGACCGTGGCAAACTCGCTGGCGCGACCTCTATCTATTCCACTAATACATATATTTATGTTTTAACTTTCTTTTGAACCGTAATCAAATAAACTATTAATCTGCAATTATATTAGAATTCTTTGAGAAACTATGAAGAATAAAAATATATAAACGGGTATCGAACTGGGTATCGTACGGGTAAAGGCAAATCATTGCTCTACAAGGAAATGTATATTAGAATTGAAAACTTGACATTTAACTATATCACTCCCAAGATGTAAAAGTATAAGTATCAAACTTATAAAGGCAAAGGTTATAAGTATCAAATTTATAATGGCAAATTATTGCCCTACAAGGAAATGTATATCGAAATGGGAAACTTGATATTTAACTATATCACTCGCAAGATGCTTAATCAAAATGCCACTTTGGGCGTTTTTCGCTAAGCATGCAGATCTACTTCTCTTTATAAATAATAACATTTTTCTAAGCATGGCAAAACATATTGAGAGATTCTTTAATCGCATTTAAAATTCAAATGTATGTTTTTATTATGAGATTTTAAAGCGCTCGGAAATTTATTCGTTTCAGTTAAGTTTCATAAAAATACATCCAGAAATTATTATTTCCCCTACTTGTTTGTTGCCTTTGATACTGGGAATAAAAAGATGCAAATTGAGCCAACTTTATTTTTTTTTAAAGCCGAACAATTATTCTGCTTACGATTCGAGAATAAACAAAAGCTTCGAATTAACCGGGGAAACTGATAACTTTTACAGCTTTTTTTTTTTTATATATCTGTTTGTTCTTGAGCATTCATCTACGATTCTGCTGAGGAACAATTTTATCATATTTTCGTAGAAAAATTTTTTTGAACCCTATTTTTATTTTGTTTATTTTGAATTTATGCTCATATTTTGGCCCCGCTAAGCTGCTCAGCTAGCTCCTTTGTTTTCAAGCAGATGCTTTTAATATTTTTAAAATTCACAGAATACCATTTAGATCGGATGTTTTTGTTAAAAGAGAGAGAGAGAGAGAGAGAGAGAGAACGCGAATGTGAAACGTAATCTATATTTTTTTTGCCGGGGAGGGTGTTAAATTTTTTACTGAATTAAAAAAAGTAATGGTAATCGAACGGAATTGCTGGAATACCATTTAAATGAGGCATGGCTTAGAATTTTAACGCAAATGAATAAAAATTATATAAAAACAAGAATAAAATCGCGTTTTTTTAAAAAAAAATATACCTTTTTATCAAGATCACAATTTTCGGTTTTATTGAAAGATGAATTCCATGATATTTTTATGCAGCATCTGTGGCAAATAAATTATTATTTGTAAAAAAATCATCAAGTAGCAAATACAATAAATTAACAAACGATCAATTTGACGAGAGAAATAATTTAAACACTTCTTGAAACTTATTTTCATCGTTTACTGATTTTAGAAAAGGTGGAAAGGAATTCCACAATCTCGATACTGCAGAACTTATGTTTATATATAAACTATTAGTACCAGATAAGGATGGAGGGTAAAAGTTGATTTCTATGATAATCATGATCGTGGAAATTTACAATAAAGATACTGCTGTGTTGATTACACTGATTGTGTCATTACAGTTCAAATCAAGGGAATTTTTAAGGCTTGAAATAAACTTATGTATACGTAGTCTGTTAATATTTCTGGTAGAAGTGTTTTCTCAAACAAAATTATCAAAGTTAGAATAAGATATATGATAGAAAATTAAACTACAATAAAGCATAACTAAAATAGTTTTTGGTAAAGAAGATAATTTTGTTCATACATACGTATCTATATGTAAATATTTATTATCCAAGGTGTTTTAATGCTTTATATGCTGAAACCGAAATAATGAGAAAATGGAAATAATAGATTATGTGTAATCGGAAGAAAATGCGTCATAGGCTACAAGAGGATTTTGGTAAGTAGTAATATGAGATCAATCGGTATATATGTTTTAGCATACGTGACATTATTTATGTTCCTATCACTTAAACATTTAATACTTACACGAATAGCGAAGTGAAGAGAAGATTCGGCCGGGTAACATTTGCATGGGTAAAAATGAAAATCAGCAAATGATCACGAATATGAAAATTGATAATGCCAGAATAATGGGTGGGGAAATTTGTAATACAAACATCAAGCAAAGTGCTGCTATGCGAAGTTATTCGAGTAAGCAAGGAAATAGTGTTCAAACAAAGAGGAGAAAAAATAATGTCGTGAAATACATTAGAAGCATGTGAGGATGCACTTAGGTCAATATTAATATCATCAAGTAACAAATATTTTTTTTTAGATTATTTGCGTAGTCTAGGACATTCGATACATAGTAATTAACGAATATATCAACATTTCACTGAGGGGTGTTCTGTAAATCGGATTTATAATGTGTCGAATATATAAATAGATATAGAAAAACCCGAACAATTCATAAAAGCACAAATAACACAGTAATGCAGCATACAGCTGTTTCGAGAATACGCTGAATTCCTTTCGTCAGTCAAGAGAACCAAGTCTGACAGAACGCCTTGTAATCACCGCTCTCTTTGTGAGTTCTGTTCCTTATGATTCTTATATGTCGTTTTAACCACTTTTTCGTCTTGGAGTTTCATTTATTCTTGTTCTGATTTGACTTTCTTGTCGGGGCATTCCTATTGTGTTATATACACATGCCAATCTTGTGTGTAACTCGACGTTTCGGATTGGCTGGACTGTTCTCCAAGCAGCTTTCTGATTGACTCTCCCGTAAACCAGGTCTTGCGTATTTAATCCCCCCTTTTCTGCCTGCCGTGCCCATTCCTCGTTTGGACTTCGTAGTTGTTAATTATCTTGCACTGATAAAGGGGATCTATCGTATTCTCGAAACAGCTGTATGTTGTGTTATTTGTGCCTTTACAAGTTGCTCAAGTTTTTCTTATTCTTCACACAAAGTGTGTTGTATTTATTGATTTCAATAGATATACTTTCAAAGTCATTGTTAAGGCAAGAAAGTGATTCAGTGGTATAAAAATTTCCATAATTTGCAACATAAATGCCACCACCCTGTCTGGAAGTGCGTCCTTTTGAAACCACATTGAATGAGGGCAAACCAATAGTATTATTATCAAAGAACGAAGTTTTAGAAATTCGAATCTCATGATTTTGATTAAAAAAACTTCGTTCTTTGATAATAATACTATTGGTTTGCACTCATTCAATGTGGTTTCAAAGGGACTCACGTCCAGACAGGGTGGTGGCATTTAGTAAATTACAATGAAGTAAGTTTGCAAGTTAAGTTATCTTATTTGTAAAACTGCATGCGTTGATTTGTAGAATGCGAAGTTGATTATAATGAGTAAGAATGTTATTTAAGTAATTTAATGTATAATAATTATTTGAACATTTGTTCATGAACAACAAATATAGAAAATTTAACTTGCCAAGGCAGAAAAAGTAAATATACAAATTAAGAAAACACAAGTAGCTAACGCTATAAAAACAAGCAACAGACTTTATCAAAGATGTTTGCATGTTGCCATAAAATTAGAGGTAAAATTTTAGTCTTTCAACATTAATATTGGGCACGAAAGAAATATAGATAATTTAAGTACGGATATCAGTGACTAAGTTAGAACTCAATATGAATAAATGACAATTATATTTCTGAAATTAGAATGTATAGGATGTTTATATTTTGTAAAATGTTATATTTGCATGTATATAGATATATCCACGCAAAATTTAGTGATTGCAATTTAATATTAATCAAGACATGTAAAATAAAGGTTTGGTCATTTTAAATTTGTTGAATTTGTCCCATGTCATTCTCTTGTACTCGAGAGCCACTGGTGATTTTGTATTCCACCTTAAGTGAAGGCATCAAAGATAAGTCCTTTTATTTAGAATTCGTTAAGAATTATTTATATTATCACATTATTTATATCTGTATTATTTAAGTGGGGCACTTATTTATTAGAAATATAAAAATTACTTTGTTTGCGGAAAATACAGTTTGGAGATTTTATTTGTATCTTGTGAATGATTCTAGTACAAAACAGACGATTTGGAAACTGAATACGGTGTTATCTCTATCTACAGGGTTAGCAAGAAATAAGTTTCCCTCTTCAGAGGGCTCTAGAATGCGTTCTATTGGTCCAAATAAGATAAAATTTGAAATACAGATAATTTAAATGATGCGCTTGACATTTATTAAATCAAAAATGTTAGTGCAAAAATCCGTCGATAGGTGGCGCTGTAATACACATAACAACATTTAATAGGCTTTATAAATGTTAAATAATATTAAAAAAGTACCATTAAAACTACTCAATATGTTCCCCTTCATGTTCAATATGTGCTCTAATCGCAGAACCATATTTTCCACAGCTGACCCGAGCGAGTCTGCCGGGATATTAAGAACATGACGCCGAATTCTGTCCTTTAGATCTGGCACAGATGCTGCCCTTTTACGGTAGATATTGTCCTTGAGGAAACCCCACAACAAAAAGTCGCAGGGGGTGATATCCGGCGCACGAGGAGGCCATGCTGTTGGAAAATGCCAGCTGATCACCCGTTCAGCTGTGAAATGCTGTGTTAGCAATTGCTTTACACTACGCTCAATGTGAGGAGGTGCGCCATCCTGCATGAAAATGATGTCCTGAAGGCATCCACGCTGTTGAAGTTATGGGATTACAAAATCCCTCAGCATATCACGGTACCGTAGTCCTGTGACAAAACAGGTTTTGACACCAGTTGCAGTAACCTCTTCAAAAAATACTGTGCAATGATAAAGGTAGCAGTAAAACCACACCATACCGTCACTTTTTTAGGATGCAAGGGTTGTTCCTGGATAGCGTGAGGATTTTCCGCTGCCCAAATTCGACAATTGTGGGTGTTAACTTGCCCATTGAGGCAACAGTGGGCTTCGTCAGTCCACAGGATGCTCCACGACTAACTGACGTCAACCACCATTTGAGCAAGGAACTGAAGTGCAAAAGTTTTGCGAACCTCTGAGTCTCCGTCCTGCAATATGTGCAAAGACTTGATTCTGTAGGGATAAAAATTCAAAATCCACCGTAAGATTTTTCGTACAGTAGAATACGGCATATCCAATACACTGGGAACAACTGGCATACTCACACTACCATGCGGCGAATGACTGCTGGTATCAACGACCGCGGTAGCCACGTTTTTGACGCTAAAAGACTGGATTGGCTTTTGTCCTCTAGCTGGAAGAATGCCAAGTTGCCCAGTTGCTTCAAATTTCTTTATCATCTTGCGTAGGGCACATGGAGACATTGGACCTCTTTGTAGTATCTGCTTCATACGACGGAATTCTTTTACAGCTGCAACGGAATTCTACTGGTTCTGGTAGAACAATTTCACCAGTAGCGCTTTTCTTGCAACGTTGGCATGATGTGCTGAGAAGTAACTAATGCTCGTGCAGAATCCGCCTTCTTTTTATCCAAATAATAATTCTACTAGGCATGCGCTGTAACGCAAATAATGTTTCACATTTTCAATATATGCAAATAATTACCATTTGTGTTATAGCGCTATTTATAGATGAATGTTGATACTAAAATTTTTGATTTAATAAATGTCAAGCGCATCATTTAAATTACCTGTATTTCAAATTTTATCTCATTTGGACCAATAGAACGCATTCTAGAGCCCTCTGCAGTGGGAAACTTATTTCTTGCTAACCCTGTATATTCTTTTATTAGCGGGCACTTATTTATTGGAAATATAAAAATTGCGATGTTTGAAGAAAATATGGCTAATATACAAATTGGTCTAATTACGCTGAGATTGTTGAAATTGAGATTTAAATTGTCAGTCGGTAAAGTTTAACGTAGAACGTAGAGTTTCAGCTTATGAAGGATTTCTATTTTTTTATTTGGAAGGGGGATGGGGTATCACGCCCCGTTGTTCCGCCTACAAGGATTGCATGTAAGGTACACTGTTATTTATACGAATATAGGAATAAAAGCTATATATATTTTGTTATTTTATGCAACTACCCTACTTTACTCCCGAGCAGCGCTCAGTACATTTCCTAGTAAGTACATAAGTGAAAACTGTACATAAGTACATAGGTAAAAAATACATTATAGTTGGAATTGAGTATTTTATGCCACAAACATTCTAAAATTCTTGCTTGAAAGTGTTTTGGTTCTGTGGATATCTCATCGTTAGCCTTGCTCTGATTCGCAGCAATGACCACCATAGCAAACTCCACAAATGGTGAAAAGATGACCCTCTGAGCACCTTCTTGCTTGTATGCTACTCCCTGTTGCAAAGTAGAAGTCATTTCATTTTGACCATTGGTTTATCTGCTCCACTAACACATATATTAATGTTTTAACTTTTTTCGAATCTTAATCAAATAAAATATTAATCTTTATATCTGCAGTTATGTTACACTTCTTTGAGAAACTATAGAGACGCAACTCGATTTGCATATGTACAAAAATAACTAGAATCGAATATCAAACTTATAAAGGCAAATTATTGCTCTACAAGAAAATGTATATCAGAAAGAGAAACTTCACGTTTAACTATATCACTCGCAAGATGATTTTTCAAAATGCCCTTTTGGGCGTTTTTCGCTAAGCATGCAGGAGTATGTCTTTTAAAAATAATAACATTTCTCTAAGCATGGCAAAAAATATTAAGAAATTCTTTAATCACATTTAAAATTCAAATGTCTGCTTTTATTATGAGATTTTAAAGCGCTCGGAAATTTATTCGTTTCAATTTGGTTCCATAAAAATACACCCAGAAATTATTATTTCCCCTACTTTTTTGCTTCCTTTGATACTGGGAATAAAAATATGCAAATTGAGCTAACTTTATTTTTTGAAAGCCGAATAATTATTCTCCTTACGGTTCGAGAATAAACAAAAGCTTCGAATTAACCGGGGAAACTGATAACTTTTTCCGTTTTTCGTTTCTTATTTTTTTTTGTAATCCGGTCGTTTGAGCATTCATCTACGATTCTGCTGAGAAACAATTTTATCATATTTTGGGAGAAAATCCTTTTTGAACCCTATTTTTATTTTGTTTATTGCAGTTTATTTAGAATTTATGCGCATATTTTGGCCTGGCTAAGCTGCTCAGTTAGTTCCTGTTTTTACAGGCAGATGCTTTTATTCTTCTTAAAATTCACAGAATACCATTTAGATCGGATGTTTTTGTTAAAAAGAGAGAGAGAGAGAGAATGCGAATGTAAAACGTATTTTTTTTTGCCGGGGAGGGTGTTAAATTTTTTGCTGAATTAAAAAAAAAATGGTAATCGAACGGAATTGCTGGAATACCATTTAAATGAGGTATGGTTCAGAATTTTAACGCAAATGGCTAAAAATTATAAAAAACAAGATTGAAATCTCGTTTTTCTTTTAAATTATATGTTTTTATCAAGATCATCTTTCAATAAAACCGAAAATTGTGAATTCCATGGTATTTTTATGCAGCATTTGTGGCAAATAAATGATTATTTGTAAAATAATAAAAAAAAACACATAGCAAATACAAGAAATTAACAAACGCACAATTTCACAAGAGAAATAATTTTAAACACTTCTTGAAACCATTGTCATCGTTTACTGATTTTAAAAAGAGTTGCAAAAATTCCCCGATCTTGATACTGCAGAACTGATGTTTATATAATCTATTAGTACGGGGTAAGGGTTCATGAACAACAAATAAGAAAATTGAACTTGTCAAGGCAGGAAAAAGTAAATATTTAAATTAAGAAAACATAAGTAGCTAATGCTGCATACCCTACAAAGGCTATAAAAACTAGCAACAAACTTTATCAAAGATGTTTGAAGAAGTTATGGGGTGAAATTTTTCGCTATTTTTGTTTGCGTAGAACTATTTTACCCTTCTAAATCCAGATCAATGTGCAGTTGGGTGATTTTTCAAAAATTTTAGTTCCTTTTAGAAGGTTTTTGGTCGTTGGAATTATATGTTCATTAATGTATATAGAGTTTCAAGAATGGTATTGTAAAGATCACTAGCAAATATGCCGAACTTTCGGATTACCTTTTTAAAGGGTACCTAATCTGGATTATCTAATTTTTATTCAAAGCGGCAGCAAGCGTTATGAGGAACTAAATATCAATATTATATTTCTAACTATATAATGAACGACATTATTATGGCCTTCTTGTCAATTTTTAAGCAAAAACAAAAAATATTTCTTCAATATAATGAAAACATATGACACTAAAAGATTAAACTCTGAGTTATGTATTGTAAACATAAAAAGTTCTTATGCTCAAATGCTAAATGCTCCAAATAATGGCTGTACGCTTTGTACACGTTTAATTAAAAAATGAATTAATAAATAATTATTTCGCTTTGGGTCTTGAATTCATTTGTTTCACTTTTATAAGCAGCTGATTACTTTGATTACTTTATCTATTTGTCTATAGGTCTGTAGCAATCTTCTATTCATAGAGGTAAGCTGTCATACAAGTCTGGAATGTATTTCACATCGTTAAAATTCCACGATTCTGGACTAGCTGTTTTGTTCTTATTCAAGGAAATAACGGCCTTTTTCTTAAACATTTCATGTCTGAATATATCTCATAGTATATACATTATATGCAAAATCATGTGATTTTTCTTGGCAAGGTTAGAGTCATTTTATTTCCTTCAATCTTAACTGAATCTTGTACAATTTCAACACATAAAATTTGATGTTATATTTCTGAAACAATCAATGTCGACCAGTCAGTTTATGTCCATTTTGAGGAAACTGTTTGCTTAACATTTGTTGGCAACCGGGGCTGTTCATGTTTCATCTATGAATTCAATATCGCTTTTATTTTAGCCAATTGCACCCCAAATCAGTACTGAATAATTTCCCAACCTTCGAGTGGGAAACAATAGAGGTTCTTATGTCTTATCTTTCCAATAACCTGGATGGAATTCACAGTTATTCCCATAGATGTTCGCAAGATTGTGAAGCAATATCTGCATAGCAAGTTTACCATTGCAGATGTTGGCTGCTGAAGAGTGCCTAACTAGTGTTGAAGGCCCAGACCACACGACCAACCCAGGAGTTTATGGTAACAAATTGTGTGGCCGGGAAAGAAGCCTAACTAGTGTGAAATTGTCCATGTCTATTGTTATCTGAAATAGAAAGTGGTTGTAACACCGTGTAAGTTGGAAAACAAAATATCAATGAAGCGTTTTATGCCCTATAGCAGGGAATTGTATAAAAGCAAGAAATTTTTTAACTGATCATCCATCACTACCCGTGAATCATGGTTTCGCAGTCATTGCCGCTATTTAGGACGGTGCAGACCATGAGATTATCAGTCAGCACAAAACTCCTTAAAGCAAGTATCATGAAAAAAAATTTTTTTCTGGTAGCAGGGAGTTTTATAAAAGCAAGAAAATGCTTAATTGATCATCCATCACTATCCGTGAATCACGGTTTCGCAGTCATTGCCACTTTCTAGGACGGTACAGACGGTGAGATTATCAGTCAGCACAAAACTCCTTAAAGCATGTATTATGAATTTTTTTTCTGGTAGCAGGGAGTTGTATAAAAGCAAGAAAATGCTTAATTGATCATCCATAACTACCCGTGAATCACGGTTTCGCAGTCATTGTCGCTTTCTAGGACGGTGCAGAAAGTGAGATTATCAGTCAGCACAAAACTCCTTAAAGCAAGTATTATGAAAATTTTCTGGTAAAAGTCTGTACTTTGAATCCAGTTGTAATGCATTGTATTATTTTAGACCTACTCGTCGCTAACAGAATTTTAAGCACTCAGTATTAGAGTTAAGAACAAAATTATAATATTTTTACTATAAAAATTCTAAAATTCTTGTTTTAAGGAGTTTTGTGCTCGCTGACCAACTCGTCGCCTGCACTGGTCTGATGATTGTCAATGACTGCGGCAATGGTGTACGGTGAAAAGGAAGATGGATGATCAGTTGATCATTTTCTTACTTTTATCCAACGTATTAAACTGTACTTTATAATATTATACTTTTGAAAGTTACAGAAAATAACTCTTTTATATATTTTGGAAGCAAACTACGTTATTGTGTGCTGATATTATCAGTTGTGTTTTTCTATTTGCTTATAAATCTTCTGACTCGGTGCATCTTTCATGGAAAAATCTTTAGTAGTTTGATATGCATGTATAACCTAACTGTTCTTCTCCACATATGAGTTCGAAATTCCTTCTAGTTCTATCTAGCTTCGGTTAAATCCTCCTCAAAGGTCGTCTAGGGGAAAATGGAGACGAATGGTGGGACTAATGCTGCGCATCCACTGGATTAAGGAGGACAAAGGGTTTAATCAACGAACTCCGTTTGTCCTCTGGGAGGCGTTGGGTATCTGTCATCTTTTCCAGTTTTCAGCCATTGGGAGATAGCCAAGATAGCCATCTTAAAAGAACTTATCTTCGTTTTCTCCGCAATTTATGAGGATTGCATATAATACAAATATTCTTTAAACTTGATAATAAAAATGAATTGTTATTAACAGAAGATTAAATGTTAAAATTAGTTGATAAAATGTATTAACCGGTTTGAAAGGCAAAAATGAGTCTTTTTCAAGAGGATAATTGGGATAGCTGTTGCTAAATCAAAGATAAAGGGATTTTTGTCCTGAAATTATTTGCGGATTATTTAAGAGAGCAATTTGGAAGAATTATATGCATACAGCTGAGTGAGACTGACTGACTAAGGGGCACTTACACAGTCCAAACTATCGAAGGTAGAAATAAAAAAAATTGCAAACACGTGTGACTTGACCTATAGATAATGTAAAACATTTAAAATCTTGGAATTTTCTTTGATAAATAAAAAAGTTGTAGAATATTTTGTTCTAGCATTCTTTATAAGTTATAACTATCAAACAGTTGGACACATAGAATTTGTTTTTATACGATTATGCTCAGAAATATATATTATGAATTTTCTTAATTAATTCCATGGGTGTAAAATCAACCATTTTTCAGGTATTTTTTTATTTTATAGTTATAGCAGACAATTTTTTTTAAATATTTTAACAATGAATTTATTTACCGCTTTTAGTTCAATTAAGATAACTATCGTTCGATGGCTATTATTAACATCAAATAATTGAGAAATTATACTATAATTAATTGATTTGTCTAGAAACTTAAAAAAAAAACCGCAAGATTCAAATGTAAGTATAATCATGTGCGCCATGTTTATGCTTACATTTGAAACGGTTGTGATATTCAGAACTTCTATTAATTGTGTAGATATCGCAATTAGTGACCTCTAGTCGTTTCACCCTCGCAAAGCGGGGATTGAAAATGACAAGTTTCTTCCATTTTTATGTATTTTATAATATTATATAAGTAGATTATGAATGGTTATAGAAAGTTAAATCTTATACAGGTATGCTTATGCATACAGTAAAAATTATATAAATGAAATCTTATATAAACGGCTGTTTGGGCATTTTGATTAAAAAGATGGGTGCTACGGTGCTGTGCTAGGATGTGTTACGCCTCATTGTGTGAATTTCTCTCCTTACCACAATTCAGGTGATTCGATGTCTGCTACAACTCAGCTGGCTGTAGTAATTTTTTTATCTTTCTTACAAGGATCCGTATATTTCTCGAAAGAATTAACCGCTTCTTATGAAATTTAACATGCAATAATAGGCAGCACTAATTCTATCAATTGAAAAAAAATGAACCATAAGGAATTTGCAATTTTTATTGCTGCCGCGTTCCACAAATTAGGGTTGCACAACTCGATAAATAGTTTGCCTGTTGCGTTATGCAACAGTTTTGCATAAACACTTAATGGAAAAATATGTTGCATAACGCAAACAGACAAATTGATAGATGTTTCATTATATATATATATATATATATATATATATATATATATATATATATATATAAACATACACATCTCTGGAAAGAATTGAGCTTATCTTACAAAATTTGGTGTGCTTATTTAAATAGGTAAGAGCAAAAAACTCTTATGATTTTCAGCAATATTTAGTTATAAGAAAGTTCTAATGTTTACTGTTGTTTTTCCAACTATTTATAGATTTGTCTATCTTTTGTGACAATCATGGTATCACCAGTCTTTTACCTAATGATTTTTCACTCAAGTTCTTTTATCGCCATCAACATTTAAATTGGCGATTTTACTGGTAGAAGTTTTTCATCATACTTACGCTGACTTACTAATTTACAGTTAACTAAAATGAATGTAAATTCATTATGAAATTCTGTTCTGTAGAGATGTGTCACAAAACTGTTGAGATTGCAACCTACATTAAAGAACAGGTGCAGATTAGCGCAGATCAAAATAACTGCCTTAATAGTTATTACCCGCGCTCCAAAAGGCCAAAGGAGAACTCATATCTAAATTGTGTATCATAGTAGCCATTCCGTAATCGTTTGACCAGCGCAGTTTCATTTCGTTGAAAAGGCTGCCCCTTTTTAAGATGCGTGATACGTTTCCTGCTCTATGTGAGATTGCAGGAAGTGCTCTATTTCCGGCGAGGGCCATAAAAACGCATTTTATTACTTTAGGGTAGGGTTAAATACTTAAGGGACAACAAAAACAGGCAGTAGTTTCACAGAAATGCATTGTGTGGTGAGGTCCGTTGTGTGTGATATAATACATATTGCATTGTGGTATTTGTGTTCTGGAACGAATACCCGGCGTTTCCTGGGATTTAAATTGCAAAACTTTGATTAAAATTACACCGGAACTTACAAAATGCCTACTTTAGAATAAAACGCCCGTTAAGAACACAAAGTAACGAAGGCAGAAACAAAAAAAAAATTGCATACACGTGTGACTTAACCTATAGATAATGAAAAACATTTTAAATTTTGGAATTTTGTTTGATAAATTAAGAAGTTGTGGAATATTTTGTTCTAACATTCTTTATAAGCTATAACTATCAAGCAGTTGGACACATAGAATTTGTTTTTATACGATCATGCGCAGAAATATATATTATGAATTTTCTTAATTAATTCTATGGGTGTGAAATCAACTATTTTTGAAGTATTTTGTTATTTTATAGTTATAGCAGCAGGAGCTCATATTGATTTAAGTTGCACACCTTTGATTAAAATTACACCTGAACTTACAAAATGCCCACTTTAGAACAAAACTCCGGCTAAGAACACAAAATAAAAACCGCTACGCTATTTTTTAAAAGTTCTTGACTAGTGTCTTTGCAATAGTTTTCGATCACGTATACGCCCGCTGCGCGAGTGTATGCCTACAATCCGCATGTGTAACCCATTCACGCCCGCAATCGGCGTTTGCAATCCAATTACGTCTGCAATATGTGTTTGTAATCCGAGTAATCCCGTTGCGAATCTCAGGGCTTGCCGCGTTTACGCTTTCTCCGTGAGTGTAATGCTCCCAACATAAGCGTCTAAATAGACCTTTGCCTGTAGTATATATACGATCAAAATACGCGATTGCATGCGCCCATTGGTATGCTTATTATCCGCGTAGAAATTAAAGCAAACTCGCGTGGACGGTTTTTTCGTACATAAACTTGAATATATAGATAGAGTACAGAATATATGGAGATAAAAATAAATTGAAAGGTAAAAACAATCTTGAATACGTAGGAATATTCTTTATTGTTTCAGTTACACTTTTAATAATTTCACTAATAATTTATTTTTGCAAAATTGACAGTTTTGGATAAATATTTCAGGTCGTTCGCTAAAGAAATGCATACGATGCAGGACTACTTATCTTATCCCAGCGCCACCTGAATTATTGCCTCAAACGATATTGTCGTTTTCTTAATATGAGGTTTGAACACTTTACTTTTACCTCCATGCTTCATAGACTTGCCCCGTCCAACAACAAAATGTTCGTGTAATTATAAATAATTTGAATCAGGAACCAAGTAAAATAGACTTTCAATGTACAGTTCGTCGCACATCACATTGCGTGCGTACAAAAGTAAAAGTACTAATAACTAGCTAGTTTTGATAATTTGGCCGTTAGGTCTAAAATAAATTATTAAAGTCTTGTACAAATAATTAGATCACAATACCATCTAAAACTCGACTTGTCCGATATTCGAACTTTTAATGTTTAGTGTTCCTGACCTCTCGGTCAAAGAATTGCTCAAAAAGGGGAGAAATATTGCATTTATTTCCTTGTTTTGATCTCTGTCTTTTTACTTTCCTTATACGCATAATGTATAAGGAAAGTATTGTGACGGGGTCGAAAATTAGAATTCGAGTTTTCGACGGGAGAGCACGTTTCAAGCATACCTGATCACGAATCAAACAGTTTTGAAGTGATGTCTGTGTATGTGTGTGTGTGTGTGTGTGTGTGTGTCAGTGAGTCTGTGGAGACGATAACTGACGAACGAATGGACCGATTGGAATGAAATTTGGTACAAAAATCACAATCCGTAAACACTGGAAGTCTATTGTTTTTAAATGTAATCGAATGTTCAGAACCCCCCTAAATTTTCGAGTGAAATTTTTAAAAAATCGTCAAAAAATCGAAACCGCTAATAAAGCTACGGAAATAGACATTTGTTACGTAATTTTTCATTAGAAAACGATTAACATAAATTTTAAAAGGACGCTAACATGAACCGTTCTCGAGATATTGCACATTTTTCAAAAAAATTATCAAAAAGTCATATAAAATAAAAAAAAATATATTTCCTATTGAGAAACATGTTCACTTTTCATATGTAATACCATGCGATATATTTGGTGACATCATTCTCGTGGATCTAGCTCGTTCCATTCATGAGAAAAAGTACTTCGTGTAATACTTTTGTATTTGAACGCCAATAGGCATTTATCTGCTATAAGAATAACTTATTTCTCCATCAGTAAAGCTTGACGAGATTTTGGCGACGAATTTGGCGGAATGTCGCCAACTTGGCGACTTTTTGAAATGTTGTCAAATTAATGAAAATCTCGCCAAATGGATTAAAATGACGCTAAATCAATGAAAATGACGACTTATTGTCGAAAATTCAATATCTTGGAAAGAATATAAATATATACTATAAAAAAAACTATTTTTTTACTGTAAAAGTAGTAAATTCATTGCATTATATAAGGAAAGTCATGTGTTGCCCACATCAGATTTTTAAAAAAAAGAAATTTCATTTCAAATTTAGCATTTTCTTTGACACTGGCATGGATCAATTTTATTCGAACAAAGCAAAAAATTCAATTTTCTTCGATGTAAATAGAATGTGTAGTCGGATGAATTACAACATGAGATACGTGTATCATCGTTTCAATAAAGGGTGCCTAAGTTTTCTTTTTTTTTGTTTCTTCCTTGAAAATAAATGCTCCTGAAATAAAACAATGCGGTGCGGAACGTAATTAAAATAATACTGTTTTAAATGCCAGCAAAATCTGTTTTTACTTCCGTAACAAACGTTTTATTTTTCTCAGATATACAAAACCGAATTATGAGCGAACAACAAAAAAAAAGGCAAAATGTTTTTTTGGGGTCATTTAAAATTTAAATGCGTGAGGCAGTTATATTTTAAATACTCAGAAATTTATTCATTTAGGTTTTGAAATTATTCGCTATTCTAATTTTTATTACCCCAAAAAATAAAAATGGCGAAAATAATTCTTTTTATATAACATTCTAATTGTGTTCTTTTACATTATGTTGTGTTTCACAAATAAGAAATTAAGCGATAATGCATTTGAAATTTGAAAATTTTCAGAACTTCTAGTAGGTCACAATCATATTATACTCTGTTTAGATATTTTAACAATGCCCGTTTTACTTCTTGCTTTTCATGTGAATAAAAAAGAAGATATTTGTTGAAAATGGCTGAATTGGAGATTTCTTTATCTAGTTACCTTAAAACTACTGGTATATAAGGAATTCGTAAGAAATTGTTTAAGCACCCAATAAATTTTTAAGGAAATATCCATGAGTGTGCACGTTAGGTCTATCTACAGTAAAGTGACCACGGCTGACCATAGTCAAGGGATAGCAGCTTCCCTAGTAGATAACTTAAAAAGTTAGGTAATGAACTCAGCAACGAAGAGAGGTAGATGTACATAGCCAATTACAAGGTTGTGAATCATTTCCTAATGACTAGTGTTACGGCTTATCCTCTGAAATCGTGGGCGGGAACTCACAATACAAGAACTAGTCGAAGTTTTTAGATATCTAATACGTTTATTCGCAAGCACAACGTAAATAAGAAAAATGCACAGTTAAACATCACTTAAATGCTCCACTAATTTTACAAAATAACTGATATTATTCTCAAAACATTGACGAAAGTCATCTCACAAAACGTCACCTACTATTCTCAAATCATTGATGAAAATACACAGTTTAGTGTAGCTCGTATCTGGTAAACTGTTCTCCAACTGAGTGATTACTTCTTTTTATAGACTCTCCATAGAAATTTCTGAAAATCTCTCATATCACGTAGAATATTGGTTATGTCGAGGTGTTTCTCGAAGCTTCACAAAGTCTCAGAATGTCGCCAGATTGACGATAAATCGCCAAATTTGGTAACCCTTCTCTGGACTTCAGCAGCTGGCAACCCTAGATGCACGTCATGGAAAAAGCCTGTCGTTTATTTTCGACGTCTGGTTCTAAAAAAAATGTCTCCAGTCTCCAGTGAAGTAATATTACATGTTCGCAATAGTAGGTTTCGACAGCAGAAATGTCATAGAAGACACATATTTCAAACATTATGGTTATTGGTCAATGGTTGGCATATTGAGGAACAATAAAATAAAAAATCTGATGTGGGCAGCACATGACTTTCCCTGCAGACTCATATTCACGTTTTCCACACACATTAATTCTTCAATAATTCATTAGATTAGCTTTAAATGCGCAAAATAACAACCATAATTATTTTAAATTACACTAAATTTGAACTTTTAATAAAATGTTCGTTTTCATTTGGTAACTGGACTTATTTTCAAAGGTGGCGTAGTGAAAATACGAAAAAACTAAAACATTTTGAGAACGGCTAATCATAGAGTAATGGGGGTTGATCTTATTATTTTTGTCGTTAAAAATTAAGTATCAAATAAGTATTTAATGGATTAATCTGAGCATTCGTATTCTTTTTTTTATTTTTAGATTTAATGATTTTTGCGGGCCATTTCGCAAAAAAAGGAGGCAGATTCTTTCTTTTTCGAAGTTTACCAAAATCTAATCAGAAACAGATTAACAGACAAGTGATTTACTTACCAAATTTTGTGAAATTTGGTCTATTAGTTTTTCAGCTATAGTGGATACGGACAATTTTTACTGGCTATTTCGCAAAAAAAGGCAGGTTCTTTTATCCCCAACTGTACCAAAATCTAATCATCACCAGGGTCACCCACAAGGGACTTATAAACCAAATTTTATGAAATTCGGTTAGTTAGTTTTACAATTAGAGTGGATGCAACCTCCACGCAGACAGAAACACACAGAGACGCACACACAGACGCATACACAGACGTCACTCTAAAAATAGTGTCTTCGTATTCTGGAGGTCCCCAAAAGTGTAGATCTGTCGAAAACTCGAGTTGTGATTTTCGGAACGATTCCAAGATTTCCCTTATACATTACCATGTATTGCAGGGAAAGTATAAGCATTTGCATGCGCAGAAGTTTATGGTACAGCCGGTTCCAAATGACCTGCGTCACCAATAATGCACATTTGAATTGAATAAAGAATATTAACGCGTACTTTGACTAACAATGAAGGCATTACAGTGGTACAGTCCCTGATGACACAACTTTTTGATGTGGTATTTATTGCCTTTCATATACGCGTTTTGTGTGCTCCTGATATTGACTCCTTCTAATCAGATATTTCTCTACAACTTTGTAATTAGCATTTTCCTTCTAAATCACTTCTTTGCCAAGTTCGTTATCCTAACTTTTTTTAATTATTTACCAGGATCGCTGAAATCCATTATTTCGATCGAACGTGGTCACTTTACTATAGGTATGTGGTGCTGAAATACTTTCTGGTGTGAAGGATTTTTCTAGGAGTCATGTAATTTAACTAAATATAACTTGTTAACTTTAAACGTATAAGTCTTGCTATATTCAATCATTGCTTACGGCAAAGATGAATGTATGGATGAGAGTATATAATTTTATTTAGTAGTTTAATATAAAACATCAGAATCTGATGTATTTAACTTCATATCTAATTCCTGTTTGACCGAGAAATTCAATGCAACTACCCATGCAGTTGCATTGAAACTTTCGTTTAGTAACGGTTAGTTAATATGATGAAGCTAACTCAAGACAAACTTGAAACAATTGTAGTCGCCTAACTTCCACATGTCTACTTCTTTGAAGTTGGTAATAAGCATTTCAGTCATCAGCTATATGTCTGATGATACATATTATTTTTATCTATTACTTTCCTTATATACATAATGTATAAGGAAAGTATTGTGACGGGGCCGAAAATTCGATTTCGAGTTTTCGACGGGAGAGCACGTTTCAAGCATCCCTGATCACGAATCGAACAATTTTGAAGTGATGTCTGTCTGTGTGTGTGTGTGTGTGTGTGAAAGTATGTGTGTGTGTGTGTGTGTGTGTGTGTGTGTCAGTGAGCCTGTGGAGACGATAGCTGACGAACGAATGGACCGATTTGAACGAAATTTGGTACAAAAATCACAATCCGTAAACACTGGAAGCCTATTGTTTTTATACGCAATCGAATGTTCAGAACCCCCTCTTAATTTTTGAGTGAAATTTTTAAAAAATCGTCAAAAAATCAAAACCGCTAATAAAGTTACGCAAATAGACGTTCCTTATGTAATTTTTCATTAGAAAACGATTGACATAAATTTTAGAGCGCTAACTTGAACCGTTCTCGAGATATTTCACATTTTTCAAAAAAAATTATTAAAAAGTTATATAAAATTAAAAAAAAATATTTTCCTATTGAGAAACATGTTCACTTTTCATATGTAATACCATGCGATAAATTGGGTGACATCATACTCGTGGATCTAGCTCATTCCATTGATGAAAAAAGATACTTTGAGTAATACTTTTGTATTTGAACGCCCATACTCATTTATCTGCTGTAAGAATAACTTATTTCTCGGTCCATAACGCTTGGCGAGATTTTGGCGACGAATTTGGTGGAATGTCGCCAACTTGGCGACATTTTAAATTGTTTCCAAATTAACAAAAATCTCGCCATGTTGATAAAAATGACGCTAAATCAATGAAAATGACGACTAATTGAAGAAAATTCAATATCTTAGAAAGAATATAAGTATCTACTATAAGAATAGCATTTTTTTTAACTGTAAAAGTTGTAAATTCATTGCATTATATAAGAAAAGCCATGTGTTGCCCACATCAGATTTTTTTGCAAATAGAAACGCATGCAGGTAAATACTTTATCTACTTTATAAAAGCAAAAAACAACACGCAACAAAAATTGTACAATATTAAAATGCAAATATAAGACTTTTGTTTCTTAGAGCACGCGGAGTATTCCACATAGTTACAAGATCTTAACTCAAAAGAGCTGTCGCGAACGTTTTGGTATACTCGACAGAGAAGACAAAGTTTTGAAATCAAACACATTTATTAAACATGAAATAACAAGGCAGTTGATCGAAAACAGTGGAGTACAAGCATTTCTCGCAATAACTCAGAGTTACACTCGGTAGGGTGACCATTAAGAACACCCCTGGAGGAAGAGGAACCAAGAGAATACACATATTTTCTGATACATAAAATAAACACAATATTCCTCACATTATACTTGACATTTATATACGACATTTGTATACTTTGAACATATACGACATTTTCATATAACATCATCAATGACTTGATACTCACGAGGATTTGACAATTAACACTCTATTCGTTAGGTGGAAGACTAAATATATATAAAACTTTACCTCGTCTCTTTTAAATATAACATTTACAATTCTGTACCATGGGAAAGGATATCAGGATGGACTCTCGGCATAAACTCATCGAGATTCTTGCGCAGAACAAAATCCATAATGGTCGGGAAACTTGACTACACAACATCATGCTGGCGGAATTCGACATCTTGGTTGGTTACGGAGATTGGTTGATTCGTACCTTAGGACACAAGGAGGAGTCAGGCAAATACAAATCGCTGTAAAATGAGCTTTCCCTCTAGCCCTATTAGCGATTCAAGCCGACCAGTGAAAGAACCATTTTCTCTTTTCACAAGACTCATTATTCCATTACTACCAGGCTGATTCATTTAAAAACACGAGTGACTCATCTCTGAACCGAGCCAACCGACTCTACGCACAACTTGTCGAACTATGTTACATATTTTAATCACATCCTTCCACTTTCAAAATTAATCCACCTTTTCTTAAAATTCGCGATCATACGCGAATCAAACACACACGTCTACATTTTTCCACGACTCCTTCCACACTGCTTCCAAAATCCTTTTTCAAACGCGCGCGTGCGCAAAACCTGCAAGTTCCCAACTAGCGACTGAGAAGCGAAAATACAAAACTATTATTATTTTTCTGGAACATAAACACTTTTGCGATTTTAGAGTTCACTTCCCTTAAAAGTCAATGTAATTGAAAACATGTAGAAAAGACATTTACATTTCGAAATTGACACTTTCAATCACACAGAAATAAAACAATACTTTAATATACAATTTTAACACAGAGGTGTGAAAGCCTTATCACACTCCTTCGGGGCCCGGGAGAAAAATTTCCTGCAAAGCGGGGAATTTTTCCGCACAATACTAGGAAAATACCTGCATTAAGTTCCCAATGACATATGTTCCATTGAGAGGAATTTAGTGTAAATTTTGAGCGATGTACATGTACATCAAAGAAAAAAAGAAAAACAAACAAGATCATGACCAGCATAATAACCAAAATCCAAGAGTGGCCTAAAGTTTGACTCGTGAGTCAAAAAAAAATAAGTCTCAATACAAGCATAGACCTTTACAAGACAACACCAAATTAACAAGACACAAATGATGAAATTGCCCCTTTTAAAATTTAAACACTAATACATTTTCTGGTGAGTACCACAGAGACCTGAAAATTTAATTTACTCAACTCACAAAAAGTTTAACTAAACAAAAAGTTTTCTTTCTTCAAAAATTTTACAATTAAAATTCTATAAATTTACTTTTCACAGAAATCAATTTATTAACTATTATCCGACCTTGCCAACAAATTACTTTAAAAGACATTTAAAAAAAATTACTAATTTAGAAAATGAGACAAATTTTCAAACCAAGAATGTTGATCAGGCACCCAGGCAAGAAACAAGTCCATTAGAAAGTTGCAAACCTAGAGGTGGCGGTACCCCCAACCAATAAGTCAACAAACACCAAATGACAAAAAAAAATTTCTAAAATTTACTAGACCTTTAAATTAAAAAAAATCATTCACACATTCATAAAATAAAACAGAGATAAAAATTATCAGTTATCCTTAAAAATCCTTACCAAAACTCTAATCCATCAAGTACTTAATTATCTTAAAATTACTTTAAAACATTACTGCTTATCATTAAAGTAAAGCAAAAAAAATTATTATTTAAGTATTTAGAATTTTAAAACACTACTTCAACCTGATTAACATGGCACTCACATTCAGAAAGCTGCACTGGCACAGAACTTGCAGTACAGAACATTCAGCTGACTGACACATAAAGCAAATTACACAGAAGTTCAGAAATATTGGATCCATTTTAACATAGCATACAGTTTTGCAAAACATTTTGTGAAACAATTGAAAATATAATATTATGAAACATAATTGTCCATCTCACAACAATATCAGTCTTTTTTTTTTTTGAAAATGTGAGAATTTCATAATCTAAACATTTTACTTTACTTTTGAGCCAATTGCTCTCTTGACATATTGCCTTAATTGACAAGTAACTTTAATGAATAAATTGGCCTCTTGGGCGCAAGTCATACTTGTGTGAATTAGGAACATTTTGAGTTTTAACCCTATTTTGATGGTTTAGAAAATATCTACTTTTAAATTGTCTTGTTTCTTGAGTTGAAGAATTATCAATGTTATCATTATATGTGCTAGAAATCAATTCACTACGTCTAGGAGGTAAAGGAGTTAATCTATTAACGTGGACCAATTGCTGATTACATGGATTGTTTTTGTGTTGAATGACAAAGTTAACTTCAGTTGTTTGCTTGATAACTTCAAAAGGACCATGATTTAAAGAACTGAGTTTTTTTGATTGGCCTGGCCGAATATGAGGTGTGTAAAGATAGACCAAGTCACCAACTTTAATCTTAGGCATTTTAGCAGATTTATGTTGTTGAAGTTGTTGTGATTCCTGAGCTTCCTCAAGGTTTTTCCTAACAGTTACAAAGGTCTTTTTTAAGCGAACCTGTAAGTCATCTGAATAATCATGAGTAGATTTGTAAACTGGATATTTTACACCTGTTAAAAGAGCATCAGGTAGCACAGGGTCTCGACCAAAGACAAGATGTGCTGGGGACTCGCCTGTTGAGGCATGGACTGACGTTCTATGAGCCATTAAAGCAAATTGAATCATTCGATCCCAATCGCCCTTATCAGAATAGACCAGATTCTTTAAGGATCTAACTAACGTACCGTTCAGTCTTTCGACTAGCCCGTCTGACTGGGGATGGTACGCTGAAGTATTATGTTTTTTTATGCCTAATTTCTTGTATAGATTGTTGGCAGCTTCAGAAATGAAGTTACTACCTTGATCCGTAATTAAGTGAGCAGGAATTCCATGAATACTTATAAATCTCTCTAAACAAGCGAGAATATCCTCAGTTTTAACTGTAGCAAGTGGATAAGCCTCTGGCCATCTAGTGAAGTAATCTGTAATGACAAGAATGTACTTCATCCCAGAATTCGAGATAGGTAGTGGGCCGACTACATCCATAGCCACACGTTCAAAAGGATAAGTTGTAATAGGAAATTTCTGTATTGGAGCCTTGTTGTTACGAAAACCTCTGTTTTTTACACAAGTTGTGCACGACTTCACATAATTTTCAGTCTGAGCATGCATGTCTGGCCAATAATAGTTAACTGAAATTTTTGCCAGAGTTCTTTGAAAACCACAATGTGCAGCAACAGGAGAATCATGGCAAAGCCATAGAATTTCTGAGACTAAGTCTTGAGGAATAACTACTCTCTCATTATATTGCTGTCTCTGCTTTGGATTTTTGTGTATGCAATGTAACATACCATTTTTCATGAAAAATGAAAGTTTTTGTGGGTATGGTTTTACACCTTTTTCCAGAAGATTTTTGATTTTTATACATCTAGGATCTTTCAATTGACCAATAGCTATCCTAGTTACCAGAGAAGCTTCCACAGTAGTCTGTACTTGATCTTGAGAATTTTCAACGATTGCATTTATGTTTTCACTACTATCATTATTCTGTACCACTACTTTTCCAGAAATTTTCGTAGGGACAGATTCTACAATACTTTTAGGAACAGTTTGTTTCTGAGTGTTTTGAGATTTCTTTGAAGAAGACTCATCAATACATCTCGAAAAATAGTCAGCTACAACATTATGTTTCCCCGGTTTATGAATGATTTCATAATCAAAAGCCTGCAATGAAACGATCCAGCGAGCTATGCGCGAAGTAGGATCTCTTAATTTGAAAATGAACGATAAGGATGCTTGATCACAGTAAATTTTGAAATGTTTGCCTAAGAGATAGTGCTTAAATTGCTGGGTAGCCCAAACCACAGCCAAAGCTTCTTTCTCGACTACACTGTAATTCACTTCAGCACCTTGTAATTTTCGACTAGCAAAGGAAACTGGGTGAGATAACCCATTTTCATCCAATTGCGAAAGAACTGATCCCAAAGCGTAATTAGAGGCATCTGTATGCAAAGTAAAGGGCAAATTAAAATTTGGTAATTTTAAAATTGGTTCTTGAATAAGCTTGTTCTTAAGTATTTCAAAAGCTTCCTGAGCCTCCTGACTCCACACAAACTTTTTCTGCTTTGATTTTAAAAGATTAGTTAGTGGAAGAGTAATCTTTGCATAATCTGGTACAAATTTCCTATAAAAGCCTGTCAAACCCAAAAATTGTCTGATATTCTTGACACAGGTGGGTACTTTAAATTTTTGCACTAAATCAATGTTATGAGGGTCTGGCTGAACTTTTCCCTCAGACACTCTGAAACCTAAGTACTTTATTGTCTTTCTGAAAAAGAAGCATTTTGATGGCTTTAACCTAAGACCATGTTGAGATAATTTAATAAAAACTTCTTCTAATTTCATCATGTGTTCTTCAAAAGTTTTTGATGAGATGATAACATCATCTATGTATATTCCTGATAACCCTGCCAGTACAAGAGACATTAATCTCTGAAAAGACGCTGGTGCGTTTTTTAGACCAAAAGGGGTCCTACACCATTCGTAGTGACCGGTGGGCGTGGAAAAAGCTGTTTTGTGTGAATCCTGTGGATTCAAATGCAATTGGTAGAATCCTGAAGTTAAGTCCAAAGTTGAGAAAAATGTAGCACCTGCTAAATTATCAATCAATTCACTAATGTTAGGAATTGGAAAATTTTCTGTAATAGTAAGTTTGTTTAACTTGCGAAAATCACAACATAATCTATAAGAACCATCCGGTTTCCTTACAAACAGTACTGGCGTATTGTAAGGTGAAAAACTAGGTTTAATTATTTTAGCTTCTAATAATTCTGTGACTTGTCTATTGAGTTCCCCTTGTAAATGATGTGGAACTTTGTATGGTTTCTGATAAACAGGAACAGATGTTTCCAAATTTATCTCATGTAATATGGTTTTACAACCAGACAACTCAGCAACATTCTTTGCAAAAACTTGTCTATATTTATTCAACAAAGTTGATAATTTATGTTTTTGATCTTTTTGGAGATGACTCAGGTCAAAATCTCCTCCCCAACTTTCAAAAGGCTCCAAAGGTTCACTGGAGTCCAACTCTCCCTCACTCACTACATTAACTTCAACCTCCTCAGACACCTGAATTTCCTGAACATGAGCCACTTTTCTACCCTTATTCAAATGATAAGGTTTTTCCTCTGGGTTAGCAACACGAACCCAAATAATTCCATCCTTAGGAGCTCTATATACAGCTCTAGCAATGAAGATGTGGTCATTTTTCTCTGATTCCAGAAGCAAGGTGGAATTTTCCGGAAACCCTTCTGAAAGTTTGATTTTAATAAATGATTCAGATAAAGGAGGAATTATACATTTTTGTGAATTTTTCACAATAATTGGCTCTTTAATTTTTGTATTTAGAGTTTCTTTTACTCTACATAAGTTATTAACAGTTTTAATGTTTAAGTTCTTATGCTGTGCCACTTCTTCAGTACCACCTCTAACATGATTTTGCTTTTCCCCCATATGCAAAGTAACATTCTGTGCATTTACTACCAAATCTCTAAAAGATTTGCTTCCATTTTCCAAATCGTTAATATGTACCTCTTCACTACCCAAATGTGGCACTACATTATTTTCCGAAAAATTTCTGCTCACATACTCTTCCCGAATGACCTGAGACTCATTCACTACCGGTGCCAGATCTGCTTTGCATTTGGCACATGCATTCGTATGGAACTCTTTCGGTTTACAGTCCTCTACCACACGAACATTTTTCCCACTACTCATCTGCGAGTCAGGCACAGCAATACGCTTTGCGACACTACTTAGGTTTGAGTCTGCAATTTCCGACTCATTTGCCGGTTCATGATTTGAAATCGAAAGTAAATTATTCGTACATTGATAACCAACAAAAGGAATGGAAGAGTTTGAAAACTTAAAACAGAAGTGATTATAATCTATAATAGCATTATGTTTATGTAAAAACTTGTTACCAAGGATTACATTATATGAAATAGGAGCTGGTGATTTTAACACAAAAAATTCGGTAGGGAATCTTTCTTTTCCCAAATTTAGCGAAATAGTGGCTAAACATTCAACTTTAGTATCTTGTGAACTAAAGCTACGCAAAATTGTTGGTTTGTATGTTAGCAACATATGTGCAATGGGTACAGTATTTAAAGCTTCCTCATACACTAAATTAATTGAACTACCCGTATCAATCAATATTGACACTTCACTGCTCACTAATTTTCCTTTTATAATAGAAGAAGATGACAAAGAATTTGTAATATTATGACAAATATTATTTTCCTCAAAATGTGATGTTTGCCTATCAAAAGTTTTTCTATTATTATAATTGTGCATGGGATATCTACTCTGATTCCCAGAAGAATGATTTTTGGAATTTTGCAAAGATTTATATGACTCCTTATTTTTATAATTTTGCGTTCCTTGCTTTTTATACTTCCACTCATTTGCAGACATTTGCCCTCTGTGTCTTTCACCCTGGTGATACCTAGTTCCAGGACTGGTATAAATTTTCCTACATTTTATACCGTACACATCTCTTTTTTGAAAAACCTTTTTCCAACACTGTTCTTGAACGTGACCTAATTTACCACATTTGTCACACTTTGGACGCGGTGAACGCTTTTCGTTAACTTTATCTGAATTAAACTTAAATTTTTCTATTTTACCCCTAAGAAATTCAATGTCCCTTTCCTGTTCTAACACTTTTCTTTTTAAATCTGACATACTTTCACTTTGATCTGGTGTGAGAACATATTTTTCTGGTGTGAGAACACCTTTTTTTGTAAGTACCGGATTAGTCAAGTACATAGCATTATTTTCATTTAAAATAGATTCCTCAAGAATTGCAAGTTTTCTAGCCGAATAAAAATCTCTAGGGTTTTGTGACAACACCAATCTTTTTAGTTCCGGATATAAACCATTAATAAATGAAGTTTTTAAAAGTGTTTGCCTGATTTTATTCTCACTTTCGGAATCTACATCTTCCGGAACAACCTTAAATGAAGCAGCTTCGATTCTCATCGAAAACTGTTTAACCGACTCATTTGGTCTCTGTGTAAAGTTCACGAGTGAAATTATGTTTTTAGTAACATTTTCGGTCACTTCAAAATGATCTTTCAAAATGTGAATAATTTCCTGCAAATTTTTACAATTTCTGTGCTTTGGATTCTCTTCAATCAATCTATTTGCTTCCCCCTCTAAATTCAATCTCAAACAAACTAATTTGTCACACTCACTCCAGTTTGCATGAGTGGCTACTAAATTTAACTTTTCCAAAAACTGTGACAACGAAAGCTCTGAATTTCCCGAGAATTTTGGAATATGATGTGCGAACTTAGGTGTGAAAATATGGAATGATTTTAACATGTTATCATTTACCGATGAAGCACTGTTTTGATTTGGCAAAGTGCCAGAAGAAGAATTCAAACATACCGGCGATTTATCTGATATATTTTCCTCATTAGATTTAGCTTTGTGGCTAACATTTTTAACTTTACTTCTAGAATTAACAGAATCCGACTCAGTAGCAATATCAAGCGACAAATTCAAGGAGGAATTTAATTTTTTACTTGAATTTTTACTCATCTTACCGACATTTACTTTTTTGTTTCTAGTAATTGGAGCCATTTTGCATAACAATCAAATATACTCGTATAGTTTAACACAATATGCAATTGCAATGTTCTTAAACAGTATTTACAATAAAACCAGTTTTTATCAAATCAAATGACATAAATATGCAAACAAATCAATTTTTTTTTATCAAATGGCACATATCAAATTCCAAGAACACTCGTTTTTGAGAATACCGAAAACAGAACATGGAACTCTGTTTACTTAAGAAAACACTCATTTTAGCACAACGGTAATTTTTAACCTTCAAAATTTCAATTCTTAAGAAAATTTTTAAAAATTTTAATTCTCTCAGCTCTTCCCCACTCACCGAGAAAAGTAACGGCACCAATTCTGTCGCGAACGTTTTGGTATACTCGACAGAGAAGACAAAGTTTTGAAATCAAACACATTTATTAAACATGAAATAACAAGGCAGTTGATCGAAAACAGTGGAGTACAAGCATTTCTCGCAATAACTCAGAGTTACACTCGGTAGGGTGACCATTAAGAACACCCCTGGAGGAAGAGGAACCAAGAGAATACACATATTTTCTGATACATAAAATAAACACAATATTCCTCACATTATACTTGACATTTATATACGACATTTGTATACTTTGAACATATACGACATTTTCATATAACATCATCAATGACTTGATACTCACGAGGATTTGACAATTAACACTCTATTCGTTAGGTGGAAGACTAAATATATATAAAACTTTACCTCGTCTCTTTTAAATATAACATTTACAATTCTGTACCATGGGAAAGGATATCAGGATGGACTCTCGGCATAAACTCATCGAGATTCTTGCGCAGAACAAAATCCATAATGGTCGGGAAACTTGACTACACAACATCATGCTGGCGGAATTCGACATCTTGGTTGGTTACGGAGATTGGTTGATTCGTACCTTAGGACACAAGGAGGAGTCAGGCAAATACAAATCGCTGTAAAATGAGCTTTCCCTCTAGCCCTATTAGCGATTCAAGCCGACCAGTGAAAGAACCATTTTCTCTTTTCACAAGACTCATTATTCCATTACTACCAGGCTGATTCATTTAAAAACACGAGTGACTCATCTCTGAACCGAGCCAACCGACTCTACGCACAACTTGTCGAACTATGTTACATATTTTAATCACATCCTTCCACTTTCAAAATTAATCCACCTTTTCTTAAAATTCGCGATCATACGCGAATCAAACACACACGTCTACATTTTTCCACGACTCCTTCCACACTGCTTCCAAAATCCTTTTTCAAACGCGCGCGTGCGCAAAACCTGCAAGTTCCCAACTAGCGACTGAGAAGCGAAAATACAAAACTATTATTATTTTTCTGGAACATAAACACTTTTGCGATTTTAGAGTTCACTTCCCTTAAAAGTCAATGTAATTGAAAACATGTAGAAAAGACATTTACATTTCGAAATTGACACTTTCAATCACACAGAAATAAAACAATACTTTAATATACAATTTTAACACAGAGGTGTGAAAGCCTTATCACAGAGCGAACGTTCCAAAGTTGAATTTTTTTAAAATAGTAGAAACGCCAAAGAAAAGATAAATTCTTGTTGGTGAAACGTGTTTAGGGCTGTATCTTGTTAAAGGAGTATGATGAACGTGTTCAAAAGAGTTCAATAACTACCTATTATCCCTAAATTAACTCATACTCTATCCCATTTCAATAGTTCTAAAGGCTGCATAATTTTAATAGAGTTAATTAGACAGAGAGAGAGCTGTCTCGTAAGTCGATCTCTCTCTCTCTAATGAGAAGAAGGATAATGGCGCAGTATTGTATGCGGTAGAGAATGAATTTTGAAGTTCAAGTATCTGATACCTAACATTTTGATATAATTTACTGCACAGAGAAGACAGCCGAGTAAGTTTAGTTTGCACAAAGATAACTGCTGCACAACTGAAAAAAAAGTCTGATGTGGACAGTACCTGACTTTCTCTGCAGACTTATATACACATTCTCTTTATTTTAATTAAATTTAATTCACTATTAATTCAATTTTCTTTCTCATTTGGTAACTGGACTTATTTTCAAAGCTGGTGTAGAGAAAAAACGAAAAAACAAAAATATCTCGAGAACGGCCAGTCCTAGTGTAATGGGGTTGGCCTTATTCTTTTCTTCATTAAAAATTACGCATTAAACGAGCATTTAATGGATATATTTGAGCATATGTAATTCATTATTTTAAATTTTGGCGATTTTTGGGGGCCATTTTGCAAAAAAAGGCAGGTTATTTTTTTTCAAATAGTACCAAAATCTAATCAGCACCAGCGTAACAACCCACAAGTGATCCACAAGCGACGTATCTATCAAATTCTGTGAAATTCGGTCCATTAGATTTTTAGCTAGTGTGGATACAAACCTTTGCGGGCCATTTCGCAAAAAAAAAAGCGGGTTCTTTTATCCCGAATCATACCCAAAACTAATCAGCACCAGACTCGCCCACAAGTGATATATATACCTATCAAATTTTATGAAATTCGGCCAATAAGTTTTTTAGTTAGAGTGGATACAAAATCTGCACAGACACACAGACAGACACACAGACAGACACACAGACACACACACAGACGTCACGCTAAAAATAGTTTTATCGTATTCTAGAGGTCTCGAAACGTGTAGATCCGCCAAAAACTCGAGTTGCGATTTTCGACATGATTCCAATACTTTCCCTATACATTACCATGTATTGCAGGGAAAGTAAAAAATCTGATGTGGGCAGCACATGACTTTCCTTGCAGACTTATATTAACGTTCTCTTTATTTTAATTAAATTTATTTCACTTTTAATTCAATTTTCGTTCTCATTCGGTAACCGGGCTTATTTTCAAAGGTGGCGTAGAGAAAGTACGAAAAACTAAAATATCTCGAGAACGGCTAGTCCTAGTGTAATGGGGTTGGTCTTATTCTTTTCGCCGTTAAAAATTACGTATTAAACGAGCATTTAATGGATATATTTGAGTATACCTAGTTCTTCTGTTTAGATTTTGACGATTTTTGAGGGCCATTTTGCAAAAAAAGGCAGGTTATTTTTTTCCGAATCATACTGAAATCTAATCAGCACCAGGGTAACCCACAAGTGACTCATCTACTGAGTTTTGTGAAATTCGGTCCATTAGTTTTTCAGTTAGAGTGGATACAAGATTTTGCAGGCCATTTCGCAAAAAAAGGTGGGTTCTTCTTTTCCGAATCGTACCCAAAACTAATTAGCACCAGATTCGCCCACAAATGACTTACCAAATTTTGTGAAATTCGGTCCATTAGTTTTTTAGATAGAGTGGATACAAAATCTGCACAGACAGACACACAGACAGACAGACACACAGACAGGCACACAGACAGACAGACATAGAGACAGACAGACACACAGACACACACACAGACGTCACGCTAAAAATGTTTTTTTCGTATTCTAGAGGTCTTGAAACCTGTAGATCCGTCGAAAACTCGAGTTGCGATTTTCGACATGATTCCAATACTTTCCCTATACATTACCATGTATTGCAGGGAAAGTAAAATGTAATGTTCAAGGAAATCAATAAATTGACTAATGTGATCACATAGAGAGGGCATTGGAGAACGCCAGATTTGGAATTAACAAAACATGTATGTGCAAGACCAGAAAATGCGAAGTTATTTAAAGTAATACGCAATGGTGTAAACAAGCTGAATAGAGGTTCAGACAACTAAGCAGTAGATTTGACATCATACTTGAACAATGTTTATGACCCATAAATTCACCAATTTATGATGGAATAAAAATGTAGGAGAGTCACACAGTCTGGGTGGGCGGAATTCAGGTCTGACAACCGAAGAATCTACGGCAAAAGAAGGGGAATCCAATTGGTTCTAAACCAACGTGGTTCAAAGCAAGGCTCATCAAGGTAGTGGGGCTACAAGATTTCCCTGAAGTAAGATGAACCTAATGAGAAAGATGACTATAGGCCAAAAAGGCAGTCCAGATGTACAGACCTTTTGAAAGTATTTGAGATATGAAATATTCTAGATATGTAGACTTAGAAAAGTAATATACATAGGAATATACTCGAGGTGAAATACAGAGTTGAACAATTTCACCTACTAGTTTCTAGTGCCTCAAGTCAACAGTCAGACGGTGTGATCGCTAATGCATTTAACATGTACACAAGGTATGTACCAGCTCTATATTTAAACGTAGGTCGAGCAACGTTTTGATAATTGACTGAGCTGGTATGACTACATCTCCCTCTTATAAAAACTTGTTTATAAAACATGTTATTTGTAATTGTCATTTTATACCATTTGATGCTACTAAATAAAATATTGGAATTTAAAAAGCTAAATCGCATAGTTAATGGCCAATAATTTATTTTTCATATGAAGTAAGTAGACTGTCCTTTTAAGATAAATTTGGAAAGTTACTCACGGCCAGCATCGCAGTGTTCTCAATTGATCACTATACGTCAATATATAGTGAATCTTCATTAATATATAATTTTTTTTAACCACATTTAGGTGACTGACTAAATTTGTTTCCGGCATACTATGCAGTTCATTGTTCGAATAATTTCAAGATCGAGCAGAATACTTGCATATAAGATATTGAGTGCTTTACATTATAATATATTAAGTGCTGTACTCACTGTAAAACATTTGCAAGTATGTTACTGAAAGTTTCATGGATATCAGCTATCCGTCATGGAGAGTAATCTTCCTGATAGTTTTTAATTATATATATATATATATATATATATATATATATATTGCAAATAACAAAGTACGAAACGTACCCGATTGTAAACTAATAGAAATTGCCAAGTCATACAGGCGCAATGCAGCTCTATTAATGTCTTGTATATAATAAGATCGAGATGTGATATAAGTGCCAACAGGGAAATAACAAATGGCCAAGGGGGATTGTGACCCCTTGTTCCCGTTTATAGCCAGCTATTACTCCTGAGGAAACACTCACGGAACCGTTACGTGCCTGTGGCCATATTTCCTTGGAACGTCAAAGCAAAAGACGTATGCCAGAAGTGAATGCATGGAATGAGTGGAGAAAAATTTTTGGATTGAGACAGGTTGAAATAAGAAGTTAAACCGAATGACAGATCATTCAACAATTCAAATATAAAGTGCCGAGCGATTCGATGCGTTGCCATTATATTATATAAAATAGGTGTTGCCAATATCACTATCAAATGCATTAATTTCCTTGCAGTGCAATGCATTATAGTGGTGTTTGAGGTATCCTATTGGATAGTGCTGCTTCAACACTTCCTTTATGAATTTTTATCACTTTTGATACGATCAACCTTATAAGTATGCAATCTTGAGTTTCGTAGAAAATGATTTCTAACGATATTGTGCGGAAAATATTAGCGCTCAAGTTCGATTTCCAATCGATGATGTAATTAATGTTTATATCAAAATAATTTCTTTTATCATATAGCTTCGTATATATTTTTTCATTTTCAGTGAAATTGATACATAGATCAAGATAACTAATCTCACTATCGTGAATCTGTTTAGTTTCCGTTAATTCCAGATTTGATGGATAGAAACTGAAATCGAAATCAGAGGTGTTTTTAATACATCCAAAAAGAATGTCATCCATAAATCTAAAATAAGGTATTTCATTTAGAATAAAAGTACCTTCTTCGTACTTGTTAAGGTAGAGATCCGCTAACATTGAGGATCATCCTCCCCCCATAGGGATACCTTTTATTTGTTGATAGAAATCTTTACCATTATTTAGAATATTCTCATATAATACTATGTTCAATATAGCCTTATATTTGTGCAGTTCGATGTATTTTTGCATATTGTAGGTGGTATGGATCTCTAACATAATATCGAAGAGGTCGTCGAAATTGATGTTATTGAGTAGATCCTTGAAATCAAAGCTCTTGTATATTAAATTTACGGGTTGATTACGCAATCTAGTAATCACATCCGTACTGTTTTTTACCATGATTGAGCCCTTTTTTAATATCGTCTTCATGATTGGTTTTAAACACCTATTGGCAACACCTATTTTATATAATATAATGGCAACGCATCGAATCGCTCGGCACTTTATATTTGAATTGTTGAATGATCTGTTATTCGGTTTAACTTCTTATTTCAACCTGTCTCAATCCAAAATTTTTTCTCCACTCAGTCCATGCATTCACTTCTGGCATACGTCTTTTGCTTTGACGTTCCAAAGAAATATGGCCACAGGCACGTAACGGTTCCGTGAGTGTTTCCTCAGGAGTAATAGCTGGCTATAAACGGGAACAAGGGGTCACAATCCCCCTTGGCCATTTCCCTGTTGGCACTTATATCACATCTCGATCTTTTTTGATCTTATTATATATATATATATATATATATATATATATATATACATAGGGTGTCCCAGAAATGACTGACACATTTGAAAAATGCATTAAAAATACAGAAGGCGATAGAAATGTAGCGTTTGCTGCATTGTACTTGGGAAACCAGAGAAATTTCAACCAATTTTCAATATTTGTTACAAATGTCACCAACAGATGGCGCTGCGGTTGTATGATAGCTGCAGGGAAACGCATATTGTCAGACATCCATTCTGTACTTTGCCTAGCTTATGTTTCTTAAAGATTTCAAGTTGCTGTTGGATTATTCGTTGAAAATGGTTTATTCCTTGGAATAGCGGATATTTCTTGACCTGACCATTCCGGCTTAAATGTTTGCACAGGTGTCTTCGAATTTTGTTCCCAGGCTGCGCCATGTTGTTGCTGCAAATGGTGGTTATTGTGAAAACATCGTATTGTAGTTTTTGCAACGTGGTTATACCGTTTATTAGTTTTTCCCATTCAGCAGCACCTTCTGTTGGTGACCTTTGTAACAAATTTTGAAAATCGGCTGAATAAAATTCCCTGGTTTCCCAACCAAGTACAATGCAGCAAATGATACATTTCTATCGCCTTCTGTTTTCTTTTAATGCATTTTTCAAATGTGTCATTCATTTTTGGGACACCCTGTATATATATATATATATATATATATATATATAGCTAGAATTTTCATAAACGCCTGTATTGTGGCTTTTCTTATCAGTTTGTCGACATTATCAACAAAGTAGCTGAAAGAAATGACAAAGGTTGCAAAATGCTTCATAGTGTAGCTGTGCACACGCAGAGTATCTTCGCTCTAGACAGCTGAGAAAACTTTGAGAATAGAAATCTGAAAAAAGAAGAATTAAATGACCTTCAGTTTCTTCTTTGGCTGAGATTGTTTTCATAACTGTTAATGCCTGAATTTAAAGGGTTATTTCGATGGTCATTTAACCGTATGCTGATGAGCATATGGTTAGATGACCAAGGGTTTGGTGGTCATCTAACCGTATGCTGATGAGCGGCAGTGACTACGAAACCATGGACTCCTGGAAATGCTGAGTGTTGAGCACTTCCTGGTTTGCTTAAATTACTAAATTTTATTTCACACCATAGAAGTTGCGCCAAAGTTCAGTGAATAGATGTAAGACTGGTGACTCCAATGAGTTGTGATAAAGTTCAAAATGTTCTTTAAACAGTTAAGTGCTTTAGTGCTATAGGGGAGTACAAGAGGGGGCACTTACCCTCTCCTGGACGTTCAAGGTTTCAAAGGTGGGCATTAGTCGATGTTGTACATCCTATCCTGAAGTTTGTCCCACTGACGTCAGAGGTGTGCCAAGTCCTGTGTTCTATGGGTGCCCATGGTTAAGTGATTGCATTTTTAGCTTCTCGTATGATGAGTCTGCACGTCATAAACCGTAGAAAGGGTTAATTACTTCTATGAAAATTTCTTTTGTATCTGCAGGATATTTTAAGACTTCCTGACTGGTTCAATCAGATTTCGTCCTCACCTAGAAATGTAAAACGGCAAATTATTCAACCAATAGTTTTTCTAAATTTCATATATTACTATAACCTTTTATTTAATACTTTTAGTTTATATGTTTGCTTTTTAGTTTAGTTTCTTGATTTGTATTTTGCGCAATATTCATTTCTTCGTAGAAAGGAAATTGCGTGATCCCTTTGAAAGATGAACTGATTTTACGGAAGCTAATAACAATGGAGGTTCCCTGAAAATAAACTCGCGTGACATGAATTTGGCGAAAATTAAAGAAATAAACCCTATGATTGGTGATGTTTCTTACTGCTTTCATTATTTAAATAGTAAATGGATCGTTTTAAGAATGGTTATGCAAGAATGTAAATATTACCCCCCATCACTAAATTTCTAAAACAATAGTACGGTCTCTTTCAATTTGCATTTTCCCTATAGTTAATATTATATTTAAACTAAAGGTGTAAATATTCGAAGATTCTCAATATGCGTGAATATTTTGGGAATGTTTTCAATCTCTGTGCATGATTGTTTGTGAGATATGTACTGAATAACGTAAGAATAAATGCATGTATTGTCATATTTTATATTAAGAAAAGACGCGGAGCCGCTGCGGTCAAGCCAAGCGTTTCATTGTGATTGCTGGGATGCGGGTCTGTGGGTTCGAGTTCTACTTGCGGGAATGGATGTTGTGTTCTTGGGTGTAGTGTGTTCCACTCTCACTGGTGCACTGGGGCAATGTCTTTTGACGGATAAAGGGTTTACATTATATGGTTGATATATGGACGAATGATGTATGTGTCAAGTGTCTAGCCATTAGAAAAAAAATATTAAGAAACGTTTAAAAAATTATAATATGTTTCAATTTTCGCGATTAGAATATGTTGTAAAATTGATGTTTTTTGTGCAATTAAACTCAGTTTAATGCATTATGAAAGAAGGAATGAATTTGAGTCTGTAGGAAAAGTCATATGCTGCCCACATCAAATTTTTGTTTTAATAGGAAACAATTTTGGAGAACGCAAGACGTAATTTCTCTTTTCTAATGCCACTAATTTACGTTTTATTGCCTTATAATTATTAGTAACCTCCTTGAAAGAAATTATTGGCTACAATAGGTTTTTATTTAACTAATAATCACTTGCAAAATTATTGAAATAGCAATCGTAATGCCTGCTATTTTGCAATATATTGCTGACACTCGCAAATGCCAATGAAATTTTTGATATACAGTTTATTAAAAAAACTGAGCAGACTTATAGCTTTTGAACCGTTAGTGCTAGTGCATGCTTCTTATTGTAAAATTGTTTTTAATAATAATTATATTAAAATACTTTCAAAACTATATGAAACATTAGCATAAAAATGTCGAAATTTCTTTTATAAGGACCTCCTGAGTGAAGAAATGTTGTAAAATTGATTAGTTGCATAAAATATGGAGTACATTGAAAACATATTGACGGTTTTAAGTGAAAAATTAATGGTGATATTCATGAGACAAATTTTGGGGTACCGTATAGCAATTAAATGATGGTTTGGAGCAATACAATGTACATTACAGATTTATTTTGCGGATGATTCTAAATCCTTTAAACATATTCTTTGGTATAAAACGTGTTTTTTTTAATAAACTAGGAACTGCATTTTATGCTCCATGTTTTGTTTTTATAAGTACATATACCAAACTAGCTAATTATTGCATAAAAGTTTTGCAAGAACTTTTCGGGTAATTGGGTATTTTGTTCCAAGACAGTATAAACGTTAGATTTCGTATTTTTATGCAACTACCTGCTCCAGTTCTTTAAAATATTTTAAATAAACTTTTCTTACGATTATAAGGAGTTTTTTAAAATTTAAAGTATGTGCCTAAAGTCTAACGGTTCAAAAGTTATAAGCCTGATTTTTCTTTTTGAAACACTCTGTATGTAATGCACATGCAGTCTGTATGTAACACACATAGTATGTAATGCTTGGTATAAAGCAACAATTTCAGATTAAATAAGGAGAATGTTGTACAATTTAAAGTAAATGATTCTGTAAATCTTTTTTTTTACAGTTTAGGAGAAAGCTCATTCTTTTTATGACCTGGAGTAGAAAATACTTTTTACACGGTCTCTGCTTTATAATGCACATTACAAGTAAACTCTGGGAAAAAAATAATAATAATATAAAAACGAACATTTCCATAATTCAGAATAAACGTTTATTCATCGTGTCTAAAATAACTTAATAAATATAAGCTAATTTCAATTTCCGTTAAATTTATGGCTACAATAGGGAAATCTGTTTTGTGGTTTAATAACACAGAAACTAGAACAACTGACGTGTTAACATTAATTTGACACACGCCTCTCTTGCACATGAAACGAAATCCTGTTTAATGTTTGACAATGTTTTGAGTCCCTAAGAATTACGTTTTCTTTTGTTAACCTTAAAAATAATGTTTATTCTGGCAAATATTTGAATGTGCTTTTTCGAAACTTGTATTGCATCGTATTTCTTATTCATTACAGCATTTACAGCATTTCATATACTTTAAAAAAGAAGAAATATTGTTTCCCACAAAATGCACTGTGTAAATATGAACTGCCCGATAAGAATAAGAGGGTTTTCTTAGTATACAGAAAATTTAACAAGCGAACTTTCAAATGTCGATGATTTAAAATTTAATTTGATTTGATCATATTTAATGAAAGAAGATGTTTGTCTGTGCGTGTGTGCAGTTTGTAGTTGGAAATTTAAGCATCGTACGGCTATGAAATTTTCGTACATAGGTATTTTAGAACCTAGGAAGGTGCACCTTTGTATTATTTTCTCTAAATTCGAATTAGTTTTTTAGTAGCATTTTCACGCAAATTGGTTCTATAATGACCGAAAATATTACAACAAAGTATTCATCTTGACACCGTCTGAAAGATCAGAGAACGTTCTTTTCAATGACGTTTGAACCAATTCCGTAGAACTATTTTTTCACATTTATTTATTTAATTACATCGAGATTGGCATTTCTTAGGTTATCTTATTATATACATATATATCATCAGATCAGAGAGAAACTAAGATTAATACGATTCCATAATTTGGTTAAAAGATCCGTATATCCTTTACATTCTAACTTTTTTTTCATTTCATAAGTAATTTATGTATTAATCATTTTTAAGTGAAGCATAAACATTGATATTTTCGTTCCCCGTCGCGAGTTCCGGTAGCAGTAACTTTGTCCGCAGTCCAACAGCGCATGCTCAGCTCTTGAGAAGGAAGGGCGATCTTTAACCACGCCTTCTTTTCCGTATGTGTCAGGTGGCTTTTCATTTGGAAGAAACAACTGAGTGCGTTTATTTTTGAAATTTTCTAACTTTGCGAGTTAAAAAATTATCATCCTTTTTACTTTTCCTGCAATATATGGTAATGTATAGGGAAAGTATTGGAATCATACCGAAAATCACAACTCGAGTTTTCGACGGATCTACACGTTTCGAGACCTCTAGAATACGAAAAAACCATTTTTAGCGTAAAGTCTGTGTGTGTGTCTGTTTGTCTGTCTGTGTGTCTGTCTGTGCAGATTTTGTATCCACTGTAACTAAAAAACTAATGGACCGAATTTCACAAAATTTGGTAGGTAAGTCACTTGTAGGCGAGTCTGGTGCTGATTAGTTTTGAGTAAGATTCGGGATAAAAGAACCCGCCTATTTTTGCGAAATGGCCCGCAAAAGCTTGTATCCACTCTAACTGAATAACTAATGGACCGAATTTCACCAAAATTCGGTAGATGAGTCATTTCTGGGTTACTCTGGTGCTGATTAGATTTTGGTACGATTCGGAAAAAAATAACCTGCCTTCTTTTGCAGAATGGCCCGCAAAAATCGTCCAAATCTTAACTAAAGAACTGGATATACTCAAATATATCCATTAAATTCTGATTTAATACGTAATTTTTAACGACGAAAAGAATAAGACCAACCCCATTACACTAGGACTAGCCGTTCTCGAGATATTTTAGTTTTTCGTACTTTCCCTACGCCACCTTTGAAAATAAGCCCGGTTACGGAATGAGAACGAAAATTGAATTAAAAGTGAAATAAATTTAGTTAAAATAAAGAGAACGTTAATATAAGTCTGCAGCGAAAGTCATGTGCTGCCCACATCAGATTTTTTATTTATTGGGATAATATTATCATTATGAGTATTGTTTTATTTTAATTGGATGGAAATTTGCCGAGATAGCAGTAATTCCGGGGTGAAAGATACTTTTTTGTGACTTCAAGTATTGTCCATTATTTGTGTGGCGAGAATGACTTTAGTTCAAAATAGGGGGTTTGAAAATTGAGTGGCGTTCTCTGTGTCTAGTGGGGGCTTATTTATAACCCGGGCAACTTCAAGTAGTTCGTTTTAGTTGACCCAGTGCTATATATTTTATGCATACCAGGACAACTCTGACTGGGACATAAAGTTTTAAGTAGATGCCGAACCATTTATGGTATATATGCAGAGACAGTGCTATCTATGTGCTTCCGAAATCGAGCCCCGTTTGATATGGACCCCGTCTTCTGTGAAATTTTCGATTTTGAGATTTTGTTGTTAATATATGTTTTGAGACCTCCTGAACACACTTTGACTATTTTTGGAGAGAGAAGTATCTGATATCTGCGGTCGATTTCTTCTGTAGAAGATAGCAGCCATAAATATTAATGGATTTTCACGAAACATTACATCCGGCTTTGTTATTAAAAAATCTAGAACTAGACAGAATCTGATTTTTAATCTCGAGCGAAAACTTCAAAATTATATATTTTTTTAACATGGCAGCATGGGACAAAATTATGCATAAAATGGTTTATTTATGGCTCAATGATAGCGGGACTTAATAGTTTAAATTATTGTTGTGAAAAATAGCCGTGATACAATTTTTTGTTGTTCGTGATATAATTAACCCTTCCGTAGGAGACAAGTTACCAAGCAGGTGTGTGTGTGGGGGGGAGGTACATTGTCACATATGGTATCAATCATAAGACTGATACCATATGTGATAATGCCCTTTGAAGTGAAGGGTAACACGCTATATTTGTAAAAATTTAGACCCACTATAGTGATTTTTCGAACTTTTTCTTGTAAAATTTCAAAAGAAAAAATGAATTTTGGTAAGAGAAAGACGAGTTAATTTTTATTACTCTTTCAGTTAATTTTTTAACCCCACTTCAGTTAATTTTTATTTCCCCTGTAGGATAGTCCTTATTAAGTTATCAGTGTGTTTTTACCTGATTGTAGAACAGAGTTAGAAAACACAGAGGGATAAAAATAAATTGAAAGGCAAAATAAATTTGAATAGTTAAGATTATTGTATTTTGTTTGAGTTCTAATTTGTATTGCACTGCTAACAATTTTATTCAAAAGTTTGAATAGATATTATACTATTAATTTAGTCATTATTGATTATTTCTAAATTAAGCATTTATTTTTAGGTATGTATTTAAAAAGAAGTTTGACTTTAGTTGTCGACATCCTGACTATTTTGAAACGCCTAAATATGGTAAAGTAGTATTTCAGTGCATTTTAAGTATGAATGTAAAGAATCAGTTTTATTTGAAGATGATGATAAACATAATTTTATATTTATAAATGCATGGATGTAGTTTTCAGATTTCATAGAGGATTTTATTTGGACATCACCTCTGACGTAGCTACTATATTAATGAATAGGAATGCACTTTTAAAAGTTACTTGCTTGGTTATGCCTTTTGTTATGACTGTGAGGCTCATTATACGCTGCCTTTAGTTAGAACTGACGTGACAAACTGTGACGGCTATATTTCTTTGTTCCTCGCCCCTCATGCACAGATAGGACCATTGCTTCATTCTTTTCAGGCTGTCTTGAAATTTTGTCAGTGGATAATGCAAACAGACACAAAGTTGAGGAACGTATGCAAATATGTGGAATGGAGACTCGGTCGGATGACCATCTCATGGATGTTAGTTCTGATTGTAGCTCCAGTGTCACCGACCGGCAGAATTGGGGAAATTCCTAATGTTAAGTCTGAACCAGCCTTTCTCAACCGCCGGACCCTGGCATCCATTGCACCCCTCACAGCAAAGATCGGCACATGTGTGACAGTGACGTTGTAGTCACGTGGCACTTGGGTCACAATGTGACACCATATTTGTGACTTCTATGCAACGTTACGTATTAGTAACTTTGTAACTTCATTGTGACTACATTCTGTGATGTTTCCACAATTTAATTAACACAATTAACACGTAACAATGTGACGACATTACAATGGCAATTGCAATGTGACGTCACAAGCAAGTTAATATGCGACGTCACAAACGACCATGAAAATGACAAAAATGCCTTCGCTGGGACTTCAATATGACATTTTTGAGACGTAGTGCGACGTCCTGTGACGTCCCAAAGTGACAGTGTGACGTAAGTCTTACGTCACTGTGAAAAAAAATGCTGTTAGGGGCCGGGCCGCGAGAAATTTTCTTGAAATATGTAGTTTTAGTTTTCTAAGCATTTTTTATGAATAAATATTGCATAGTGGAAATATTCTAAGGATAATATTATTCGTGAATGTCTCGAAAAGCTCGGAATCAGAACGTCTAAATAACATTTATGTAGTAATTGCCAGTGATCAATCCTCATTTAAATTTTAATATGAACAAGAGACAGCTCAGCTGACTTCTATGGTGAAAATTATAATGGATACATATTTTTTTCAATACATTTTCCAAATCAGTTTAATAATACAATATTCAATTTTATATTGAACTAGCAGTGATTACCCGGCGTTGCTCGGGATTTACCATGCAAAACTATGATAAAAATTACACTGGAACATATACGGCCGATTATGATATATTAACGCTAATTGTAACGCATTTTAGAGATGTTTAAATGAAATTAAAGTTGGAAAGTGTTTCATAATCAATGCTTTATGCATGATTGATCTTTCTTGTGATTTCTTAATATTTTTCGTTTTTGAGTAAGCCTGTGAGAAATAAACCATGGTGATAGTTTCCATTTAAATTCATATCTCAAAACTGCGATTTTGAAATACGTTCAATAAACTCCCACAAAACTCAGAGATTTAATTGATTTTCACGTTTTAAACCAAATATTTCCAATATTTTTTGTTGGGAATCATGGAGTTAGAGAGAAGAACTCCTAGGAAAAAGTATCGTTTTTCATCAATATCTCAACAACCCCAGGTCATAGAAACTCGAAAATTGGACTAAATTTATGGAAAACTATTTCAAAGCTACCCACCAAATTTCATTAAATTTGGTTCAGCCGTTCTCGCGTGATGATGAGACAAAAGAAAAAGTGTCGTTTTTCACTAAATGTCGGGAACTACTGGTCGTAGAAACTCGAAACATGGCCTATGTTTTAAGTGGGGCCATTTCAAGACTACCTACCAAATTACATGAAATTCGGTTCATCTGTTTCCAGTTATGGTGGATCATACATACATACATACATGCGTACATACGTACTTCTCTTCTTTATATAGATAGTATTATACATTTTCGGTAATCGGAAGGGGATATGTCAATAAAAGCCAACAGAAATTATTTGAATGATGTTGGTCTGAGGAAATTACAATATGCTTCAAGATTTCGTTAATCCAGTGATCGATAAACTTATATTGGTCAACATGCCACACCGTATACATAAATGCACTAGTATGTTTTATGATTGTGCCATGATTGACAATTTATACTTATGCTAGTTTAATAATATGAACATGAAAGAAATAGAAAGGTTTTAAAATTTACGAGTAAATTTATTTTGCTGTCTCGTAAAGGTTGAGAAGAACTTGCCTTAACGATTTACCAGCTGTCAAGCCGCTTCACACTCATCAGTTTGGTTTTTCAAGCTTGGACTGTTTAGACCAATTGGAAAGCCAAACTGTACATTTATGGTCCACCTTAGACTACCCGGCAGGATTCTGACGTAGACAAAACATTATTTGAAATGGAAATAGACATAGAAGTTTGTCAGTTTCAAGCAGTAGGCATTCTGTTTGAAATGGAAATAGGCAGACCAATTGCATCAACCAATTACATAGTTTTATTGTTACGCTCCATTGTATTTGAAACTTACAACATATTACACTTGAACTACTTTGGTTATGTTTCTTGTGAAATGTTATGGCTATATAATATAGGCAAATGCTAATATCGAAATGTTCTTAAATGTAGAACTAAACAAAATTAACACGATTGGATTTAATTAAATTTGGATGCTCACAGATGACATCTTAGTGCTTATTTACGTGTTAAAAAATGTAAAATACGAGAATAATCTGCTTGCTAAATATTTTCAGATGTCTTTGTTCAATAAATTGTGATTTAATTTATTTTCTATTTACATATATAAATTAAATAAATGTTAATTTTTTTTATCAGCGTAGCTTAGCTAATTTTTATGAATTTTGAGTTCTAATTCTATTATGCTTCAATAAAAATACTTCCCAGGTAATTCCAAAAGTAATAAGATTGGAATACTGATTTGGAAATATATGATAAAATCCATTTAATGCAAACAAATTCTCTTAAACTACGCCGTCGCGAAAATGCATAAAGACTAATTATTCTGTGGAAGTGTGTTTTGCTTAAATGATTTTATGACTGATAAATATTAACGAGATTTAAATGCATATTTTAGTGTTTTCTGTTTGATATTAATAACGTATCCGAGTTTTACATTTATTAATATCACCTCAACAATCATGATAAATCACTATGGCGTGAATTTAGGTTTTATGAATCAGTTTAAATATAAATTATACATCTATATAAATTATTTATGGTATTTGCAATTTTGTGAAAATGAAATAATTGTATATATAAAATGAAATTATATATTCTATTTGCAATTCCATTGCTTTATTTTTTTTTATTTGACTTTATAAATATTTATAAAATTATTTTTGGAAATACGAATGTATAATTTCTTTAATACACATAAATGTTGGTAGAAAGGACATTGAATGTTTCTGAACAAAATTTAATATATTTTTTTTTAATGGCAGAGAATAAGACATACATTATACAAACAGAATAAATATCCCGAACATATAACATGAACAGTCAATGTCTCCTAAACAATGGCCAGAGCCGTGAACCTGTTAGCCGTTACATGACGTTGCCCCAGCGCACCAGTGGGGGGTCGGAACACACAGTGCCCAACATCACAACATCCATGTCAGCAGGTGGGACTCGAACCCACAACCCGGCAAAGGAGCGATCACACGGAAAAGCCTGCCCTTGACCGCTTGACCACCGCGTCAACACAAAATTTAATATAAAAATTATAAAACAAAGTAATTATTAATATATAAATTATATATTTTAGGATAATTCAAAGTAATTCTATGCATGTCCGCAGTGGTGTATTTTTTAGCATAATTAAGAGCAATTATGCTTATACATGTTCAATGCCCGGTTTGGATTGATTACGCTCAATTTTAGGAATTTTTAATTGACGGCAAAATTTTCGCTGTACTGTTGCTTTTGATTAAGAGTGTTGTCTTTTTTTAAAAGTTTTTGATAAAGAGAGAAATATATATTTCTCGGGATTTGCTATAGATAGAGATTAGATGATGACTAATATAGATTTAGTATCAAATTCTGGAGGAGTTAGAGTGTCAGTAAAGATTTACACTTTCAGTTTTTTCCATCTCTTGTTCAAAAATTTTTATTTTATTTGAAACATCTATCTGGAGCTTAGATAATAACTGATATGAATTTAGCATCCAATTCTACGGGTTCCCTAAAGATTTCCATTTTTAGTTTTTTTTTTACTTCTGGTTTAAAAAAAAATCTTTATGTATATTTCTATATATTGGCTATAGGTATAGCTTAGATGATGATGAACTTGGATTAAGCATTTAATCCCGGAAGGAGATGGGAGGTTTACTAAGAGCTTCCATTTCCAGTTCTGGAGATGTCATATACGGTTTTTCAAAAAATTGTATGATTTTCCAAAAAGTATCCAGAAGAGAATAAAAATACTTTATAGATCAAAAGTGATGTGTACAAACTATTTCCCATACAATGGAGACTCGTTAATAAAGATCTTGATTGCACCTTCTGTAAAACGTGGTTAAAAACATGGAAACCCCTAACTTGTTGAAAACTAGACAAATACAATTCAAAATAAACTAAAAATATTTTAAAAATAATAATTTGCAAATGAATACTCATAAAATCTACTCATTTTTTGCTATCTGGCACTAGTTACTATGCGAGTAAGCCTAAAAATATAAAACATGAATGTATGAGAAAGCTGAGGGCAACCTCAATCTCTAGATGTTTTTATTTAATGTAACTGGTGGCTGAACTGGACTTTATTATACCAGAATCCAATTTTAAGTAGCTTGTGATATTTATTTATTTATTTATTTGTTTATTGTTTTGCAAATTTTTCAAGAAAAATTTAAAAAATCTATATTGTTGGTCCAATTGATCACAAATATGGCGAGTTTGATACCAAGTTCCACAATGTACCACCCTCTCGAGGGGGGGGGAATAACTTGCCCCCACTAATGACGTCACGAACACTAGAATTGTATTGCGGCTATTTTTCACTACAATGATTGAAACTGTTATGTTTCGTGATCATTGAGTTATAAATAATCCCTTTTATGCACAGTTACTTCAAATTTTGCCTTGTGCTCCCATCTTAAGAAAATATAAAATTTCGAATTAGTGAATTCGAAATTAATGAATTAGTAATTTCGAATTAGTTTTCTCTCGAATGTAAATATACAAGGCCCACTCAATAAGTCTCCGGTCTAACTAAGAAAAACATTTTTTTTTTAGAAATTCGACTTTATTCATCAACATACTCTCCTTCAAGAGTGATACATTCATTCCAACGCTCCTCTAACTTTTCTTTGTAGACTTTTTTTGTAGAACGATTTGTCTTTGCTCTCAAAATAGGCCTCAGTTTCATCAATCACTTCAACATTTGAGCCAAATTTCTTTCCCTGGAGCATCTTTTTAATGTCTGCAAAAAGCCAGTAGTCGCTAGGGGCCAGATCTGGAGAGTAAGGTGGGTGAGAAAGCAATTTAAAGCTTAATTCATATAATGTAACCATCTTTTTCATCGACTTGTGACACGGGGCATTGTCTTGGTGGAACAGCACTTTTTTTTTGCATGTGAGGCCGTTTTTTCTTGATTTCTACACTCAATCGATCCAATAATGTCATGCTATTCGCTATTGATAGTTTTACATTTCTCAAGATAGTCGATGAACAAATTACCATGAGCGTCCCAAAATACGGATGCCATAACCTTGCCAGCTGACTTTTGGGTTTTGGGTCGCTTTGGACGACTTTCACCGGCTGCTGTCCACTCAGCTGACGATTTTTTCTATTCAGGTGTGTAGTAATGGATCCATGTTTCATCCATTGTCACACACCGATGCAAGAAATCCTTCTTATCTCGCTTGAATAGCTCCAAACAGCGCTTAGAATCGTCGAAGCGTTGTTGTTTTTGGTCCGGTGTGAGCAAATGCGGCAACTCACTTCGAAAGCAACATACGTATGCTCAAATTTTCGTATAAAATTGTAAACACACAACCTCCTGATATCTTTAAGGTGTCAGCTATCTCACGCAACTTCACTTTATGGTCTTTCAAAACTATTTTGTGGACTTTTCTATGTTTTCCGGAACAACTGCCGATTTTGGGCGACCAGAGCGCTCAGCATCATCGGTATTTGTACGACCGCGTTTAAATCCAGCATACCAGTCAATAATAGTTGATTTCCCTGGTGCAGAGTCGTCTCCATAACGCTTATCAAGCCATTGTTTGGCTTCAACAATATTTTTCCCCATCAAAAAACAATGTTTAATCAACACACGAAATTCTTTATTATCCATTGTTTTGAAAATTACAAAACTGGGGTCACTAAAACCACTGTGACCTAAAAACTAATTGTCATAATGTCATGAAATTTTGACACGTGTCGTTTGAAGGTTGGTACTATCCAGAAATTATATGGGTCTGTCAGCAGTGTTGCCATATATGTGTCAGACCAGAGACTTATTGAGTGAAGTGTTATATATATATATATATATATATAATTCTAGGTTTTTCGTTAACAAATCCGGATATAGAGTTTCATGAAAATCCATTAGTATTGTGACAGCTATCATGAATAGAAGAAATTGACCACAGTAGACTGACAGATAGATGGACATCTTTATAAAAACAGTGAAAACGTGCTCAAGAGGTCCTAAAATATATATTGACATCAAAATCTCGAAAATTCATATTATGTGTATACATAATATGAGAAAGTGAAAATTCGATAAAGATTACAAAACCTAATTCTGAACTATTGCGGATTCAAAAGTTTTCCTATTAATATTCAAGCAGCGTCATACCTCTTTTTCGCCAACTTCTTCAGATAAGCATTTCCCCTCCGTAAAATCTGAATGCACTGTATTACTGTAGATTATAAATAGTTCTAGGCACCCCAGGCAAAAGTTTCCAAGAATATAGTTTACCTTGCAGAATATTTATCACTTCCGTATAACATTCTTGCCTTTAATAAAATATCTGCGAAGTTTCGACAACTCCGGGCCCTCCCTTGCATGTACTAGGGTGACCCCCGTAGTAGAGCCTTTTGCAGACTGATGATTCTCAAGGTGCACCGGGCAGGTGCGGAGTTCATTCCTCAAGAAGTACTCCGGAAGTGCCAGGAATTCTTAATTGGGATCTCGAAGTAAAACCATTTGTAAAGTGTCAACGTGGGGAAAATGCCGACAACGAGATGAGTTGAGAGCACACGTTTCCTGGAAGGGAAAGGGTGACGATGGAATTTAAAATAAGGGAAAAGTTGAGGTGTACGTTTTTTTGTATGCTGTATGGACTTATCATGTAAAAGGTATGCTGTAAATTAATTTCAAACATGTTCAGTTTAAGGTTGCGATCTTTATTTGCAATTTTATGCATATTAATTTCGTAGTGTTATGGACGTTTAAATTGTATCTAAGATGCAGAAAAATAAGTATAGGTATCTGATATTGCTCGTCTTTGAAATGTCGTGTTGAAACTCTCTGAAAGTTAACGTTTGTCTCTCCATAATATATAAAATAAATAATATCAGATTATTATTGAAACATAATAAAAATAAAAACTTTAATTTCAGTTTCCTTTCATTTCAGTCCAAGAGATTGATATTGTGTGAATATTAGTATAGGGACGCTGGAATTTAAGAGAAAAAAAAAGATTGAGTATAGGTTCTTATATATTGTATTAGTATGAAAGCTATAATTTTTACAATGTATTCGATTGCGGATTTTCTTGAAATACTTAGTATCATATATCAGGGTTTTAAGGATTATATGGTTAAAAATTGATAGTGCACACAACATGTCCCTAACAGCATTTTTTTCACAGTGACGTAAGATTTACGTCACACTGTGACTTTGGGACGTCGCAGTACGTCTCGACAATATCATATTGAGGTCACACCGAAGTCATTTTGGTCATTTTCATGGTCGTTTGTAACGTCTCATAATAACTTGTTTGTGACGTCACATTGCAATTGCCATTATAATGTCGTCACATTGTTACGTGTTAATTAAATTGTGGAAACGTCACAGAATATAGTCACAATGAAGTTGAAAAATTTCTAACACTTTACGTCGCATAGAAGTCACAAATATGATGCCACATTGTGACCCAGGTGTTACGTGACTACAATGTCACTGTCACACACATGAAGATCTTTGCTGTGAGGGGTGTATTACTTATTTTTAACCATATATACCCAATAACGTGTCTATCTAAACATGTAGATTAATTGCGAGAATTCGGTGCGGTTCATGATTTTTTTTATCTTCTTTTAAAAGTAAGTTTTATTTTGTTAAACTGTGTCTGATACTTAGTGTCGAAAGTAGTCATATCAATTGGACAGTGGCCTAATTAGGTCCTGCCCTGTAATATGTTCCAGCATTTTAGATTACCTTGGGCTTCGAAAGATTTCTGAGTGCTCTTTCATACACCCCTCCCTTGGACCACTCATCCTGCTGCTCATACCCCAGGGTGAGTCGTGTAGCCTGGGTCTTCTACACATCCCTCCCTATCGGTTTCTCAAATTGTTGCTCGTACCCTAGGGTGAGTTGGACTGTCTGGGTTTTTACCTCTCCCTCCCATCCCTATTTCGTCCAACAAAAATCCAGCTCTGTTAGGTTTGGTTCAATGATTAATAAGTATGCAAATATTCATAGATAAGTATGCAAATATTCAACTTTCTAAATGTGCTATAAGGTCTGTCTTCGTGAAGCTTTAAGTTCTTTCTTCGTGATACTTTAGGGTCTTTCTTCGTGATGCTTTAAGGTATTTTCGAAATGCTTTACGGTCTTTCTTCTTGATGCTTTAGGGTCTTTCTTCGCGATGCTTTAGAGTATTCCTTCGTGATGCTTCAGTTCTTCGTGATGCTTTAGGACCTTTCTTCGTGATGCTTTACGGTCTGTAAAGAAGCCTCTTAAAAAACTCTGCAATCACCGCCTCGGTAGGGGGGTCGTAATTCCGGCTACGTTAAGTTGTGTCCCATGGTCGATAATATAAGTGTGCAAAAAGTTAGCCTTCTAAGTCACCAGGATTCTTCTAAAGGATAGGATCTAAAAAGTCTTTAAAAACATTTTATCGGCCCCGAGGAAAATCGAAAATCCGGTTCTGTTAGATTCTGTCCCGTTGCTAATGTAAGTGCGAAAACACTTAGTCTTACAGATTAACGGGAAGCTACTAAGAGGTCTGGAAAGACACAAATAATTTAGGCAATTATAGATAATTTCATTTAGTGACACTGTATAACGGTATATTTCTCTTGCGAGAATTAAAAATATGATGTGGGCAGTACATGACTTTCTTTCCCTTCAGACTCAAATGCAGTTTCTCTTCATTTCTTTAATAATTGATTAGATTGAGTTTAATTGCATAAAATAACAAGCATAATTATTTGAAATTGCATCGAATTTGCACTTTTACAACAATTATCAGTTTCATTTGGTAACTGGGCGTATTCTCAAAACCAACGTAGTAAAAATGCAAACAAAACTAGAATATCTCGAGAACGGCCATTCCTAGAGTAATGGAGTTGCTCTTATTTTTTTCATCGTTAAAAAGTACGTATAAAACAAGTATTTAATTGATACTTTTAGCATATGCAGTCTTTTATTTTAGATTTTGACAATTTTTTAGAGACATTTCTCCGAAAATGTCAGGTGCTTTTTTTCCGAATCGTACCAAATTCTAATTAGCATTAGAGTATCCCACAAGTGACTTATCTACTAAATTTTGTGAAAGGTAGTTAATTAGGTTTTTTTAGCTAGAGTGGATACATACATTGTATAGACAGATACAGACGAAGACCCACACCCACAGAGAAGCTACGCAAAAAACACAAAACAAAAAAAACAGTTTTTTCGTGTTCTAGAGGTCCCAAAACGTGTAGATCGTCGAAAACTCGAGTTGCGATTTTTAACTCGATTCCAATACTTTCCCTATACATTACCATGTATTGTACGGAAAGTAAAAATTATTACGTAGAAATCATTAATATAATTTCGAGTTTTAAATAAAATTAAAACAAAATGCTTACATATATTTCGTGAAACATAGCAACACAGCGCATTAGCATATTTGTAAATATAATATAGTAAAGAAACAAGTAAATATGTATAAAAAATGTACTCTATAACATCTTGAAAATCCAATTTTCATCTCAAAGGAGACATGACGAAACGTAAAATGCTAAAATATGCTTTCAAAGGATACAAAAGAGAAGCATTTCTTATAATTTAGTATGCTCAGAAAATTAAATTTAATAATACATTTAGCTTCTTTTAAAAACTAAATTATTTATTCAATAAAAATTTAAATTGCGTAGTACCTTTGTAAAGATATTGCTTGGAGCATAGTACTGAACAAACAGTTAGAGGATTATGAAAAAAAAGCTATTTCCAACTTTAAATAACTTATTGTAAATTATTTAGAGTAGCAGGAATTGCAAAAATGGGATAATCTATGTTTTACTTTTCCTGAAATGTATAGTATATGTAAAGAGAAAGTATTGTAATCGATCGAGTCAAGGATGATATTCATACTTTAATGAATTTGTATGTTTCTTTCATCTCAGAAGAAAAATAAAACGTTTGCAAATATTCTACAAATGTGTTAAAAAAACTGAAGGAAATGACATCAGTGGTCATATAATCAGACAATATGTATATTTTTTTACGTTCCCCACAATACATGGTAATGTATAGGGGAAATATTGGAATCGTGTCGAAAATAGGAACTCGAGTTTTCGACAGATCTGCACGTTTTGGGATCTCAACAAGAAAAAAGTATTTTTAGCGCTTCTGTATGTGCAATATATATGTATCCACTGTAACTCAAACACTAATTGACTGAATTTTATAAAATTTTATAAATAAGTCACTTCTGGATTATCCTGATATTGATAAGATTTTAGTACGATTCGGGAAAAAGAACCTGCGATTTGATGCAAAATGGTCCGCAAATATTGTATGTATTCACCCTAGCAAAAAAAAAAAAACTGACCGAATCTCACAAAATTTGGGTAAATATTCTTGTAACTCTGGTGCTGATTGGATTTTGGTATGATTCGGGAAAAAAGAACCAGGATTTGTTTTCGCAATGGCCCGCAAAAATCGTCAATATCTAGACTAAAAGACTAAGCATGCTCCGATGTATCAACTAAATATTATTTTATACGTAATTTTAGACGGTGAAAAGTAAGACTAATTACTCTAAGAATAGCTATTCTCGAGATATTTTAGATTTTTTGCATTTTTGCTACGCCGTCTTGGAAAACACGCCCGGTTACCAAATAGAAATGAAAATAGAATTGAAAGCACAAATTCAGTGTAATTTCAAATATTTATGCGTGTTATTCTGTGCAATTAAACTCAATTTCACAAATTACTAAATAAACAAAGAGCAAATTAATTTGAGTCTATAAAGTCATGTGCTGTCCATATCATATTTTCCTTTCTTTCGTGAGTAAACGTTGCAGGAAGAATGCAAGATGTGTTTCACAGTGATGGGAAACGCGTCATCACAATGATTACATTTATTTTCATTTGATATTATTACTAAATGTAATTGTGGTGTTGATAACTCCACTTATTTGATGGCCACTGAAAGGTAACTCATATTAATTCAAGTAAAATAAGTCTGGAATAAGTAAGTTAGTGTCACAGTAATAACCAATTTACTAATTGTGGTGAAAAAACATTGAATTGGGTGTAAATTTTTAATATGAATTTTATGGATTAAATTATTAATTTTAATTGAAGTGGTCGTGAATCTTTACATTTGTACACTGCTATCATGGCCGTAAGGAGGAAAGCCAACGAATATGATGGAATGATTAAGAGTAAGAGTTAAACATAAGTAAAACATAATTAAGATTTAAGAGTTAAACATAGGGTCGTGATTTCAAGCAGTGTTATTCAGAGAGAGTCTTTATTCTTTTTGAGTATGTTATTGAGAATGTTATTGAAAAGAGATGAAGTCTGACTCCAAATGTCAGAAAAATAATCGGAAAAGGTGACAGTCATGCTGAATTACAGACCCGAAATACAGAAGTATGTGCCAGTAGTCTTCATATATGTTAGATCAATTTTTGATCTTTGGAGTAAATTTCAAAATACCTGATCTCACACGATGCTTTTCTCATGATGTTTGTTAATAAATTCATGGCATTTTAATTATAACCACAATAGAGGTGTTAATAAATGATAATTTATTTTAAAAGTTAAGAATGTGGATTTTAATGTGTAGTGTTTTGATTTAATGATTACGTTAAGGAACTCGTGCAAAGATGTAATGGTGGATTTTGTGGCCATGATAGCAATTTACAAATGTTACGATTCACGACCACTTTAATTAAGACTAATATTTTAATCTACAAAATTTATTAAAGAAAGTAAACCTCCTTAAATGTTGTTTTTTCACCACACTAATAAATTTTTTGATGACAAAAAACCCTTCTGTGTTTCTCGAAATCTTTCGTAGAAAATTTCACTTGCTTAGACCAGTGCTTCTCAAGCTTTGTGCCCGGAAAATTATTAATTTATAAGACGAGGAAACGGTCCCAACAAATTTTCTTGTAAATAGCTTTTTAATTATTTTTTCAAATTCATACATTAAATAAGTATTATAAATTAATCATGGCTTAAGTATAAAGCGTATACAATGTGGCATGCTGGCAAATATATGTCATCAAGCATTTGTTATCTAGCATTGGACAAATAAAATCGTGTAGCATATTGTAATTTCCTCAGTCTCACATCATTCAATTAATTTGTGCTGAATTTCATTGACATATCCCATTCTTATCACCACAAATTTATATTATTATTCAATATAAAATGGATTATTGTATTATTTAATTGATTTTACTGATGTTAGTTTGTAAAAAAAACGGTATTGAGAGAGAAAAATATTTATCCATTGCAATTCACCATAGAAGTCAGCTGAGCAGTCTCATATTCATATTAACATTTAAAAGCAGCTTGGTCACTGGCATTTGCTGCACAGATGTCATTTTGGCGTTCTGGTTCTGAGTTTTACGACACATTCACGAATATTATTCCCCTTGGATTATTTCCACTGTGACATATTTATTTATAAAAAATGCTCATAAAACTAAAACGGCAAATTTCAGGAGAATCTCCCGATGCCCGGTATAATTGATACCAGAGACCTATACCGGATCGCGGCCCGATATAATTGATGCCAGAACCCGATACCGGACCGTGGACCGATATAATTAATACTAGAGCTCGATACCCGGTGGTTGACAAACACTGGCTTAGACCCAATATTTCATAAAACGTTAATTTTTTAAATTCCATATTACTTTTTAATCGCCATGTATGCACACACACATACACACACACACACGCACTCACACACACACACAATGTGTGCAAGGACGATTCCAAAGTAATGAGCGATTAAAAAAAATATTTTTTTTCAGTATTGGCAGTAAACAAGTGCAGATTTTAGAATACATTACAGAATATATGAAGAAAAAATCTGATGTGGGCAGCACATGATTTTTTCTGCAGACTTAAATTCATATTTTCTTTATTTATTTAACAATTCATTAGATTGAGTTTAATTGCACAAAATAACACTAAATTGGCATTTTTAATTTAATTTTTGTTTTTATTTTGTAATTGGACATTTTTCCGAAAGCGGCGCAACAAAAATGCAAAAAATCTCAAATATCTTGAGAACGGTCAGTCCGAAAGTAATGGAGTTGGTTATATTATTTTCCTTGTCAAAAACTGCATATAAAACAAGAATTTAATTGATATATTTGAGCATACCTAGTCTTTTTTTAGATTTTGGTGATTTTTCAGGATCATTTCGTAAAAAAGGCAGGTTGTTCTTTTCCGAATTGTATCAAAATCTAATCAGCACCAGAGTATTCCACAAGTAACTTATCTACCAAATTTTGCGAAATTTGGTAAATAAATATTTTAGCTAGAGTGGATAAGTGAAATTTTTGCAGGCCCTTTTGTAAAAAGAGGCAGATTGTTCTTTTCCGAATCGTACCAAAATCTAATCAGCACCAGAGTAGCCCCCAAGTAACGTATCTACCAAATTTTGTGAAGTTTGGTCTATTAGTATTTTAGCTAGAGTGGATACGTAAAATTTTTACGGGCCATTTTGTAAAAAATGGCGGGTTCCATTTTTCTAAACCGTACCAGAATACTAATCAGCACCAGGGTCATACCCAAGTGACTCACCTATCAAATTTTATGAAATTCGGTCCATTAGTTTTTGAGTTAGAGTGGATACATACATTGCAGAGACAGACAGACACACACACAGACGTCACGCTAAAAATAATTTTTTCGTGTTCTAGAGGTTTCAAAGCGTATAGATCCGTCGAAATCTCGAGTTGCGATTTTCGGCATGATTCCAATATTTTCCCTATATATTACCATGTATTGCAGGGAAAGTAAAAATAAATATTGTAATGAAAGTCATTATTATCCTCAACAGAAATTTTTCTCGCTATAACACACTTTCATCGTAAATATAACTTACAATTATAGAAATTTACTTAAATGGCCGAAAAACATTTAATATGAAACGTACTAAAATTTTGTAAAATAATTCTTGTACACTGTAAACGTGCTTTTTCTTAAAGTACAAGTTTCCTGATTTAGGTTTTTGCGTCATAGCGAGACTCAATTCTACGAGCTTTGCTTAACAATCCTCAAATTTCGTTATAAAATGTTTAAAATTATAAGTTATAAATGAATGTTCATTAAAATTTGTAAACGAATGTACAAGAGGGGTTCCTCAAATAAAAGAAAAATTCCATTTACATATAGATGCCCATAAATACTCATCGTGGCTGTTATCAGTTTGTTAATTAGTCCTGCAATATATTAACTGTTTTAAATCCCTTTTCTTCATAAATAGTATTTTGAATTGTAAAATATAAAACCACCCACGAAATAATGCTTGGGTTATATTGCCAATAATTTATTATTTATCTTCGGCCTGTCACATGACGGAGGACATGAAGTTATGTATCCATATACCTGCCTCCAGATTCTCTCCTCTACTGTTACATATGCCCAAACGCAAGCGGACCACGCATTTTTCCAGATAAATATCAATATAATATTATAGGATGCCCTACCGAAATATAATTAAGAAACCACCTCCTAGCAAAGTGCAGTGTATTACGATACATAAGACCTTTTTGCAAAAAGTGCCTGTCCCAGAAATAGCGAAATTCACTCTATTTTGAATTAAGACTATTAAATTTATAATTCATACAAAGCGACAGAAATTAGGAAAATCACTTAATTATCCAAAAATAGTGAATTTTTCAATTTAGCTACCTTCTCCAAAATTTGTCGAATTAGCGATACTTCGGCCAAAATTTTTAGCCAATTTTTTTTTACAAGATCGCCAAGTTGTTGCCAAATTTGATAGAGAGTGAGACCGATAAGCAGACAAAGATAATGGCTTTTCTTATATAGTACTCGAACTAATTATCAAACATTGCCCGTGTTCTAAATAAGCGCCTGCTGCTTAAATAATACAGATACAGTTAACATCTCTCATTTTCTCAATTCGTCTGCTTTGAACTAAACTCATTACAAAGCTCCGTTTTTTCATGAGCAACCATGCCAACTCTATAACGCGGATGTAAAACACCTTAATTAAGCATCTAACTTAAGTCAAATTTCAACACAATAATCATAATGATAATAAAATTCCAAATAAAAAAATTGGGAAATCTTTTAAATTCGCAAAGTTATAAAACCCACCAATGAAATGCATTTATTGTGCGATTAGCTGTTTTTCCGTCGAGTTGAAACGTAATCGATTTCATCAAAACGCCTGCTCACGAATTATCGCTTGCTGTGGAAAAGAAATAATAGATTTAATTTGACAAAGTGGCAGAACATGGGATTTTTGACTTCAAAAATTCAATTATTTTTAAACTAATTCGAATTTTTGAAACAATCCCGACGAGGTGCAGATTACGGGTACGTGAAGCACCGTTCTCCAACACATTTTCCGCTGCAGAAGACGCAGACATGCATACAGACAAGCAACTTCCTTTATTGTGTAGGACGAATTCGAAACAGATCAAAGCAGATTTCGCACGAAATAAATACATTACAACCCCGACAATTATAACCCCAGGCATAGTTCTCGATGTTTGATATTTTAGCGAAAACATTTTTTTTCACATGCATCTCAATCTTTTACTTCAAAGAGCCTTCTATAAAGGAGTCATCAATCAGATTTTGAAAGAAATCTTTCTCATCAGTCTTATACATGTTCAAACATTTTCTTTTCTTTCTCTTATCTTTTCCATTTTAAATGCATAGCGTCTGGAAATGAACGATCTCACATTATAGAGAGCTTATTTTTCCCTATGGGAAAAATGGCCAAAACTTCTGCGATTACAATTATATTCTTATATTTGGAAAATAAATAATTTTTCATACTTCATATTTATTAATGTTTTTACCGATTTCACTAAAAGCGTCCCGATTTAAATTTTGAAATGTTTTAAATGCACCTCTGCTTGAAAAATTTGCCATTAAAGTCCAGTTAGAATATCTAGATAAATGAGTTGTTATTTGCTTATAAGGTCTTGGTCAAGAGAGTATCTCTTTCAAAAAGGAGCCATACTCCCCCCCCCCCCACACACACCTTTATGACCTTTTTCAGAACAAGGTTTTACTTCATTAAATATTGTTCAAAGACATGTATTTCCAATAAAGAGTTTTATGAAAAAGGTGCAAAATTTTATGAAAACACTTTTAACAGTGTGGGAGTTATTTGGAAAAAAAGATTGAAAAAAAGAAGACATTTTTATATTGTCCCTGCACAGTAAAATTTGCAATTAATAAAATGTTTCTCATGCATTCATTAATTATAAATAAAAATATGTCATATTTTTATCTGCAAAATTTTAAAAGATGCGCTTATTTAAAAACGTTTTCAGGGGTTAGTCACAAATTGAAATGCGAGAATACAAATTTCAACAACGCAGAAAAACATTCATATGCAAATATTTGTCTTTGAGGACAACGTCATGCAGTTGTCAAAATCTATTTTACGCATTAAAACCTTTTTCTCCAGCACTTCTGAGAGCGAAGTTAACCTATACTAAAATATATCACAATTTAGCAACGAGGAACTTTTTGAAGTGCTTATGATTTAGGATTTGAGTAATCGGAATGTTGGCAAAAAAGTAAAAAATTCAATTAATTCGTAATTATTACACTATAAAACGCTGTAATAATAAATTAATATTTTTAAATTTGTGAATAGTCTAAATTGCTATTCAAAAGTATCGATTTTAAGAAACATGGGTAAGTAGTCTAAGTCAAAAATTGTGTCTTTTAATTTTTCTGTGAATTTTGCAGATAAAAAGATGGAATTTTTTCTTTTTAAATTATGAATATATAAGGAACATTTTATTAATTGGAACTGTTACTGTCCGAGGAGCGTATAAAATTAAAAAAAAATTATTTTACTAAAAAAAAAATAATAATTGAAACTGTACAAAAAAGAAAACGTACAGAATTGAAACTGTATAGAATTGAAACCCTACAGAAAAGAAAACTGTAGAGTTTTGATAAAAATTTTCACCTTCTATTATGAAACTCTGCAAATTGGAAATATGGGTCTAGGAACAATATTTAATGAAATAAAGCCTTCGTTCTTTGGACACCCGGCATCAAAGAGTCTTTATATTCGTGCATTTATACGCTTTCATAAATGAATATGTTCTGAGGATAACTTTCATGAAAATAGTTAAACTAGGAATTATAGATGATATCAAAAGAGCAAAATACAGAACAAAAGTTTGGTGAAAAAATATATCTTTTCATTACTCTAAGGAAATTCATGAACGGGGAGGGCGATACCCATGAGAGTTAAGGAATCCAAAGAACCGCGCTTTCTTGTGTGTTTACATATTTTCCCTTTTTCAAGTTTGACCCAATTAAGTACCTTTGCATGTATGTACAAAAGGCGTCGTATGTAGGCTTCCCGTTTAGTTTTTTAGGCGTGCATGTGAGAAACAAGATTCGGAAGAACTAAAACTAATTTACACGATCTTGGACTCCAAAAGTATTTTGTAAAGGAAGCTCGTTTTGGGAGTAGTGTGGAATTTTTCGTTATTTTTCGTTATTTCATGTTTTATGGGATATTAGTAGAAAATGCTGCTTTTCACAGTATTTCTTTTATGTTATAAATACTTGGAAGAATGTAATGTATATTAGGTTTATACAGAAGCATCATTTATTTACTCATATGTAAAAATTGCTATTGGAACTATTGAAATGCTGCAAATAAAGATCATTTTGCCTAAAATTAGTGACTTAACCTGCACAGTTGTCGGCCATTAAATGGTACAAAACTTCATAATAACGTAAGTTAAAAAGTTTTGATATTCTATTACTTCATTATTCAAATTATGGTTTAACCATAGTTTAAAATAGGATTAAAAAAATTCAGTTTTGAAGATCATGTTGAACTATATGACTCTATTTTAGAATATAAAGTTTTACACCGTGCATATTGAAATTATATAAGATAAATAAGAATAATATGCAAGCATGTGCATTATTGTTTCTTGGTTATTACCATTAGAAGATGGGATATATGATCAGTGAATCCAAAACCCTTTAATGCAAACTTTATAATAAATTTTTCTGGCAAAATTATTTAGTTTTACTCCGCTCCACTGTAATGTTAATGGTTTCTGTTTGCGTAGGGCTAAAATAACGTTCTGTATCATTACTAAATTCAAAGTCAATTCTTCAACCAGAAAAAATATAAAATCCTTGTTTTAAAGAACTTTCTGCTCACTCATCATCTATCTCATCGCCTGCACTGTGCTGACGATCAGTTGTGTCTGTGAACCACCGTTCATGAATTGTGAGGAATAAACATTTGAAAACTTTCTTGCTTTTACTCAACAGTAGCTGAGACACTTATTCAATGTTTTTAACCACAATTTAAACTTCAATAGGATTTAATGTGGTTTAATGATAAGAAGATTTACTTTATAAAGCCATTATAATTCAATAATATACCAATCTATATTTGCATCTAATACCAGCTAAGCTTCGACTAGACATATATGTTTAAGTATTTAATACCATATATATAAGGAAGTAGAGCAATATTTATATTCGACCAATATGCTAAGCTGTATTACAAGCATTATTTGTCGATATGTGAGAAAATAATTTGCCAACAAGATTAAAATAAAATGCTGACTTTTGTTCGAAAAAAGAGGTCCTAAAATTAGACATATATTTTTAATTTCTTTTCCGGGATTTGTGTGTTTCGTTACTTTTCTTTCCTTTTTTGTTTGATCCAAACAAGAAATCCCTACTTCACTGGCCTCTGATGTAATCCAAAGTGTAATCTTCTCTGAATATCTCAAAGTTTTTCCACATATTAAAAAGAAATTAATTGGAGTGTGGATCAACTCGGCTTTCTCGTATCTAAATCAATTCTTAAATAATCAAGATTGGTATCACGTCTGCATTTCAATAGATGAAATCAAGGATAAAGCGTTTTAAGAAACGAAATGTATTTTATTTAACACATCCTAAAAGGCGTACAAAACATATATTAAAAACTGCCAGAGCGCTTTCGGACGTATATACGCCCTTCATCAGTGGCTACATGAAAATGAATAGTAAAAACATGGAATGTTTATATATAGAGAGAGAGACCAGTTTTAAGTGGATAAATGAATAGTAAAAATATGGAATCTTTATAAACTAGGGAATTTTGAAGACTTTAAAAGTTTTGCTGGGGTGTATGTCGTTCCCCTGTTATCCCCTGCTGGTGACTATACATTTTACATTGGTAGAACAAAACGTACTGTTGGCATCAGTTTAGCCGAACATGCTATGTCAAATCTGGTAAACTTTCCACGGCTCTTGCTCAATATGTGGCTAATGATACATTTCTTCCCGTTTTTGAAAAACTTTCCTTTTGATTCGTAATCCACGTAGTATTCTTCTTCATGAATCCCTATTTATTCATATTTACCGTGAATCCATTTGTAATTTTGATCCTATTCAAATTTTAAGTTGTGCTTGGCGACTCATTCTAAGATTCAAACCTCTTAAAAGTTATTTGTGACGCCTTTCTCAGGAATATCATGCTTGACGTTTTCTAAAATTTGCATTCGTTCTTTTCATGTAATATTTTAAAATTCGTAAGCGTTTAAACTTATTTTGTAATTTCCGTGTATATTTCTTGTATTATTTTTAGTAAGTTCATTTACCATTTTACATTTTATGCAAATTTGATTTAAACTGGTCTATATATATATAAGCATTCCATGTTTTTACTATTCATGTAGCCACTGATGAAGGGCGTATATACTTCCGAAAGCGCTCTGCCAGTTTTTAATATATGTTTTGTACGTCTTTTAGGATGTGTTAAATAAAAGACATTTCGTTTTTTAAAAAGCTTTGTCTTTGATTTCATCTATTCTTAAATAGTTTTTTATTCTTTGCAAATTTTAATGGAAAAAAAGAACTGAAAATTCTGTATAGTTGATTCAATTGATCCCAATTATAGCGTATTTCGCTTCATTTTAAATAGCTTGAAAGAAATTTTCCGACTGATACCAAGTTTTTACAATGTACCTTTTTTTTAGGTGGTGTGTGTGTGGGGGGGGGGGTAACTTACGAGCTAATGACGTCACGGACACACAATAGTATCGAGGTTATTTTTCACTAAAATTATTGAAACTCTTAAGTTTTGTGATCATTGAGCTTTATGCGTGATTATGTTAAATTTTGCCCTATGCAGTCATGTTAAAAATAAATAATTTCAAAGTTTTCGCTCGAATTTCAAAAAAATTCTATATAGTTCTAGATTTTTTTTTCTCAACAAAGTCGGATATAAAGTTTCGTGAAGCTTCATTTATATTTGCAGCAATTATTCTATATACACGAAATAGAGGACAGACAAATAGACATTTCTCTAAAAATTGTCAAACGTGCTCAGGAGGTTTTAAAATATATATTGGCATCAAAATATCGAAATCAAAAATGTTTGTAAAAACAATACTATATATTATATAGCATTTAAAGGTAAGAAGTAGGCTAGAAAAGATGAGGCATAACTAAATTTCATTTACACGGCAATCAAATAGGAGTGCTTACTGTAATGATGTAATTAAGTAGAGATTCTACTGTGTTTCAATCAAACGTAAAATTTGGGTTTCACTTAACTTTAAGCTTATTTTGGCTTAGTCAATTCGTCCTTAAAAAGTGAAATAATTACAATATAAAGATGCGATAACTCTAATTTTAAAACAATGGATGACAAATAGTTTTTATTGATAACGAGCTTTGTTGTTACAAGGCTTCAATGTTGTTACACGTATATATTGAATTTTGATTGATTACATTCAAAGTAAAACAAATGTGAAATGCAAGTTCTTTGACTGTCAAGAAATCGTCCAAAGGAACATCCCAAGCGTGCCTATTCATTTCTTATTTCTCTTCCAGTTTGTGTTTCTCTATCTCCCTTTCTTGTTTGACCCAATTAAAAGATCTCTACGTGATGCACTTCCCGGAATCATTCGGAGTGTAATCTTCTGTCTAGATCCCGCCGCTCCTTCCAGATGTGAACGCAAAAAAGGCGGGAAATGGCGAGCGATGGAACTAAAGTTCATTTACACGATACCCTAGTGGGAAGTTTTCTTTTCTGTCAGATGTTCATTTTGGTATAAGTCATAATGGTATAAGTTTGGTCTAAAGTATAAGTCATGGTTACCTTTATCAATTTTTTTTTATTATTTTAGCAGATTTTCATCGAAAATATCACTTCCAATTACAGATATTTATCTAAGTAATATTAGAAAACCGTATCAAACCTTATGCATGGAATGGTCTAAAATTTTTGCTAATAATGTATGTACTCTCTGAACGTACTTTCGCTTAAAATAAACTTTCCCTTGTTCATATTAGTACGTTATAACGAGGCTTTATTTTACGAGCTTTGGAAGTGGTGTCAGAGCAACAGTAACTTTTATTACAGTATTTATTTTTCTTCATGAATTTCGTAATATATCAGTTTTCTTTCCAAACAACATAACGTTTTCAAAAATGGATAATAATTATATTATAGTATATGGAATCTGTAGTTTCCTAACTAATTTATTACTTCCCTTATATACATAATGTATAAGGAAAGTATTGTGACAGAGTCAAAAATTCGAATTCGGAGAGCACGTTTCAAGCACCCCTGATCACGAATCAAACATTTTTGAGGTGATATCTGTGTGTGTGTGTGTGTCAGTGAGTCTGTGGAGACGATAACTGACGAACAAATGGACCGATTCGGGCGAAATTTCGTATAAAAATCACAATCTGAATACTGGAAACCTATTGTTTTTAAACGTAATCAAATATTCAGAACCTCCCCCCCCCCCCCCCAAATTGTAGAGTGAAATTTTGAAAAAATCATCAAAAAATCAAAACCTTTAATAAAGTTACGCAAATAGACATTTCTAATGTAATTTTTCCTTAGAAAACGATTGACATAAACTTTAGAACGCTAGCATGAACCGTTCTCGAGATATTGCACATTTTAAAAATAAATTTATCAAAAAATACCATAAATTAAAAAATATATCTTAACTGTTGAGAAACATGTTCACTTTCATATGTAATATCATGCGATAAATTGGGTGGCATCATTCTCGTGGATCTAGCTCGCCCCATTCATGAGAAAAGATACTTTGAGTAATACTTTTGTATTTGAACGCCAGTAGTTATTTATCAGCTGCCAATTTCTCCGTCCATAACGCTTGGCGGGGTTTTGGCGCCGAATTTGGCGGAATGTCGCCTACTTGGCGACTTTTTTAAATGTTGCCAAATTAACGGAAATCTCGCGAAATAGACAAAAATGACACTAAATCAGTGAAAATGACGACTAATTGACGAAAATTCAATTTTTGGAAAGAATATAAATAGCTACTATAAGGAAAACTCATTTTTTATTGTAAAAATAGTAAATTCATTGCATTATATAAGGAAAGTCATGTGCTGCCCACATCAGATTTTTTTCATTTTGCGATTGAGCGCTTGCAAACTTCTAGAGTACTTTATTCTAGAGTAATGAGTTTTTTCTTATTCGATGTGTCATTAAGAGTTAAATATAAAATAAGCATTTAGTTAATATATTTTATCATTTTTAGTCTTTTATTTCAGATTTCGCCGAATCTTGCGGACCATTTTTAAGAAAAAAACGTTTCTATTTTTACAGATTGTATCAAAATCTAATTCAATAGGAATACTCCATAAGTGACTATTATTAAGGAATAAATGCTTTTTATCTTGATAATAAGCATTTTTTCGAATAAATAATTATTGGCTGCATCTTAATATCTTGTAAAATATTTTATCAAATCGTGCTTTCTAACAAATGCAAATCTTATTTTTAATAATTTAATTCCATTAACTATAGAACCATACAATGTTAAAATAATCAACTCCCTTACCTAAAATTCTCTTATCACTTTATACCGAAATCGTAATTTACTGCATATATAATTAGTATGTATCGCCATCAACTCCGCAGGAATCTCAAGCAGCACTAAACAAACGCAATTTCGGGTCGAAAGAACAAACAATGCGACATCTCGAGCCGAAAAAGAAATATTGGCTTCAACGACTTTAACTTTCTTCGTTGCTAGTAATAGAAAATCACCATCACTTTTCTTTTATGGGCTCGGGCATTGACGTGGAGAATAAAAAAAGAGTGGGAAAAAGAGAGAAAATAAAAATCTAAGTGCGGGCGCTGTCAGGAAGGAGATATTTTGCTCTAATTCGTGTGATCGATGTCCACAGATGCCTTTATCAGGGATTTGGACTGGACGCAAGTTCAACAACTGTTTTATCACTTTTCATTTTGCGGTCCTGTTCCTCTCAGAGAGATTAATGCCGAATGGTATTCTATTCTTTTAAAAAGCTATGAAAATATTTAGGGATGGTTTTGCTGCTCATCGATTTTATTAATGTGTAGAATTTTTGGATATATTTATTTATAAAATGAAAGAGTATGGAGACACGTCAATTAATTAATACTTTAAAATCAAAGATAACCAAAAAATAGGCTTAAAAGTATTTTATTAAAATACTATTAAGCCTATATTTTAGTTGTCTTTGATTTTAAAGTATATTTTTTTTTATTCTCTGGTTGTGGACAGGGCATGACTTTTCCTGCAGATCCAAATCCATACATTTTCTTACCTTTGTTCTCCATGCGAAATAATTTGAGGTTCATCGCACAAAATGACACTTAATATGGATATTTGTTGTATATTCCATCGGATTTTCAGTTTCTTGAAAATTTTCTTTTTGGCGATTTGTTGCATTGTATAATGCCGCCAGAATACTAAAATTACAAAAATCTGAAATATTTCAAGAACAGTTTATCGTGGCGTACTACGGTTGGTTTTTATAGTTTTGTTCTAAAATTTAGGTATAAAACAAACATTTATGCAATACATTTAGAAATAATCAGTATTTTTTTTCAGATTTTGCCAATTTTTGTAGGCCATTTCTACAAAAAAATGACAGTTCTCTTTCTCGTATTAGAATCGTAAGAGAATGTACTCATATTAGACGTATCGTAAGAGAATATGTCGTATTAGAAATCGTATTAGAATATAATCTAGAGCAAAGAACCCATAAAAGACTTAAATATCAAATTTTATGAATTGTTTTTGTGTCGTGTTTGAACTGGAGTGGATACATACATTACACAGACAGACTCACACACAGATAAAAATAGTTGATTCGTGTTTATGGCGTGAGCAAAAGTGAAAATCTTATAAAAACTCAAATTCCAATTTTCGACGGCATTTTTCGACCGTGTTCCCTATACATCTCGTACCATATATGGTAGATAAATTAAAAACTTACGTTGAAAGTACTTTGAAGGAAATATTTGCGAAGTTAGTAATTGCTAAGGTCAAACTTTTTATGAATTAAAAATTAGTAGAAAATTATCTATAAATATTATCATTTTTATAATTCATAAATCGTAAAGCAAATGCCCCAACAAAACTATCATCTAAAAAAATTCACTTTTGTGTTTTACATCCTAGCAAAACTACTTGAAAAGAGTGAAAGAAGTGCATGGAACAAATCGAAAAGAATACAAAAATTCTGATGTGGACAGCATATACTTTTCCTACAGACTCAAAATAATTTTACCTTTATTCATTTTATATACCATTAAGGAACTAAGATAATTTGTACAAAAGAACTCTTGTACACAAATTTAATTATACAAAATAACACACATAATTTGTAGTTTTAATTCAATTTTCATTTTCATTCGTCGATTGGACGAAGAAAAATGGAAAATGCGACTCTGCAAAAATGCGTAAAATAAAAATATATCGAGGACGGTTAGTGCTAGAGATATGGTGTTGGTCTTTATCTTTTCGGCGTGTAATATAAAATAACGTATACAGCATACATTTAATTGATACATTTGTGCACAGTATTTTATTTTAAATTTTAACGATTTTTGTGGGCCATTTTACAAAAGAGGCGGGTTTTAATTTTTCAATTCATACCAAAATCTGATCAACAGCTATATAACCCTTAGTGACATATTCACCAAATTTTGTGACATTTGATTGATAAGTGTTTGAGCTGCAGTGGCTACATATATTGTATAGACACATATACTCTTGCATACTAAAATTTGCTGACTTGTGTTTTAGAATGTAAAAAACGTGCAAATCCTCTGAAAAGTGATGTATCCAATTACAAGTGCCATTTCAGTAACTTCCCATACATTAGTACGTATTGTAGAGAAAGCATGAAGCCGCAAATTTGAGCTATACAGGTGAACTATACAGAGTTTTCCTCGGTACAAAAAGTTAGATCCTCCTGCTTATATGAAAGTACCCCAACTGGAAAAAATTGAATAAAATAATTTTGCATTTTATTTTCACAAACTTTGAAATTGGAATTATGTGGCTGAAACCAATTGCCAAAGCTCGAAAAGCGAGGTCAACTACACTGAAATACCCTGTATTATTAAATGGATAACCAATTTTTATATTTTATTTAATAAAAGAAAGTAACGTTCGTCTCAATCTCTTCCCCTCTGTCGTGGATAAGTCGAAAATTCTACGAAGCGAAAACTGTTCTCTAATTCCAGTGATGGAGTGTTGTACACTGGAGTCCTTATCGACGATTTGGAGGAAATCCGCAGATTTTTTTATTGATTTCTACTTTGGGACGCTATTCTTTTCTGACGAAAGTAATGCCACAGAAATGTCCTCGTCTGGCAAACAAGGCGACGTATTTAGTGACAATTTTATTTTATTTTAGGTATTAAACTGGGTTATATTTTGTATTTTGAGAATTAATCGTTGATTGGGAGAGATGTCTGTATAAAATTATCTTATTTTGAAGCTATAGAAAATAATGTAAAATTCATCTGATTGTTTGTCTCATCATGGAAGACTGTATCGAATTTTATGAAACTTTGAAGGTTTTGTCAATATTATGTCTATATATATATATATATATTATACAGAAATTTTGAGCTTCCCCATTAACGCACCCTTTTCTTTCTTAATTCTTATTCCAAATTCTTATCTTATTTCATGTTACGCGCTTATTGCAATGACATTAAAATCTATTCCTCACGCTATTAATATTAACACAGATTGCCTGTACTTCTCTCTTTTCCTTTACAATACCATACGACTACGTAAACTTTCTCTTCAGAAACTGCATCTCCATCACCTTTATAACGTATTGAAACGTGAGGGCAGCATATTTTCCCATTCTGTCATCAGATTTCCCCTTCTCTATAAATGTAAAAGCAACTCCTATGAAACTAACACTAAGATTTCCTGCACTAAGATTTCCTGCAGGTCGGTCACCGATAGAGAGCTCGGCCAATGTACAAAATTATGTCCTGAGAGTGTCAGAATAATAAAGTAAATTGTTGTAACTAAAGTATTTCTACCCTGGACTATTTCTACAACTATCTCACCCGTACGCACGCACACACACACATATATATATATATGTGTGTGTGTGTATATATGTATATATGTGTATATATATGTATATATATATGTATATGTATATATATGCATATATAATATATATATATATATATATAATGTGTATATATATGTTTATATATATATATATATATATATATATATATCATATAAAAGCCTGTAAACAAATTCAAAACGAAATCCTATGCATATCCATTAAAATCAAAGGCACTACTCAGGAAAAGGCGCCAAGCCGCTCTATACTCCGAAGCAGAATGTAATCCAAGAAAAAGAAGATTTAAAGGAACTTGGGATAACCAAATGCTTTGCATTTAATGGTTGGGGAGGATTGCGACTCCCCCTCCCGTTTAAAGCTGCTTTTCCAGCCTAGGCAAACGCTCACGTTACCAATGCAAAGCAAAGGTTGGTCCCCAATGCGTGCTAATACGAAGGCACCCGGACACGGAAGAACAAGACAACCAAACAGAAGGAAACTGGACCAAAAGTGATTCCTGCCCAACTCGCTATCATATATATGTTCGATTTACGCATGCGTGCTTTCTTAGCAGGCACGCATAAACTTTATTTACTTGCAAATTGAAGAAGTAAACTGTCAAAATCTACATGATCCTTGAAAATCGATCTATAGCAATCCTTTAAGAAATAAATAGGATAATGTTTATATAAAGCCTCTGTTATGATTTTAATATTGCTATTATTGCAATCTTTTTTAAACGTGTTGTAAATTTGATTTCTCTTGAAGTGTCCGAGTATGATATTTCTGAAAGTATTTTTGGTAAGATTAGTTTTCCAATCGATGATATGATTTATCTTAATACTATATAATTCTCTTTTGTCATATAACTTTGTATAATGACCATATAATCCATGTTTTTTTATTGAGATGTCCAGAAAATTTACCGCTTCATTTTCTTCTTTACAATTTTCTATTAATTCCAATTCCGGTGGGTAAAATGTGAAATCGAAATTGGTGGTGGTTTCATAACACCCCAATAGCACGTCGTCAACATACCGGAAATATGGTATTTCCGACAAAATATGGGTTCCTTTTTCATATGTTGAGAGGTAAATATCGGCCAAGATTGATGAGCAGGCTCCTCCCATTGGGATTCCCTTTATTTGTCGGTAATAATTTTTTCCGTTACATAGAATATTTTCTTTTAATACCAGTTCAATAAGATCAAGGTATCTACGATAAGTAATAAAATCCTTCAAGTCAAATTCTTCATGTAATTTTTCCAAGATTGAATATAAATTAGTTAAATCAATGTTGTTAAATAGGTCGCGGAAATCAAAGCTTTTAAAACATATATTTTTATTACAATGTTTTAATCGATCGATAACTTCTACTCCATTTTTGATCATGACATGATTCTGTTTTTTGATGTTTTCCATTACAAACTTGAGGATGTTCAATAGTCGTTTATTAGCAATTGCCAGATATGATCCACAGCCAACGGTAACTGTACGAAATTTCACAGGCTCTTTATGCATCTTTGGAATGAGGATTAGATATGGAAATTTAACAGTTTTTATTTCATTACCGATTCGTTTGTACATAGCTTTAATCCTATTGGATAGAACGTTCCCATTATTATGTAAAGGGGTGTACATAGTACTGTCTAGATAGCAGTGAAGTAGTGTATCAATGTAAAACTTTTTGCATGTAAATGCAAAATGTGATACCATCTTGTCAGTATAAGTTATAGCAAAATTTTCTTTTATAGTTTGTATAGCTGAAGGTATTGAAAGATTCCTAATTCTGTTATTTTGTCTGAAGTAAAAAAACTGAAATTATTTTGAAAAATTATATTTCCATTCATGAAAGGCTTGAATAGGTAAACTGTGTTTTACTGCTATTTTATAAATGAATTCTTCTAGATCTTGATTGAAATTTTCGATTACTTGGTTATATTCTTGTGATCTGTATTTAGTTCCGAGTTTGAAAATATTCTTTAGAGTTTCATCTGCGATAATATCCAGATCACCTGTAATGATGTGATTGTGATAAGGATCTTTATGTTTTCTATCAGTGCATTTGCATTCTGTTGTTTTAGTATCCAATACTTTACATATATTGTTGTAGTTGAAGAATCTTCTGCCGTTTGTGCGTACAAAGCGGTAAGTCATTTTTACCTTAAGATCCTGAACAGGTAAGAAATTTTTGATACTGTAGAGTATCGATTTAAAGGGAATTCCATCAAATTTCTTATTTCGGAATGTGGTTATAAAGTATTCCATACTTTGCTTGTTCCGTATTCTGGGTTTTAATCTAATTTGAAATTTTCCGGTCCTTAATTTAATTAAGTCAAGCATAATGGCAATATTTTTATGTGTTTCTTCAATCCGGAAATCAATAGGTTCTTCCAACGTATATTGCTGTATGTAAGCTCATATACGAGGTAAATATTTGATTTTTATACTATAAATGACATCCTTAATCCAATTATACTTGATTCCGTCTTTGGATTTAATTGATTCTATAAATTTGGAGATTTTTTCTTCTGTTTCATTATAGCTATAATGGTGCTTTCCTCTTCCTCTATGCCATCGTTGTCACTTCCTCTGTATCAATGAACTTGCTAATGGATAATTGTCGATATTTCTACAATAATCTAAATTGTAGCTTTCTTTAAAATTGATGGAATTTAATCCATAAGGGAATGTCGTTGAGTACTGTTTAATATGTGTGGCCTCCCACCACAATCTTTCCTTCAATTGAGGTACTATATCTAGAATGGTGATGATGGTTCTAGTAAAATCATGTTGTCTGAAATGCCTAATCTCCAAACTGCTTAAATGTCGATCGAGTTGTCTTTTCTTACAGACTTGACTCCTGTGTAAGTTGATTCTTATATTAAGTGGATTCTGAGTCTGTCCAATATATAAAAAGATGCAAACTGTGTCCTGTGGCCAACCCGCTTCAAATTAAAAAACATGCTAATCCGAACAGAATATTTTGTAAATCTTACAACACAATACACTGTTGAAGGCCCAGACCACACGACCAACCCAAGGGTTTATGGTAACGAATTGTGTGGCCGGACACAATATACTGTATCACCTGTCTTATACTGTATCACACAATATACTGTATCACCTGTCTTACATGTCATACTAAATATATTGGACAGACTCAGAATCCACTTAATATAAGAATCAACTTACACAGGAGTCAAGTCTGTAAGAAAAGACAACTCGATCGACATTTAAGCAGTTTGGAGATTAGGCATTTCAGACAACATGATTTTACTAGAACCATCATCACCATTCTAGATATAGTACCTCAATTGAAGGAAAGATTGTGGTGGGAGGCCACACATATTAAACAGTACTCAACGACATTCCCTTATGGATTAAATTCCATCAATTTTAAAGAAAGCTACAATTTAGATTATTGTAGAAATATCGACAATTATCCATTAGCAAGTTCATTGATACAGAGGAAGTGACAGCGATGGCATAGAGGAAGAGGAAAGCACCATTATAGCTATAATGAAACAGAAGAAAAAATCTCCAAATTTATAGAATCAATTAAATCCAAAGACGGAATCAAGTATAATTGGATTAAGGATGTCATTTACAGTATAAAAATCAAATATTTACCTCGTATATGGGCTTACATACAGCAATATACGTTGGAAGAACCTATTGATTTCCGGATTGAAGAAACACATAAAAATATTGCCATTATGCTTGACTTAATTAAATTAAGGGCCGGAAAATTTCAAATTAGATTAAAACCCAGAATACGGAACAAGCAAAGTATGGAATACTTTATAACCACATTCCGAAATAAGAAATTTGATGGAATTCCCTTTAAATCGATACTCTACAGTATCAAAAATTTCTTACCTGTTCAGGATCTTAAGGTAAAAATGACTTACCGCTTTGTACGCACAAACGGCAGAAGATTCTTCAACTACAACAATATATGTAAAGTATTGGATACTAAAACAACAGAATGCAAATGCACTGATAGCAAACATAAAGATCCTTATCACAATCACATCATTACAGGTGATCTGGATATTATCGCAGATAAAACTCTAAAGAATATTTTCAAACTCGGAACTAAATACAGATCACAAGAATATAACCAAGTAATCGAAAATTTCAATCACGATCTAGAAGAATTCATTTATAAAATAGCAGTAAAACACAGTTTACCTATTCAAGCCTTTCATGAATGGAAATATAATTTTTCAAAAGAATTTCAGTTTTTTTACTTCAGACAAAATAACAGAATTAGGAATCTTTCAATACCTTCAGCTATACAAACTATAAAAGAAAATTTTGCTATAACTTATACTGACAAGATGGTATCACATTTTGCATTTACATGCAAAAAGTTTTACATTGATACACTACTTCACTGCTATCTAGACAGTACTATGTACACCCCTTTACATAATAATGGGAACGTTCTATCCAATAGGATTAAAGCTATGTACAAACGAATCGGTAATGAAATAAAAACTGTTAAATTTCCATATCTAATCCTCATTCCAAAGATGCATAAAGAGCCTGCGAAATTTCGTACAGTTACCGTTGGCTGTGGATCATATCTGACAATTGCTAATAAACGACTATTGAACATCCTCAAGTTTGTAATGGAAAACATCAAAAAACAGAATCATGTCATGATCAAAAATGGAGTAGAAGTTATCGATCGATTAAAACATTGTAATAAAAATATATGTTTTAAAAGCTTTGATTTCCGCGACCTATTTAACAACATTGATTTAACTAATTTATATTAAATCTTGGAAAAATTACATGAAGAATTTGACTTGAAGGATTTTATTACTTATCGTAGATACCTTGATCTTATTGAACTGGTATTAAAAGAAAATATTCTATGTAACGGAAAAAATTATTACCGACAAATAAAGGGAATCCCAATGGGAGGAGCCTGCTCATCAATCTTGGCCGATATTTATCTCTCAACATATGAAAAAGGAACCCATATTTTGTCGGAAATACCATATTTCCGGTATGTTGACGACGTGCTATTGGGGTGTTATGAAACCACCACCAATTTCGATTTCACATTTTACCCACCGGAATTGGAATTAATAGAAAATTGTAAAGAAGAAAATGAAGCGGTAAATTTTCTGGACATCTCAATAAAAAAACATGGATTATATGGTCATTATACAAAGTTATATGACAAAAGAGAATTATATAGTATTAAGATAAATCATATCATCGATTGGAAAACTAATCTTACCAAAAATACTTTCAGAAATATCATACTCGGACACTTCAAGAGAAATCAAATTTACAACACGTTTAAAAAAGATTGCAATAATAGCAATATTAAAATCATAACTGAGGCTTTATATAAACATTATCCTATTTATTTCTTAAAGGATTGCTATAGATCGATTTTCAAGGATCATGTAGATTTTGACAGTTTACTTCTTCAATTTGCAAGTAAATAAAGTTTATGCGTGCCTGCTAAGAAAGCACGCATGCGTAAATCGAACATATATATGATAGCGAGTTGGGCAGGAATCACTTTTGGTCCAGTTTCCTTCTGTTTGGTTGTCTTGTTCTTCCGTGTCCGGGTGCCTTCGTATTAGCACGCATTGGGGACCAACCTTTGCTTTGCATTGGTACCGTGAGCGTTTGCCTAGGCTGGAAAAGCAGCTTTAAACGGGAGGGGGAGTCGCAATCCTCCCCAACCATTAAATGCAAAGCATTTGGTTATCCCAAGTTCCTTTAAATCTTCTTTTTCTTGGATTATATATATATATATATATATATATATATATATATAATGTGTATATATATGTATATATATGTATATATATATACATATATATATATATGTATATGTATATATATGTAAATATAAAATATAGATTTCTAATGAAAAAGATTGAAATGAATTTTAGTGTACTTGCGCACAGCAGCATAAAACACTAAAAATATATAAAGGGTTAATATGTAAAAATAAAAATTAAAAAGGAAGGCAACGTAAAGGAAGGCATCGCCATTGTGTAAGCACTTTACGTTGCCTTCCTTCTTCATTTTTATTTTTAACACATTACAACAAAGTTGAAAAGTGTTTATGACTTTGTTCATTATGTCTGTCTGTCTGTCTATCTGTCTGTCTGTCTGTCCGTTAGCACGATAACTGTCGTAAAAATGACTTAATCAAAATGAAATTTTAGTATGTTGTTCAGACGGTCTGTAGGACCTATGGGAATATATAAATGAATAATATCACCCAATTAGTTTAGGATTGAACCCGGGTTGAAAAAATGAAATACATTGAGCCCTATGGGACCTAATTTTTCAAACTTTTTTTAAGCGAATTTAAAATTCACAACTTGCTTCGAAAATATATTCAGCGAAATATATTCAGTAGTTTTTTAAATAAAAAATAAAATAATAGTAACACCTCTTATATGAAGCGATCACGTGACCATGATATGAAAAGATCACGTGACCCACTTTAAAAGTATAAATACATTCATATATATATACATACATATATATATATATATATGTATGTATATATATATGAATGTATATATACTTCCTTGCATTTTTAACTTTTTAGGATTGTAATTTATTATATATATATATATATATATATATATATCCTACCTTAAGTATAATTCTTCTGAATAATTTCTTATGTATCTTTAAACCTACGATGACAAAATCTAAACAATTCAAGCGTTGCACATCAAGTAAACTAACTTTTCGTACTACAGACAGTAACAATGTATAGGATTGACAGAGTACAAGTAGCTAGAGTATTTGCGCCATCTAGTTCTGAATATGAATAAAAGAACTCTTCAAAAAGTCATGAAAAGTAAATGCCAAATAGTCATTCTTTTGAAATCTGAGTGATTGGATGACAGCAGCAACTCTAATTGGGGATTTGGCAACTGTCACACAATGACAAATGTCACTATTTTGTGGCATTTTCCTCTTAACTCTTGAGAGTTTATGTCTTTCATAGTTTGCGAACGGATTGTGTTCAATTTATCGGATTGAACATTTTAGTTTACTTTATTTTTTAGAAATACCACGAAAGCCTTTTGTAGTAGATTCTCGAATGAATATTGATGCCCTTGGAGTGAAACTACACTAAAGTTATTCATTTATTAATATACTAGCCGATAATTTGACGTTGCTAATGATTTAAAAAATTTCCAAATTCTGGTTTTATTATAAGTTATATTGCTCTTTAAAAGTTCCATTAAAATAGATACTCCAATCCTCTAAAATGGATGAAAAGCGTCTTAGTTCTTGCTATATTAAATTTTCAGCACAGGCAGTTGTGAAGAATAAAATATTTTGGTTCTCATCTGAATTGTTTGTAAAGAATTTTACCAAAAATATGAAGTTTGGTTAACATAAGACTCAATGAAGACATTAAAGTGGTAGCAAAAGATATACCTGAATACTTTTTATCCCACTACAACAATCGGTTAAATACAATAGAAAAAAAATCTGATGTAGGCAGCACATGACTTTCCTTATATAACGCAATGAATTTACTACTTTTGCAGTAAAAAAAAAGATTATTTTTATAGTAGTTTTTTATATTCTTTCCAAGATGTTGAATTTTCGTTAATGAGTCGTTATTTTCCATGTCGTCATCATCAGTGAGTCGTCATTGATTTAGCAAAGTATCTTTTCAGTATCTCAAAGTATCTTTTTTCATGAATGGAACGAGCTAGATCCACGAGAATGATGTCACCAAATTTATCGTATAGTATTACATATGAAAAGTGAACATGTTTCTCAATAGGAAATATTTTTATTTTATTTTATATGACTTTTTGATAATTTTTTGAAAAATGTGCAATATCTTGAGAACGGTTCATGTTAGCGCTCTAAAATTTATATCAATCGGTTTCTAATGAGAAATTACATAAGAAATGTCTATTTGCGTAACTTTATTAGCGGTTTTGATTTTTTAACGATTGTTTCAAATTTCACTCGAAAATTTAGGAGGGTTCTGAAAATTCGATTGCGTATAAAAACAATAGGCTTCCAGTGTTTATGGATTGTGATTTTTGTACCAAATTTCGTTCGAATTGGTCCATTCGTTCGTCAGTTATCGTCGCCACAGGCTCACTGACACACAGACACACGCACACGCATACTTTCACACACACACACACACACACACACACACACACACACACACACACACACACACACAGATATCACTTCAAAAATGTTTGATTTGTGATTAGAGATGCTTGAAACGTGCTCTCCCGTCAAAAACTCGAATTCGAATTTTCGACCCCGTCAGAATACTTTCCTTATACATTATGTATATAAGGAAAGTAATATTAGAATTTAAAAAATTACCAAATAAAGACAGATGTCTTAAATTAAAAATATCAATAGATTATGCAATGCTTTATCTCAAGGTTGTAACTGATATAGCCATCAAAAGTATAATACCATTTATTTAAAATTTAGTTTTCTATGAATGTCTTTATTATTTTAATCGGATAAATTGGGTAAAGATCGTCTGCCGTATAAACGCATTTGCTTCAATTCCGTTGGTAAACTAAATTTTATAATTTCCGGCTAAAATTTTGGGAAATAATCATCTGCATAAGGATATTTCGTAGAAGGTTTAATTTTGAGTTTTGTTTTTCATATATCAACAACTCCTGGCCCTAGAAACTTGAAACACGAATAAAGTTATCCAAAGTAAAGTAGGAAATAATTGAAAAAAAATTTGAAAAAAAAAATGTGGAATTGCATAAGGAACAGGCAAACAAAAAACATACTTTCAAATAAACAGATTTTCAATTTTATATAAATATATCTTTTTGTTAGGGTAAAATTGAATCCACCTGCACCTGATTTTTGTTTCAATATTGCAAGTGCGGTTGGTAGAGTAATAAAAATTATGTGTTGTGCTATAGATAATTTTGCAAAACATTCTTCCTGAAAATTAATTCAAATTAATTAAAACCCAAAATAGAGATTAAATAAAATGCGTATTTTTAACAAATGCGTTATCTAAGAGTGTATATATTGTGTGTTCTTATGAATTCACAACTTCATTTCGCCAAAATATAAAACCACAAAAACTGCGACATCACATGTGAATTCTCTTCCGTGTTTTTCTACTTGGGATTGCATCGTAGAGTAGCAAAGTTTTGGCGGAAAGGTGTAAATGTTTTATTCGAACTAAAAAATGGGATCTCCGGTAGCATCTAAAGTGCATCCGGGATAACTTTTATAACTTTTTAGTGTAGAATTATTCCATTTCCGTTGAGATTCCCTTTTTTGGGGGGGGAATTTGCATATCTTCCTCATTTTACTATATGAGTCTTTTGAAAGGGCTGAATAACATAATTTCTGACACATACAGACATTGTCCTAGCAAATGTTTATCGAATGCCTTTTAAATAAGTAATTTAGACGCATGCAGTTGTTTGGGTCTGGCACACTGGCTCACGTCTTAACCCACGAACCAGATTGGTCGTTATTTCTTTTCGATGATTCCGGGAAGGGTTCGGGCCTGATTTTAGATAAAATGGCAAATTGGAGTATTCAATATGAGAAAAAAAAAACATTGTAAATAAAATTTGATAGAATACATATTTAAAAGATGTAATTGCTAATTTAAAAGTATAAAAAGTGAGAGAAACTTATGTTTTAGATTTATTTGGATAGACATTCTTTCATTTTGGTCAAGTCTTGAGGCTTTCGGGTCGGTTAATAGATCGGCTGTATCTAAAAGTAACCGTTGGGAAAAAATAATAAATTCTAGGATGGTGTAAAAAATTTACACCGACTTGTTTTGGAATTGTTCGTTTTTGTAAATGAGGGCAAAATGTTTACTTTTATCACAACCATATTCCAAGTAATTTAGTACTGAATCAAGTACGTTTTAGAGCAAACCAAAATCAATTTATAATTCCAAAGAATAAATTCCGTGGCTTAACTTCCGCACAAAGTTAGTTTTAGAAAGTAATAACTATTATAATTATCTCTAATTACCATTATGTGCATCCGTTTCATTAAAAAAATGTTCCTAATTACTATTCTTCCCAACGTAGTCTTCTATCCCTCTGAAGCAAGTAATCATGCTCTAGTGTTTACTATTTCTCGATTATTTATATCTATAACGATCTGTTGATCGTTCTTTTTAAGTAAAACAGAAGATCGATTTCGTGATCGTGTGAGATCGTTTATTCCTGGAGACTATAACTATGGTATTTCTGATTTACTTGCACTGCGAGGTAAATCGACCGAAAATGTGCCCTAATCATCTCGCTTTGTAGCGCCTTTTAATGGGACACAGGGAGGAAGAATGGAATTGAGGAATGTTTCAAAATGGCTAAAAGTATTAATTCGTCGAATGTAATGTTAGTTTCGCACCGCAGCAACTTTTGACATGTTAAGTATGGGTTTGTGTTTGTTTTATTAATTCGGTGTTTAAAATGTATTGGATAGTTAGTTATAAGGAAGTACTGTTGGTATAACATGTATGTTTCAATTTGGAAGAATATAAAAGACAAACTTTTAAAAGGATAAATATATTAAGTACATATTATGTAGCTATTGTTAGGAAATATCCTCTGGAATAGTGGGTGTGCTCTCAGAATACAAGAATAAGTCCAAATAATAATAGATAACTAGCATTTTTTTTCACAAACACAGCGTGAACAGGAACAATATACAGTAAAACAGCACTTAAAGGATCCACTAATTTCACAAAACAACCTATTCACAAAAATGACAAAAACCACAATTCAATGTAGCTAGTACCTTGTCAATTGCTCTCCAACTACGTGGTGACTCGGTTTACAGACTCTCTCTGGAAACTTTTGGCAATCTGATATCTCGTAGAATATTGGTTATTTCGAGATATTTTTTGAACAATCGGAAAGTCGCCAAATTGGGCAACACCTCTTCGAACATCGGCATGTGACAACCCTAGACTTATGTCATGGGAAAGGATGCCTGCATGTGTAATTTATCCGCCTGGTCTCCGAAAGACACGAAAGTGAGTGGGCGGGGGGAGGAGAATCCAGGGCATTTTACATGTTCGTAATAATATATTGCGTAATATAATATTGAGAATATGAGCATTGCTTTGAAACACACGTGTCCATCATCTGTTTATTTTTTATTTTGGTTCTTTTTCTTAATGAACAGTTTAAAACTTGGATTTTTAAAGTGAAGCTCGTTATAACTGTAGCATACTGTACAAACTAAGGGTCAACCTTTCTCTTCAGGACAAGCAAGAAACGCGATCTCACTTATCGGGAGAAATCGACCTTGGCGAAAACCTATGCAGGAGACTGCAATAGTTTTTGAGAAAATTAAAAGTAATTTTTTATTTCTAATCGAATTTTCTATTTTTAAAACTATTAAAGATTGAATAAAAATTAAAACGGATTTGAAGTTTTCAGAAAATTCCACCTCAAATACATACCCGACATGATAAAAATATTTTTAATAAAAAAAAATAATAAAATTTTTGCTTTCGCTTTATTATTATCGGAAGATTTGGATAAGTTTTATCATTTTTGATAAGTTTTTTTAAATAAAAACATCACATGGGATACCGACATGTTGAAGACAGAACTATTGTCGATTGTATCAAATGTTAGGTTACTATGGGAATCCTACTGAGTTAAATAAAGTGCTGAGCAACAGGAACATAAGATCAAGTTAGATAAATTAAATTTTGCTAAAGTAAAACTGTTAAATTGAAGTTTTAAGTTAAACAATTTTTAAAGAATTGTCATATTAGACATCTCTCTAATTTCCAACTTTACATATGTTTCATTAGAAGATTTTCCTAATTATTTCCCTTCCCGATATACTTTTCTACATTATTTAACCACTTCATATCCAAGTGTTAACCATTTTTAAATTCCTTTTGAACCGATTGTTTTCCAGGTAAAATTGAAAATCGATCTCTTGTATCTGTGTGAGATTGCTTCTTCGTAGCTTTCAGAATCAAGGGTATTTTGATTTACTACATTGTGAGGTAAATTGTCTTTAAAGGTGCCCTATCTCGCTTTCCAGTGTCTTTTAACAGTACATGGGAACGACACGTTTTAAGAACACCGTATATTTTATAAATGGTTAAAAGTTTTAGAGAGTTTAATATGTATAATTATAGTTTTTGACCTCAGGAACATTATTGCAGGTTAAGTAAGTTTAAATAAGAAAGTTTTGTTTTCATAGCTAACGTTTTCAATGTGTTTGCTTAAACTATTTTTAAGGAATAATCATATTAAATATTTCTCTAATTACACATTTTCACATATGTTTCACCAAAAGCTATATTTAATTACTTTCATTTCCGATCCAGTTTTACACACGACTGAACTCTCCGGCAGTCCAAATGGTTGCTCAAATTCTCGGACGAGTCGGAAGGTCTGAGTTTTCAACACGACGGAACTCCTATATATTTACTATTTTTCGGTTCCTCTCGAACCAATCGTTTTCCATCTAAAATGGAAGATCGATCTCTTTTGTCTATCTGAGAGCGTTTTATTATAGAGTTTCGAATCAATGGTATTCTCATTTACTACTACATTACGAGGTAAATTGTCTGAAAATGTGCCCCAAATATCTCTCTTTGTAGGATAATTTAATGGTACACAGGGATGTTGAGAGGGCGCTGTAGCCCACTGGTTAGCGCGCGGGAATTGCACTCAGGTAGGCCTGGGTTCGATTCCCGCCACTGTCAAAACTACCGCCGTGTTCACGCGGAGTACGATCACGTTAAACATGTGGGTCCGTAAGTCCTTCCGACAGGTTGGCGGTAGGGGAAGGAGGGTACGGTCCCTGTGGATGCCTTCCCCACTGGGTTCCGGTCTAAATTGGGTGGCACTTCCCGGCCGTTCAAACAGTTACCTTAGACCTTTCTGGTAGGTCGGACGGTCTGGGTCTCAACAACAACAACAGGGGTGTTGATGAACACTGTATATTTTTAAATGGTTAAAATGTTAACAAGTTTTAGATAATAATAGTTTTGAATAGCAGGTACTATGGTCAAGTAAAGTAAGTTTACCATGTGTTGGATTAGATATTTTTTAAAGCATAAGCATATTAAATATTTCTCTAATTAACTATCTCCAAACGTTTCATTAAGAGCTATTACTAATTAGTTTAATTTCTGATGCGGGTTTCTACGCTGTTTAACAACTTTAAATCAAAGAGTTTACTATTTTTCGATTCCATTTGAATTGGTCGTTTACCATGTAAAATTGAAAATTGATTTCCCTTGCATGTGTGAGACTTCATAGAGTTCAAAATCAACAGTACTTTGATTTGCTAAGTTAAATGGTTAAAATGTTAACAAGTTTTAGATAATAATAGTTTTGAATAGCAGGTACTATGGTCAAGTAAAGTAAGTTTACCATGTGTTGGATTAGATATTTTTTAAAGCATAAGCATATTAAATATTTCTCTAATTAACTATCTCCAAACGTTTCATTAAGAGCTATTACTAATTAGTTTAATTTCTGATGCGGGTTTCTACGCTGTTTAACAACTTTAAATCAAAGAGTTTACTATTTTTCGATTCCATTTGAATTGGTCGTTTACCATGTAAAATTGAAAATTGATTTCCCTTGCATGTGTGAGACTTCATAGAGTTCAAAATCAACAGTACTTTGATTTGCTAAGTTGCGAGTTAAATTGTCTGAAAATATACCATAATCATTTCGCTCTTAAATGTCTTATAATGATACACAGTGACGAAGAACAGATTTGAGGAATACCCTGTACTTACCCTGCCTGTTTTCGAAACGAAATATTCGAATTTTTTTCTAACCAAAGAAAAGGTACTCAATCAGGTATGATAAAATTTCTAAGCATGACATTATTATTTATTTTTCAAAATCTTTAATCAATAATGATTAAAATGTTGAATTTATTTCGCCAGTCTTAAGGAGTAAAACTATAAAAACTAATTTATTAACAAGTTCAATTTTGCTAAAATAAAACTGTTAAATTCATGCTAAAAGAATAACATATTATATTTCTAAAAACAATTATTCACATACATTTTGAGAGTTATTCTTAATCAATCCCATCCTCTATATAGATTTCCAACACCTTTTCATGTTGCAGTGTTCAGTATTTCTCGACTCCTTTGGAATCCACCATTGTCTGTGTCAAGATGAAGATCGATCTTTTGTTCCTTTGTGATATCTCTTAATCACAGAGCTCATAAGCATGTTATTCTGCTTTACTTACATTGCGATGTAAATAGACTGAAAAGGTGCCGTAATTATCTCCTCTCTGCAGCGTCTTTGAATGGCATACTGGGAGGAGGAACATATTTCAAGAATACCGTGTATTTTGAAAATGGCTAAACATATTAATTTAACACGAATAGAACTATAATAATTACAAGTTATGCAACGTACTTAAGCACACAGTTATATACAATGCAACGTACGTAAGTTTCAAAAGTACATTGGATCCCATTTTTCAGTAGCAGTCAGATCAACAAACACGAATTAAATAGACTGAATATGCCACAGAACGATAAGGTTGTATTTCAAGAACGCTTGGCTAATGAAGTAAATATTAATTGTGTTTTATGTAATGTTTAGAAAGTGTTGCATAAATTGTAATAAATAAAATTACTTTGGCATTAAATGCATATTTTAATGCCAATGAAGTTGATAAAAAATATTAAATAAGCGTAATAAGATATATATAGCGATATATTGTTTATAGTAATATTGAGTAGAGGTTTGAGTTTTGAAACTTGCGTGTCCTTTATTTTTATTGTATTTTTTTAGCAAAGTTCAAAAATGTTTAAAAATATTTCCTAGACGTGCGATGTGCTCAGTCACTTTGTGCTCGTATGTCTGAGTTCTTTAACCATAATGATATTAGAACAAAGGAGGTATCTTTAATTATTTTCATATTCAAATTTGTTGCATAGCTTTTATTAGTGCCACGCTCAATTGGAAAAATTTCCAAATATTTGTCTAATCAAAGTAAAGGCCAGTATACAGATAGGATAAAAATTTCAAGAGCGTTCATATAATTTATTCGTATAAATATATAATTAGCTATGTCTGATCTTCAAAATCTTCCACCAGTCTTAATGGGTAAAAGTGTTAAAACTGATTTACAGAAAATTCGATTCTTCTAAAATAAAACTGCTAAATTTACTCTTTGGAGAAAACAATTTGTGAAGAATAACTATATTAAATGTATTTCTAAACAGCTGTCTTCACATGCGTTTCATTAACAAATATACCTGATCAATCCCATCCCCAATTAACATTTCCAACTTGATTGGTCATACATTCTAGTTCAAGAATTTATCATTTCTCGATCCTTTTTAAATAGATCATTTTCTGGGTATTAGAAGATCGATCGTTTACGTCTGTGTGAGATCGTTTATTTCCAGAGTTCATAAACATGGTATTTCTGATTTATCTGGACTTGCAAGGTAAATCGACCAAAAAGATGACCCCAATTATCTCACTCTGTAGCATCTTTTAATAGGATACACAAATGAAGAAAATAATTGAAGAAAACTATGTATTTTCAAAGTAGCTAAAAGTATTATTGCGTCGTACAGAAGGCAGTTTCGCAAATAGTAACTCTTGGAAAGTTAATTATGGATTCCTGTTTATTTTTTGCATATATTAAAAGTGTAGGATAATCTATTATAATCAAGCTACATTGACAAATAAAGTACAATTGAAGTTTTAAGTCAGGGATGTAGAAAATAAATAAAAATATTTCTAAATAAAATCGGACATTAATGGATTTTTTCATAGTGTCCTTCAAATTAAAATCGTACTAAATTGACATTAGGTGGACTTTAAAATTTTTGCGTAATTTATAAAATATCAAACTATATATATATATATATATATATATATATATATATATATATATATATATATATATATATACATACTTCTAAAAAATGATACCATTTTTTAGAAGTATGTGAATTTGTTATCGACAATACTATATAAGAAAGTCCTTATGTATGTTTATCCATCCCACTTGGCGATAATTTGACAAAATTCCGCCAGCTTGATGACTTTTGAAAAATGTTTTCATATTAATGAAATGTCAGTATCTTGGAAAATTAAATTTGTGTTTGATAATATTTGTTTCTATGTCGAAATCATTTATGTATTAATATCGATTTGGGATAATGGCAATTTTACAGTTCGTGGAGTAGGTATGTTTTGCCAGGAGGTCTAGTTTGTCGTAAATGTATCCACCCTTAATTACAAATGTAACTTTTCAATGACGCAATCCAGCAAAGTGTTGAACATCCATGTACCTACCATAATACTAGCACTCTTTGAAGGGTGTAATATATATTTAATATTACATTGTTGTTCTAATATGCAACGGTATTTTTCTGAGGATAATAAATTCAGTCTGGGGTAAGCCCCACTTGCTGCGTTACATTACACACAAATCCTTGGTTTCGGGTTTAAAATTTAAACACGCATTTACATGTTCAAAAGACATTTAGTCTTTTAATTTATCTCTCTATATTAAAAATACGATTCACCGCTGTTTGATGAATGTAGCTTTCCTCGAGTTTCTCTGTCTCGTACCACAAAATCAATAATATACGAAATTACAAATTTTAATATACTTGTAGAGACATGTTAGAGGAACATGCTGAAATAAACCGTTTTTCAATTTCGACTTTAGTTTAAGGGGCGTTTGTAGTCAAATAATATTTAAGCCGTGTGTTCGCCTCTTAGACAGACTAATAACAGTAAAATCACTAATTTTTTCAGGCACCCGTTTATATGGTTGTTGTTATTGAGACCCAGACCGCCCGACCTACCAGAAAGGTGTAAGGTAACTGTTTAGACAGCCGGGAAGTGCCACCCAATTTAGACCGGAATCCAGTGCCGTACCCTCCTTCCCCTACCACCAACCTCTCGGAAGGACTCACGGACCCACATGTTTAACGTGATCGTCTTCCTCATGAACACGGCGGCAGTTGTGACAGCGTGTAAATCCAGCGCGCAAACCACAGGGCTACTGCGCCCGAAATGCGTCAAAAGCATGTGGTGTTCCCAGGTGGTCACCCACCCAAGTACTAACCGTTTCCAATGCTGCTTGACTTCGGTGATCTAACGAGAACCGATGTTTTCAGCACGGTACGGCCGTTGGCCATCCGTTTATATGGTAGAATTTTTGCATGACTGAGATTTTTTTAATTTCAATTGTTTGAATTATAAATTTTTGATGCTATTTACAATATAATTTAAACATTTTTACTTTCTTTATATACATAATGTATAAGGAAAGTATTGCGACGGGGTCGAAAATTCGAATTCGAGTTCTCGAAAGGAGAGCACGTTTCAAGCATCCCTGATCACGAATCGAACATTTTTGAAGTGATGTCCGTGTGTGTGAAAGTGTGTGTGAAAGTGTGTGTGTGTGTGTGTGTGTGTGTGTGTGTGTGTGTGTGTGTGAAAGTTTGAGTGTGTGTGTGTGTGTGTGTGAAAGTGTGTGTGTGTGTGTGTGTGTGTCAGTGAGTCTGTGGAGACTATAACTGACAAACAAATGACCGATTCGAACGAAATTTGGTACAAAAATCACAATCGGTAAACTCTGGAAGCCTATTGTTTTTATACGCAATCGAATGTTCAGAGTCTCCCTAAATTTTCGGGTGAAATTTTGAAAAAATCGTCAAAAAATCAAAACCGCTAATAAAGTTACGCAAATAGACATTTCTTATGTAATTTTTCATCAGAAAAAGATTGACGTAAATTTTAGGATGCTAAAATGAACGGTTCTCGAGATATTGCACATTTTTAAAAAAAATTATAAAAAGTCATATAAAATAAAAAAGATATATTTCCTATTGAGAAACATGTTTACTTTTCATATGTAATACTATGCGAAAAATTGGGTGACATCATTCTCGTGGATTTAGCTCGTTCCATTCATTAGAAAAGATACTTTGAGTAATATTTTTGTATTTGAACTCCAATAGTCATTTATCTGCTATAAGAGTAACTTATTTCTTCGTCGATAACGCTTGGCGAGATTTTGGCGAACCATTTGGCGGCATGTCGCTAACTTGGCGACTTTTTAAAAAGTTGCCAAATTAACGAAAATCTCGCCAGATGGATAAAAATGACGCTAAATCAATAAAAATGCCACTAATCGTTGAAAATTTAATATCTTGGAAAGGATATAAGTATCTAATATAAGAAAAACCTATTACTTTCCTTATATACATAATGTATAAGGAAAGTATTGTGACGGGGTCAAAAATTCGAAATCGAGTTTCGAATTTTCGACGGGAGAGCACGTTTCAAGCATCTCTGATTACGAATCATACATTTTTAAAGTGATGTGTGTGTGTGTGTGTGTGTGTGTGTTTGTGTGTGTGTGTCAGTGAGTCTGTGGAGACGATAACTGACGAACGAATTCGAACCAAATTTGGTACAAAAATCACAATCCGTAAACACTGGAAGCCTATGGTTTTTATACGTTATCGAATGTTAAGAACCCCCCCTAAATTTTCGAATAAAATTTTGAAAAAATTGTCAAAAAATCAAAACCACTAATAAAGTTACGCAAATAGATATTCCTTATGTAATGTTTCATTAGAAAAGCGATTGACATAAATTTTTGAACGCTAACATGAACCGTTCTCTAGATATTGCACATGTTTCAAAAAAATTATTAAAAAGTCATATAAAATGAAAAAAAACATTTCCTATTGAGAAACATGTTCACTTGTCATATGTAATACCATGCGATAAATTGGGTGACATCATTCTCGTGAATCTAGCTCGTTTCATTCATGAAAAAAGATACTTTGAGTAATACTTTTGTATTTGAACGCCAATAGTCATTTATCTGCTTTAAGAACAACTTTTTCTTCGTCCATAACGCTTAGCGAGATTTTGGCGACGAATCTGGCGGAATAAAAATGACGATAAAAATGACGCTAAATCAATAAAAATGACGACGAATTGTCGAAAATTCAATATCTTGGAAGGAATATTAGTATCTACTATAAGAAAAACCTATTTTTTTACTGTAAAAGTAGTAAATTCATTACATTATATAAGGAAAGTCATGTGTTGCCCACATCAGATTTTTTTATATACCTTAAAAATGTCACTTCTCATAGTTGAAAAATTTTTGTAGTCCCTAGCTTAAAGTTTTAATATTTGAATGATTTAAACAAACAATAATTCTGATCGGGCAGCACATGACTTTCCCTGTAGACTCGTATTCACGTTCTCTTTATTTCTTCAACATTCCATTAAATTGAGTTAAATTGCACGAAATAACACCCATAATTATTTTAAATTGTTCTGAATTTGCACTTTTATTTCAATTTTCGTTTCCATCTGGTAATAAGACTTATTTTCAAAAGTGGCGTAACGAAAGAACTGAAATATCTCTAGAATGGCTAGTCTTAGAGTAATAGCATTGGTCTTATTATTTTCAACATCAAAAATTACGTACAAAACAAGCATTTAATGGATATATTTGAGCATACGTAGTCTTTTATTTTAGATTCTGACGAATTTTGAGGGTCATTTTGAAAAATGGGGCCGCAGGTTCTTTTTTTCCAAATCGTACCAAATTCTAATCAGCACCAGAATAACCCACAAGTGCCAAATTTTGTGAAATTTGGTCTATTAGCTTTTCAGATAAAGTGGATACAGCTAATTTTTGAGGGTCATTCCGCAAAAAAGAGGCAGGCTCTTTTATCTCGAATCGTACCAAAATCTAATCAGCACCAGGGTCACCCATAACTGACGTACCTATCAAATTTTATGAAATTCGGTCTATTAGTTTTTCAGTTAGAGTGGATACATACATTGCACAGACACACACACAGACGTCACGCTAAAAACACTTTTTGTATTCTAAAGGTCCCAAAACGTGTAGATCTGTCGAAAACTCGAGTTGCGATTTTCGACATGATTCCAGTACTTTTCCTATGCAGTACCATTTACTGCAGGGAAAATAATACATTTATTGTTCAGAGCTCCAATACTGAAGTTAGCGTTGAGACTTTCATCATCGTTGGATATCATTATAGTTAGATTTTAAATACATATTTCTGCCAATATGTTGTGGCACATGCAATTTTAAATACGGATACATACACACTGCAATCACGGTAACTAGAGTAGTAAATTAAACATGGGGTAGAGTCCTTTGTGATTTAAAATTTAATAGAAACAGAGATGAATTTTGTCCAAAAATGCCCTCAGTTTCTAAATATTTGATGTTGACTATTCCGACTGAGTCTGTTTATAAATTTTCAAACCTATATCTTCACGTTGTTTACTATGTCCTAGATTTAGAGTCATCATTAAAACAATGTATTTAAATAACATCTTTATCTCCGGAAAAGTATACTTTTACATTTTCACAGCGGATTTTTAAAAAACTTTAGAACCCAGTCAGCTGTCTACATAAAATCAAGTGTCGAGCCACGAATGGACCGCGGGTCTATTTTTTCCTTACATTTGAGTTAGAGTGATTATTTTATCAATTCAAGTTCTGGTGGAAATGAGTGTAGAAAAATAATCGTATAAAATGTCTGCCCAATTATGTGTCCTTACATTTGTTTCATTAATATATATATATATATATACAGGGTGTCCCAAAAAGATTGAAACTGCCTTTAATTCTTTACCTGTTGGAGATAAGTGGGTAATGTAAATTGCAAAACTGTTGAAAGTAAGGTAGGAAATAAGACTACGGTAATGAAATAGTCCTCCCATTCATTTTCAAAAAGTTACACTTTTTAAATATTTATACGACCCCCTTAGATAAATTTGGTCAGTCAGAAAATTTTTATTTTTAATGCCACAAGATCATTACAAAATACCGCATATCTGTATCTTTAACATCAACTGAATTATGATAAAGGAGAAAATCTGACTTATGCCACTTTTCTGTACCATTTGAAAAGCTGTTTCATGAGTGAAAATAGGGATCATAAACAAATTGACGCTGGAAATTGTTTAGATCAAAAATACGTTAATGTGTGTCAAAATTTTTTATCACAAATGCATCTAAATAAAGAATTACACAGACAGAGATCATATGAAACAGTGGTACTCACTACGCTGATGGGTATCCTATGTATTATCATCCAGTTTTATATTTTTTGTAATATGTCTCAAATTTACATTTCTAATTTGATTTGATATATGGTCCCCATTCACAATGTTCAATTTTCAATTAAAGATAACTCGCTCAATTTTAAAGATACAGATATGCGTGTTTTTTTAATAATCTTGTTTCATTAAAAATAAAAATTTTCTGATTGATCCAATTTGTCTAAGGGAGTTGTATAAAAATTTAAAGAGTTTAACTTTTTAAAAATTAATGGGAGGACTATTTCATTAACGTAGTCTTATTTCCTACCTTACTTACTTCATTTTTGCAATTTATATTGCCCACTTATCTCCAACAGGTAAAGAATTAAAGCGCGTTTCAAACTTTTTGGGACATCCTGTATATATATATATATATATATATATATTCGTAATTAGTCATATTCGCAATATAATTTTTCCAACTGACTGAACCTAGTGTTCGCATCCCAGTGTTCACTATTTCTCTCGTTTCTTTTTAAACCAATCATTATCTGGGTTTTAATGGAAGATCGATTTCTTGCGTTCTGCGAGATAGTTTATTCCGAGCGTTCCGGGGCCATGGTATTCCTGGTTTAGTTGCATCGAGCGATAAATCGACCAGAAAGGTGCCCCAATTATCTCGCTCTGCAGCGTCTTTTAATGGGACAATGGTACTGAGGAATGGAATTAAAAAGCGTGCGTATTTTCAAACTGCCTAAAAGTATTAATGTGTCGTGTGGATAGATAGTTTTGTACTGCAGCAGCTTTTGACAGGTCAAGTAAGGATTTATGTTTCATACTTTCCCTACAATATAGAGAAAATATTGGAGTCGTGTTGAAAATCGGAATCCGAGTTTTCGACGGATTTGGAGAACGTGAAGTATCTGTGTGTGTGTGTGTGTGTGTGTGTCGGTGTGTGCGTTTCGGTGCAATACATGTATCTACTCTAGCTCAAAAACTATTCGAAGTTATTTCGCAGAATTTCAAATATAAAAACAAATACGCATAAATGCATTGAATAAATGCTTGATTTTACACAATATTTGATAATAAAAAAATAAAATCAGTCGCATTACACTAGGATAAATCTGGAAGACACTTCTAGTGTAGATATCGGCATCCATGAATCGGTTTCGCACTTATTATGCCCTCGTAAGTATTAAACAGCCAATATCTGCAATTGCAGCAAATGAATTACTATAAGCCCCAATTTTTGCTAACTGACAATTTCGGCCTGAACTGACAATTTCGGTCCTTCCACTTGACCGGTAAAAAATTAATATACAACTTATCTCAGGCCACACGAAACTGCAAAGGCAAAGTTTATAAAACGCAAATACAGCTTATAAGGAGGAGGGGGGGAAATAGTTTTTCTGTTACAGATATCAGCATCTATGCACCGGTTTTGAGTTTATTATACTGTCGCCAGCAGCTCACATACCAGGGCTCAGGCTCAGGGGCTGATTTCTAAATTTTGGAAAACGCCCTTTATAATTAGGATTGTTCCGTTATGTATCACTGATAGAAATAAATAAGTAAATAAATTAATTATAGGCAGGTTATTTGCTTATGACACTAGGATGACCCGTTCCCGATATATATAAAATTTTTGGCATTTTTGCAACGTCTTCGTTTTGAAATATGACCATTCGCAAATGAAAACGAAAATTAAATTAAAATCACAAATTAAGTGTAATTTTAATTATGTATTCAACAAATTTTATGCAATTAAACTCATTGTAGTATGGAAGACAGAGAATTTGAATCTGTAGAGAAAATTATGCGCTACCCACATGAATTTTTTAAATGTAATGCTATAATTGCATTAGATAATAAGAATACTATATAAAATATTTATATATTTTAATGTAAAATAAATTGATAAAAATTTTAAAAATGTAAAATGGCAGATTTCATTATACTGTCTACATTGGTATTGAAGGTTGGACTTTGAAGCATATGTTTTCCACTTCTTTTATTTGTTATGTTATTTTAGTTTGATAATAATAAGCATTTTAGAATCTTATCAGCATGTTTCAGAAACTTTCGGAATAATATGAGTTTTCTCGGATATATATATGCAGAATCTTACAACCTAACCGGAAAAAAAAATTGGCAAGGACAGGTATGGTAAACTTTTCAATTATAAGTAAATATATTCTTAGAAAACCTAACCATAGATGTTTGTTGGTAATAATTTGTTCTAGCAGTTTCAATATAGCAAAACTGCTAAAATTAATTTTTTTGATCAATTCCTTTCCAAGTACAACTGTTAAATTCAAATTTTGAAGATTTTTTAAGAATAACCATATTAAACACCTTTCAAGAAACCTATCTTCACATATGTTTCATTAAAATATATTTATGATTAATATAAATATATTGCTGTAAAATCAAATTTTTGATCAATTCTGTTCCAAAGTACAACTGTGAAATTCAAATGTTTGAGACTTAAAAATAAAAAGAATAATCATACTAAATATCTTTCAAGAAACCTATCTTCACGTACTCTTCATGAAACTAAATTTATGTATAATATAAATATATTGCTGTGCTACTGTACAATATATTGCTGTCTAATTCCCGATATATTTTATTCAAACCACTTACCACCGTATTTACTTCCCAGTGTTTACTATTTCCTTCTATTACTTTTAAACTGATCATTCTTGAGTTAAACTAGAAAATCGATCTCTTGCATCCTGTGAGATCGTTCATTCCCAAAGTCCAGCCAGTAGCATGATTTTCTAGATTTACTTTCATTTCGCTTTGAATCGACTGAAAAGATGCCCTAATTATCTCGCTCTGCAGCATCTTTTAATGGGACGAAGAATCGAATTCAGGAACAGTGTATATTTTCAAAATAGCTAAAAGTTTTAATGCTGTGAATAAACAAAGTACTTTTGACTTTTTTAAGCATGGGTTTATGCTTCTTTTATTGGCGTATGCTACAAAGGCAGGTTGTTTATTGGAACTGGATGTATCTATTTTATGTTTGCTAAATTTTAATAAAGATTTAAATTTTTGACAATATTAATAACATTGCATTATTATTAAATATATTGTTCCCCATATGTTTGAAATGTTCATGATTTTCATTTTCTCACGAAAATATTTTTAAAAGAGCGTTTTTACAGATACTTTCGGAGTGTTTATGTACGCATTTTGATTATGTCAGTATTGCCCAACTCACAATCAGCAGTGTGCTTTATGTTGACCGTGACAGTTACACAACCCTATTTAAAATAACCTTTTCGCTTGCGCATATTTTGAAATATACAAGGTGTCCCAAAAAGATTGAAACGCGCTTTAATTATTTACCTGTTGGAGATAAGTGGGCAATGTTAATTGGAAAAATGTTGAAAGTAAGGTAGGAAATAAGACTACATTAAGGAAATAGTCCTCCCATTCATTTTCAAAAAGTTACACTTTTTAAATTTTTATACGACCCCCTTAGACAAATTGGTTCAATCAGAATTTTTTTTATTTTCAATGCAACAAGATCATTAAAAAAACCCTCATATCTGTATCTTTAAAAATTGAGCGAGTTATATTTAATTGAAAATTGAACATTGTGAATGGGGACCATATATCAAATTAAAAATGCAAATTTGTGACATATCATAAAAAATATAAAACTGGATGATAATACATAGGATACCCAACCGCGTAGTGAGTATCACTGCTTTATATGATCTCTGTCTGTGTAATGCTTTATTTAGATGCATTTGTGATAAAACATTTTGGCACATACTAAGGTATTTTTGATTTAAACAATTTCCATCGTCAATTTGTTTATGATTCCTATTTTCACTGATGAAACAGCCTTTCACCGGGTACGAAAAATTGGCATCAGATTTTTTCCTTTATCACAATTCATTGATTTTAAAGATACAGATATGCGTTTTTTTAGTGCTCTTGTTGCATTAAAAATAAAAATTTTCTAATTGCTCAAATATATCTAAGGAGGTCGTATAAAAATTTAAAAAGTGTAACTTCATGAAAATTAATGGAAGGACTATTTCATTAACGTAGTCTTATTTCCTACCTTACATTCAACATTTTTGCAATTTACACTGCCCACTTATCCCCAGCAAGTAAAGGATTAAAACGCGTTTCAATCTTTTTTGGATACCCTGTATATTATTGAAGAAAGTACAATTTAATAGTTCCTCTCTTAAATTTTATAGTTATTGTTTTGTTTTTAGCATTATATCACGCACATTGATACATCCCGGCCACACAAATAGTTACTGTAAGCCTTCGGGTCAGTCGTGTGGTCTGGGTTTTTCACACACGTTGATACTTGCAGATTTGGTTTCTGATTCAGATTTGCTTGTTCTCTTACTCAGGAACCATTGCAGCCCCTTGCGAGACTAGACTAGCTATACACTGTTCCACTATGACCTTATTTGCAAGAAGAATCTGCAGATGCTAGTCATTTGCCATAAAAGGATAATTCTTTTCGTTCAAAATATTTAAAAAATAAAATGCCATAAAAAGTTATTTTTGCATAAATGTTTCAATGGAAAATCAAACATTTTTTTTGCTGAATATCAATTTAGAAAAATAAAAATTTTTGTAGAATATAAAATAACTTACATACGCTCATTGGCCAAAATTGTGTCAATAGTTAACTTACTTCACTTGTCCAATTTCTCCCCAAATCATGACCCTTGCATGTGCTTTTTTTGCAAACAGACAGGAGATGTAAAATAGAGAGAGAGAGAGAGAGAAAGAAAATGCTTCTTCTGGTTACCCCATATGTCAACTGAGTAATTTATTAGTTTTCACTTTATCGCCAGAACTTCAAAGATGAATTTGAATAAATTAAAATTACGTTTAAACTCACTGTAACACAACTGGTAAATGTAGATTTATGTGGATGGGGGAATTAATTATAAGACTGCATGTTTAGTTAGACTTCACATTTTATTCAATTCCCCCAGAGATCTTAAAAATGTACCCACCATCTGCCATGATAATTCATCTGTATGTATACTTATACGATTGATTTTACTTATAAGCTCTCAAAGGTGTTGCTCTATTATCATATTATTACCATCTTCGTTTCATTATAAAACAGTGATGTTCCAAAAACTTTTCTGTATGTATTTTTATATTTGAAAGTGTATGATAAATGTAGGTTAAAATTGCAGACACTGCCATAATAATTAGAACCAATTATTTAGCAATAATTTTCATTTTGCTGATGCGCTCTCACTTAAATAAACATTGTATGACCAAAAGCACAAAATATTTTTTATGTAAATATACCCGTATTTCTAACCTGCTTGCATACAGTATGCTGACAAAAGCGCGGATAGACAGACAAAATACGGAGCGACCAATGAAAACCTCACTGTAGATATGCTGCTTGCATTTTGCGGATTTATATTACATTGATCTAACGAGAAATGACAAACAATTTCATAAATCGGGCTGTAGAAGTGTCCGACAACTCCTCGAAAACCCACGTACAAATGATATCAAATCAAAGAGTGCGTAATTCTCAACTGCGCCAGATGACGTTAATTACAGCGCTTAGTCAAACTGCGGAAAAAACTGCATCAAAATAGATTTGGTGATACACTTATTATTTTTTTTCATATGTGCCGAATGAAAAATAAAATAAAAAATCGAGGAAATTAACTTTGGAATATAAGTCGATGCCGTTTTCCTAGAAATCGAAATCAGAATTCCAAGACGAAAGGCGGAACATCGAAGAGCAGATTACGACAGCTCAATGGATAGAGCGTCGAAAAATCCAAATATGATGATTCTATTTCCCGCTAAGACAAGAGTTCTTTATAGTGTGAAAAGAATTAATATTTTATTTTGCAATTTTCATTGATCTTCTAACACTCTATTTACGATTGTATTATAAAGCCCTATCTTTAGACACGCCCAGGCTTGCATCGGTGAAATATTTCCAACTCTCTTTGTATTTATTTCCTACGATACGAAAATGATTTTTGCTTTTCTTATCCAAATCCTATTTCCTATAATGTTTCTTAATACATTTACCAATTTCAAAGTTCCACTGACCATCAAAGCCTTAGAGAAATCCTACTTAATCCAAGTAAAGAATATCTTTAGTATTATAGTCTTCGAATAAATTTCTCCCTCAAACAAGATTATATGCTTTGTTTATCGTTTTGTGTTCTTTTATTTTATCATTTACCCCGAACGGAGAAATTGTTACTTTGATATGTTTTCTTTAACGGTTTCTCAAGGTTCATATATATATGTAATCTAAATTTCAAAACCTGATGTCTATTTTCAACTGCGCATCTGATGTTTACTTTCCCTACAATGCATGGTAAGAGAAGTATTGGAATCTTGGTATTGGAAGCCGAAAACTCGCAACTCGTGTTTTCGGCTGATATATATATTTAGGGAACTCGAGAGTACGAAAAACTATTTTTAGCGTGACGTGTGTGCGTGCGTGTGTGTGTGGAGGGGGGGAGGCAATGTATGTATTTACTCTCGCTTAAAAACTAATTTGGACATATATAATTCTAGCTAAAATACTAATTTATCAAATTTCCCAAAATTTGGCAGATGAGTCACTTGTGGGTTACCCTGGGGCTGATTTGGTTTTGGTATGATACAGAAAAAAATGCCTTTTTTATGAAGTGGCCCTATAAAATCATCAAAATCTAAAATAAAAGACTACGCATGCTCAAATGTATCAATTGTTTGTTTTATATGCAATTTTTGACGATGAAAATAATAAGACTACTCCCATTACTTTACGACTAACCGTTCTCGAGATATTTTAGTTTTTTCGCATTTTTGCTACGTCGCCATTGAAAATGCATCCAGTTACCAGATGAAAACGAAAATTGAATTAAAAGTATAAATTCAGTGTAATTTCAATTATTATGAGTATTATTTTTTGCAATTATACTCAATTTAATGAATTATTAAAGAAACAAAGAGAGAATAAATTTGAGTATGTAGGGAAAGTCCTACACTGTCTACATCAGATTTTTAGATCAGTTTTTAAATTCTCTATAATGCATAGAATATTGAAAAGACAGCATTAAAATAGAATCGAAAATTGGGATTTGAATTTTCAATAAATGTACACGTCTTGAGAATTTTAGTACACGAAGGGGCATGTTTTAAAGGGACATCTGTATGTCGTCTGTCGTTTTTCTGTGCACTGTATGAATTTATTCGAACTCCAAAACTATCCGCCCAAATTTTCTGAAATTCGGAAGTGAATTAAGTCGTAGGTTATTGTGAGTTAAAAAATACTTACTGTAGTAGAAGTCGCGCACTAAAATGTGGTTAATTAATTGAGTTTTGTATATATATATAAGTTAATCATTACTTTTTTATTTGCAATTGCAATTGCTAAACATTGGACGCAATAACCAATCATTATTTCTTAGTACCAGCCCAATTACCATAATCTAAATCAATACATTACTCATTAATATAAAAAATTTTAATTGTAAAAATTAACATTTATTAGCACATATTATGAGCAATATTAAAATTACACACAAGCTTAGTACAAAATTACTCAAGGAGGAGAAGCATGCGTGTTAGGCCTTATCTTCTTTAATTTATTCAAAAGAGCAAACCTCGACTTACTATTTATTAAGACAAGCACATATCTTGGCATTTTAGCCTTGTTTCTAATAGTCCTCCCTGCTAGGACTTTATGGAATGATATTGCACACTTTTCACTGACATTGCATCTCTCGACAGGCTGCCATCTCTTAGCCTATCTCTTAACCCATCTCTTAACCCTCATCATCTGAACCATATCGTAGATATTTTTAGGTTCTCACCTCTACATTGATCTTGCTGATTTGCCTATTAGTAGAAATAAGTTTTTTCACTCGCCTTCATTGGTTATACTTCGGTGTGACATAGTATCGTTTTGTGATTGGTTGCCCTGGCCGAATGTCATTTGTTTTAAGTCCTGGCCCTAAGCATTGTTTATGCCCCAAGTATCTCTTGTGATTTGAGTGAAATTTATTTATTTGGGGTCATAACTTTCCGGAGCAAGACTGTTGAAATTGGTGTCAGTTGAATGCGTTTTTTGTTTGATAGCAAACACTAAAATCTGAAAAGGGTGCCTACTGGTTGGTCTCACACTTTTCCCGCTTCCACTAAAAACACGTAAGAACCCTCTACAAAAATCGTAACTTAAAGAAAGTTTTTGACAAAAGTTCACAAAGAAAAAGTTTAGCTTGTAAACTTGAACTATAATTGACTCTTTGCACAAACTTAAAGTTCTTGATGAACATACGCTTTATATCATCCTTATGTACTAATTAAATTTTGGAGCACATGAAAAAAAGTAGAACAGGTCCTTTTTTTAAGGGTCAGGCTATAAAATGTTTCATTTAAAAAATATTATACAGCAAGTTTTTATTTCTATCTAAGTACAATAATAAATTATAATGAAAAATATTTTTTTAATTTTCAAACAGGTTAACTTTCATTTTCAAATTTAAAAAATGAGCTAGAAATCAAAAAGTTTTAAAGCTGATATAATATTTTGCAGTATTACACAATTGAAGAATGTCTAATTTTGAAGTAAATTAATATCTTTAAGTATGTTATTTTGAATATAATTTTAATTCGAATTTCTTCATGTTTTATTTTTTATTTAATAAATATATTTTTTTTATAATGTGTTGTAGTATTTCAATGTTTTATAAAATATATTTTAATAATTTATTAAACAAATCTTAAATATATGAATTTAGTATATATTATAAGCAACAAATATAAAATCATTAAAGTATTTTATCAATTATCTTCTGAGTTACAAGACTGTAAATAGTGTAAACTAATGAAAAATACAAAATGGAGAAAACTGCATTTAAAATTTTCTATTAAAGCCTTTAAATGCAGATAGACACTTGCAAAAACATATCAACTTGTGTTCTAATTATGATTTCAATATGGAAATTTACGGGTTGATTCATTCATGCTTGAACAACATTTGGGCCTAAAATTTAGAAAATCAATTTTTTCAATAGTGTTTTCAAAATCTCAATGATTGCCCTCCTTAAATGACCCTAAAATATCAGAATAAGCATGTTTAAATGCACTAATTAAATGATTGTTTAACGCATCATTTTTGTTGTCTAATGGAATAAAATTATGCCCATTAAACCAGAATAAATAATATTAGAGGTAGGATTTTAAAATAATTGGCGACTTGTATACATTATAAAACACGTCAAGTCATTAAACGTGAAAAGAAATTATTTTAAGACTAATATAATTTCAAAAAGAGGGTCGCGATAAAATTTAAATAAATAAATGTTGATAACAGCAATAAAAATCTGATGTGGGCAACACATGACTTTCCTTATATAATGTAATGAATTTACTACTTTTACAGTAAAAAAATAGGTTTTTCTTATAGTAGATACTTATATTCTTTTCAAGATATTGAATTTTCGACGATTAGTCGTCATTTTCATTGATTTAGCGTCATTTTTATCCATTTGGCGAGATTTTCGTTAATTTGGCAACATTTAAAAAAAAAGTCGTCAAGTTGGCAACATGTAGCCATATTCGTCGCCAAAATCTCGCCAAGCATTATGGAGGGAGAAATAAGTTATTCTTATAGCAGATAAATTACTATTGGCGTTCAAATACAAAAGTATTACTCAAAGTATATTTTCTCATGAATGGAACGAGCTAGATCCACGAGAATGATGTCACCCAATTTATCGCATGGTATTACATATGAAAAGTGAACATGTTTCTCAATAGGAAATATATTTTTTTTATTTTATATAACTTTTCGATAATTTTTTTGAAAAATGTGCAATATCTCGAGAACGGTTCGCGTTAGCGTTCTAAAATTTATGTCAATCGCTTTCTAATGAAAAATTACATAAGAAATGTCTATTTACGTAACTTTATTAGCAGTTTTGATTTTTTGACAATTTTTTCAAAATTTGACTCGAAAATTTAGGGGGATTCTGAACATTCGATTGCGTATAAAAACAATAAGCTTCCAGTGTTTATGGATTGTGATTTTTGTACCAAATTTCGCTCGAATCTATCCATTCGTTCGTCAGTTATCGTCTCCACAGACTCACTGACACACACACACACACACATACTTTCACACACACACACAGACATCACTTTAAAAATGTTTGATTCGTGATCAGGGATGCTTTAAACGTGCTCTCCCGTCGAAAACTTGAATTCGAGTTTTCGACCCCGTCACAATACTTTCCTTATACATTATATATATAAGGAAAGTAATAATAAATAAAGAAAATAATTGAATTTGAATCTGTAGTACTTTGTCATAAGGTGTCCAGATATATTAGATATTTTATCTACAATGCAGAGATAAATAACAATATAGTTTGAAGTATCCAAATTAAAATAAAAAGTGTTCAAAAAAACAACTGGATTAATTTATTAAAAGTAATCTATGTTAAAAGAAACATGGCGCCCCATATGTTGCTATAGGAAAGGAAAAGCCTTAAATTCTTACAATAGCCGAAAAGTTATAGCATAGTCATTTGCAATAATATGTGGCATATTTGATTAGGGTATGGAAGTGAAGGCCTGAGTACGGATGATTGTAAGAAGTGTTCTAGATTGCTTTTTAACCTATAGGTCCTCACCAGATTTGCCCTCATATACGTAACATTAGGAGCAGGTTCACAATTAGGCTCTGTCTACTATGGCAAAATTTCGAGGAGCACAATTTCAGTAGACGTGATGAAAAAAGAATGTAAAAAATATGTATTTTACACATGCTTTAGCGCAGAGTTGCACTATCAGCAAGCGCTACCTTGTCGAGGGTCAGGCCACCACTTTCAACGAGCCTTGGCTTTGCTCTCAAGGCTCACCTAAAGAGGCAAATAAATCTGGTGTTTGTAAGTGATGGAATATTAAATTAATTTAATTTCTAGAGAGCTGGATTTCTTGGATGGGTTTCCCCTCATTGCTGCAAGCACCAGATTTTCCCGAAAGGTGGAGTGAGCCTAATTTTGTAATTTGCATCCAAAACCGTCGGCCACTGGAGTCTTTGCTTAGTGGGTAATATTTGGATCCTATCCAGTGAATGGTTTCGTTGACCGTGTCCGCCTATCTAGTATAGATATTTCTCATGAAGGCCCGTTTAAATATCAGCACAATGTGTCGAGATTCCGTTTGTTGAGGCAGGCAATTTCTTTAAACCTGACAGCAAGAGCACTCAGTGCCGTAAATTCTAGTACATTTAGTGACTGACAAATTCAGTCATTCCACATATTCGGCTTTGCATAAAAAATATTTATTTCAGGGTGCAATGTACTTTATCAAAATCGTAAATCCAATAGGGATACATCCATTCTTATTTACATCAGAATATTTCTTTGATTCAGCCTTAATTTCTGAAGAAAGTTTATCAAAATCGATCCCATATTTCAGGAAATGTTTCGCCCAAGAGAATATTTTGAATTTTTCCCTTTTGTATATATTAGATTTATAACAAATGTAGAATATATATGAACTAAAATTTCTCAATGAATATTTTCTGAGCTAAAAAAATAACCAGAATGAACAACTACAAAACAAACCTCCCACTTGAAAAGAAACACTAAATCACCTTAGGTGCTTACGATCAGGAACTTGTTTCTAAGGAAACATTCGAACGTCAGGAAAAATGGCCTCCGTTCCTTTGATTTCATTTCATTCTCGCCGAACGAGGGTATTGTCACAGTTCTGGCGCCAGACATGTTTTAGACTTAGTCATTAGCCAACATAGTGAAAAGTAGTTATTTGTAATGAAAAATGATGGGACTCTTGTTGGTAATGAATAAACTGATAAATAATTTCTTTTCACTATCACATTTATAATACTTTTCAGTATATAAAGGATGAGATTAAACAATTTAAGTCAAATGATTATTTTTTTCTAATTTTTACTTTCTCACACTATATGTAATATAGTATAGAAAGTTTTGTCGTCACGAAAATTTTAGAAATTCGAGATTTTGATGCCAATATACAGGGGTTGGACAAAATAATATGAGCACCTGTGAAAAGCGACAAAATCTTTTAGTAATAGGGTAATGACCCTCCTTTTGCATGAATTGCAGTTTGTATTCGACGTGGGATGGACAAATACAAGCCAAGCACAAGAGTCACAGGGATATGTAGCCATTCCTCCTGCAAAAAGGTCGCTAATTCAGAAAGTGTCTTTGGAGGTGGAAACAGACTGCTCAGCTTGCCCACCGGGATACCCCACAAAGATTAAATTATATTAAGATCAAGGGACTGAGGGGGCCACACGAGGTGTTGTACTTCATCAGACAGTCAACATGATAGGCTTCTCCTGCATTCTCCAAACGTAAACACGCCCGTTGGTCTGGAATAATGTGAGCGACGATTCGTCTGACTAGATGACATTCTCCCATTGTTGTTGTGTCCAATTTGTATGCTCTCGATATCATTTTTGTCATTTCAAGGAATTCCATGATGTAACCAATGGTTTTTGAATCGCCGCTCTACCGTGAATGTTTGCCGCATGCAGCTCACGCTAGATAGTTTTTGATGATACAGCTTCCTGTAGATATGTGTTCGTCTGAGATGGTATCTGGGATGCTGTTGTCTTGTGCTTTCTGGCCACAATCCGCTTCAAAGTTCTTCCGTCTCTATCAGTCAGCTTCGATCGTCGGCCACTGTTGTGCTTGGCAGATGCTGTCTTTCCCTGTCTGATATAGGCTGTCATTACAGTCGACACGATACTTCTCACGACACTAACAAGGGTGGCAGTCTTCGTTACTGAGGCTCCGACAAGACGGGCCACAACAATCATTCCTCTTTTGAAATCTGAGAGGTCAGCCATAATGAAGTTTTAACGCCGCAATATACTTTGCATCCGACCCCTATCACTGCTACTCACATACTGATGTGTGCATATTCTCGCCCGCTAGGTGGCACGCTTCAACACTAGAGGGCGGGAGTATACGACAGGTTTCCCTCGAGTATTGTTATTACACAGGTGTCCATATTATTTTGTCCAACCCCTGTATATTTTAAGACATCCTCAACATGGATTATTTTTAAGTGATCTCCATCTGTCTGTATGTCTATGGTCGATGTCTTGTGTTCACGATAGCTGCCACAAATATCAATGAATTTTCCCAAAACTTTATATCCGCCTTTGCTATAAAAATCTAGAACTAAATAGCATTTTTATTAAATCGATAGAAAACTTCGAAAGTTTACATTTTTTAATATGGCAGCATCGGACGAAATGTGACATAATCATGCATAAAAAGGTTTATTTATGGCTTAATGATCATGAGACTTAATAGTTTCAATAATTGTTTTGAAAAATAGCCACGATACAATTTTTGTGTTTATGACATTATTAGCCTCCCTCGGGGGGCAAGTTAATCTTCTCCGGGGAATTACATTGTCAAGTATGGTAATAATCGAAATATGTTTTTTAAGTCCTTTAAATCGAAAGATAACATGCTATAATTCTAATAATTTAAACTCATGATACCTATTTTATTTGAAAAAAAAAAAGCTATTAAAAATCGTTTCTAGTATGAGAAAGACAAGTTGAGTCGAACTCCAGTTAATTTTAAATGAACCGCTACAGAATAATGTAAAGATTAATTTTTACAAATTCCTAATCAACAAAATATTACGCTATTCATTTTTACTAATGTACAGGGTGTATCAAAACCTTTGTACAACTAGATATTTCTTGGTTAATGTGTTGCAGACTAATGATTATCTAAATAAGATAGATATTTAGATTAGGATAGTATGTCACATCATACGTTTTAGTAAAATACACTCGTCAAAAGTTAAATTGCAACACCATAAAGGAATGCACGTAGCCATATGTAAACCACAGTACCAGTAGAAGAGCGAGTCATATGAAAATGATTAAAATAATAAACAAATATATACAAAAGAAACCTGTTTATTCAGTAAAGAATATGGTCCCCATTGGCAGCTATATAGACCGTTAAACTGCGAGGCATACTGTCGATGAGGCGATTAATGGTTGCTTGAGGTAAACAAAGCAGCTTCCACTGTGGTACACAGTTTGTCTACGGAATGTACTGGTGGCCCCCGGTGCACCTGATGTCCGATGACAGCCTACACATGTTCAATGGGAGAGAGATCCGGAGAGCTGTCGGCCAGGAAATGATGTGAATTCCACTCAGGCTATTGAGAGTTCGCCGGACGGTATGCGGTGTGGCATTGTCTTGCTGGAACTTCGTTCCGCTGACGGCTTGCACCGGTGGCCGAACCACGAGCTCACAACTTTTGTGCTGTATCGGTCCGCTGTCAGATTACTTGAAATTTGCACCAGAGCTATCCGCTGATAGAGCATGATACCTGCCCAAACCTTGATACCAGGTGTGGGGCCGGTGTGACGCTCGGTGATATGGGCTGAAAAGTGGCGTTCCCCAGGAAGCCGTCACACCCGTCCACGACTGTCATTCCTCCACAGGCAGAAAAGCGATGCATCCTTAAACAATATCCGATGGCATTCATTGGTCCAGTTGCGATGACAACGACACCACGCCAGACGTGCATCCCTGTGTCGAGTGCTTAGTAGCACCCCAGTGTCTGGACACCGTTAGTTGTATTCAGTTAGTTGTATTTCATGCAACCTGTTGCGAATGGTTTGGATGCACGCATGTGCAATTGATGGTGGCAGCTGTTTCGAATGTCACTTGCCATTTCGAATAGGTCTCGACGAGCCATTGGACTAATCTGCCTGTCTGTGCGCTCTGTCGTGAGCCTTTCGATCCACTTCCTCTTCGGCATGCTCTCTGATATTGTTGCGCCCATCGTGTCACGCATCGCTGGATGATACGTCGTTACCAATATTTGCACGAATCGACAAACCCGCGTCACGCAGCTCCAGGATAGTCTCATTCCACAGTCGTTACCTGCTGGTATGGAGCTCGCTGACGTCTTCGAGGCTTCGCTTCTTCATTTTTTTGAAAGTTCGGCTGCTTCAAATAGTCGCTGATATTTATGGGACAAGCGTTCTTGGGGTCTTTATCACCCGAAACTGGGTGGCACGTGACCCGATACGTACGCAAACTTAATCATTTGCATATGACTCTCTTTTCTACCGATACTGTGATTTGCTTATTGCAACGTTCATTCCTTCATGGTGTTGCAATTTCACGTTTGACGAGAGTGTAGCACGACGAGTGTGTTTGACGAGTATATTGATACAAAATTGCATTTGGTCTAAAATAGGATGAAATCACTGAATATGTGCTGAATTTTAAAATAAGGGAGAATTTTACAATTTTAACGAGAAATAAATTGAAAAAAGTTTCCGGAAAGTTATTGCAAGGATGTTCTTTTTTTTAAGATGTTGTGAGTTTTACTTGACCCCCCCCCCTCCCCCACAGGGATTACAATATCTCTATTAAGAACTAAAATATTTTTATAAAATTTAGCATACTCATTGAAATTTTGAAAGATAGCGGATCTAAATTTGTAACTTAAACTAAAGCCTTCTTAACAGATTACTGGGCGAAAATTAGAATTTAATATATGTGAATAATGCGTATGCAAAATACTAAAATATGTACATCCATGCGATATCACATCCATGACACATATATCACCTCTATCCATGACAGACTCATTACAGTCATCATACATTCCTTACAAATAAATATGCATTATAGAATGCAAAATCTTAATTATGTAATTATGCCTTCATTAAGTTCAATGTAAATAAAGACTTAATGTAAATAAAATATCACAACTTATTTGTTTTATAATTACCAAAATATTTAAAAACTTATATTTGGGGTAAAAGGTATTTTCTATCAGGGGCAGGTTTTATTTATATATTTTATCTTCAATATATAATTGCTAGTTTTTAAAAACATTAAGTTAAATCTAAATTAGGCCATATATCTCTATAAATTCTGCAACTCATCTCCAGAGACAACATCACAGTTTAGTAAACATCAGGAGTGGATTAACAGATAGGATTAAGCTGCCATGGTGGATTAAGTTATCACTTTCTGCTCAACGTCTGAGTCAGTTCTCGAGTTTGCAATTTGAAATCATTTATCCTAGGCAAAGCCAGTTCAATTCTATTTTTGTGCAAATCGCAAATGATGCAACATTTCCTTATTTTGAGCAAAAGCTCAGTGAAGCAATTAATATGAGTAAAAAGCTAATATTTTGTTAAACACACAATTATAACAAATCAGTAAGGATATCAACTAATTTTGGAGGTAAAATTGCAGCTTCCTTTTGGATAAAAAGACAGCAACCACATTAACAAAGGCAAGAAGGCGTCTATTCTGTTGCTTTTGCTGGTGTAGTTAATCCATGTTTTTGTCCTGAAAGTTGTAACAAATATGTTTCATGCAGTATTTTTAACGTTGTAAGTTTTTGTTTTTGTACTATTTTGCAGCAGTGGGAGGGATTTAATGTAAATTAGTATAACAATTTCGTTAGCATATTTGATTTAATATTATACTATATTGAATACTAATATTCTAATAATATCTTTTTAGTTTTGCGTCTGGTTTAAATTAAAATAATGAATTAGAATAGCAAATGATAAATTCGAAACCTCAAATGAAATTTAGTGGGGTCCATGCGATGGCAAATATAAGCAATACAGAAATTGTGCATTCTGAGAACAAAAAATATTGTCGTTGGGCTTTAAATAAGTATTCCGCTTAAGATTCTCAATCCTTTCAATCCTCCTATCGAAAACACTGCTTTCTTGTATACACTTTTAAAATGCATCGAAGAACAATTTCCTTTTCTTCGATACAAACGTATAAACTTCTGGTTATCAGCGCCCTATTCCACGGCCTGTTTACTGACATGTCATTCAGTATCATAAAGTATCGCGAGAAGTGAAAGTGGGAGAACTTTTCCGAACGATTTGACCCAGAAACCGACGAATCCGGGATATTTTTCGGACAGGAGTGAAAAAAACCGAATCCTGCAGGTTCAACAGATCGATGCTGCGTTTTCCCTGCGAAAATCGGGAAAGGATCGATGGCGCTGTAGTCGGTTACCATTCATGGATTCTGTTTTGTTTATAAATTTCTTTTAACACGGATAGAATTGTGACGCTCGAAAATTTAAAGAAAGTTATGGGGGTTGTTGGTAGCAGCAACTACAATAAAACTAGTATTTAAGCCTGTTAAAGACAGAAAAACTATCACTCTTGAAATATTAAGTTGCACCTTTTTTAATGTGTTTTATGTTGCTTAGCAATATGTGTCTCTTATCGTCAAATATAGTTGTGTTAATCAAGAATTGACTCGGAAAGTTCTGACTTTTTTAATGTATTTTATGTTTCTTAAAAATATGTGGCGCTCACCGTCAAATATAGTTGCGTTAATCGAAAATTGACTAGGAAATTTGACTTGTAGTCGATACCGGATCATCGAGGATTTTGCGAGGGTTTAGTAAGTCTGTTCGATCCCCCAGCTTCATTTTACCTGCTTCTAGGAGAGAATTGAAAATCAGGCTCCATTCTTTCGAGTGATCGATACTATAAATCTGCAAAAATCCAGCCTTCTAAGTCGATGAAGATTTTCCGAAGGCTCTGAAAAGATGTTTAAAAAAAACTTTTTCGTCACCACCGGGAGGATAAAATCCAAATTTCGACTCCACTTGATTCGACCCCGTGGTCGATACTAAATGTTCACAGAGTATGTCTTAATTCACTGAGCAGGCTTTCGTAGGGTCTTGAAAGAGTTTTTGAACCTCCTTTTTCACTCCCTCCCGGGGAGAAGTCCAAAATCCGTATACGTTAGGTTCTATTCCATGGTTGATACTATAAGTATGCAAAGATACAGTCTTCTAGGTCAGCTAGAGGTTTCTAGAGGTTTTGAAAAGATACAAACGTTTTAGAAAAAAATATATAAACAATATGATTTTCTGTATGAATGGAATGTGCGTTATCCATAGTAAACATACTCCGGTTACATCGGGTTTTATATACCGGTTATATAACGGTTATATTCAGTTATATACCGGTTATATCCAGTTATATCGTATTCCAGACCCGGACAATGATAAATTAATAAACATAGGTAAATTGTTTCGTAGTCAGAAATCGTCTACAAGAGGAATGATGCATACTTAAAGTACATTATTCGATAAACAATAACCATCAGCTGGTTGGGCACCACTTAGGGTCCAAGTGTTAGGTTGTCGAATCGGTAAGTCGGTCCAACACATGAGTTGAAATAGAAACTCAATTCACTTAAAATAAATGTTGTACTAGTATGTTACAGTGAGGTTATTTTTTGTCATTAATGACCATTTACTTATACCTGATGCATTTAATTGTTTAACTAATCAATAAATAATTATTATAATTATTGTTTAATAGGGATAGAATGATATTACTACGATCTAATAAATATATTGCGATTATATATATGTTACCGTGAAAGACCGAAATTTGGAGAATGCCGACTTTCACCGGTGAATGTCAACATTCACATAGTCGCTTGGTGTATGTCCAAAATATTTGCCAAATATCCTAATTTCTCACTTACACCGGCAAATGTCGACATTCACCATGCACTAATGGTGAATGTTGAATATGTAGGAGTTTTGCAGTTTCTTCTCCGTGTTTCAGGCGCGAAAAAACGTCACAAGGGTGACGTAACTTTTTCGCCTTGCTTGCTGAGAGGAGTGACCAATCACGGTGAGGAGAGGGGTTCGTCACTCTGTAGGGGAGTTTTAACTGCGGGACTAACCCCGGAGAATTTAAATGCCGTGGTAGATTTAAAGGGCAGCCCGGGATTTGTTTTTTTGGACATGTAGCTTTAGATTTTAGCGAGAGAAGAAGAAGGGATGGTCGATATTACTTGTCTTCTTAATAATGATAGCAGTTGTACTTGGATAAATGTTAAGCATTAAGATTTTAGTTTTAAGTTTAGTCAATAAAGAACTTTGCATTTGTACCGTATATGTCAAAATAGAGACAGCTTAAGTAACAGCAAATGTAAATAAACTCTTGAATTTAAAACAAACAGTACATTCTGAATGAGAAAAGAAAATAATACCAATAAAAAACTAAATTATGTGACTGAAATCTTATTTATTGCAACAACTTAAACTTTTATGACACTTTGAATTGCACAAGAGTCCCTTGCTTTTACAACTGCATTTGGTTGTGGAACACTTCCTTTTGCAATGACAGCGTGTATAGCCTTGCCTTCCACTTCTCGAATTAGCTGCAGCTGCTTCTCTCAGCGACATTTCTTGAGAAGAAATCTTATCTATGGTAAGTAACTTTTCTTTACAAATTACGAACTGATTACGGGTATAAAGATGCTTGAGGGTACCATTTTTATTTGCTGGTTTATAAAAGTCAGAGTCTTCTATTCCAACAACAACTGCCAACACATTTCGGCCATCTGTACGACCACGGTCGACATCAGGGACTTGTATTCGTACTGTATCACCAATTTGAGCAGGTGGAAATTTTTTTTTTTGAGTTTCGTAACATTTTCGTTGCTTGAAGTAGGAGATTCTCTTTCGCGGACGATCTTTTCATAGAAATAAACTCGTGTTGTTCAGTCAGGGCTTGATATGAAGACGTGGTAGGTTGCAGGCTCCTCTTCAATATTTCTCTTTGGAATATGGTTTTCGGTATGGCCATTGCTCAAATTTTCTTCAAAAGTATTAACAGTTTATTCAAGCTGTTCTTCAGTTTTAAAAGTATTAGCAATTTCTTCGAGTTGTTCTTCGGTTTCAATATTTGCAATTTGTTCGCCAGGCAAAAACGACGATGCAATGCCTCTTTTTGGTTTAATGCCAAACATGGCTTCATAAGGACTTTGGCGTATTCCTTCGTGGTATGTAGTGTTCTTGGCAAATTGAACAAAGGGCAAACCATCTGACTTTTTATTTGTATCTTTATCGTTCATCCATGCAGTTAACATGTTCTGTATATCCTGAATAGCCCTTTCAACTGAGCCTTGTGTTTGACTATGACGAGGCTTTCCATGAACTATCTTAACATCTGTCCACATAGCGCATAGTTCGGATATGATTTGATTACTGAATTTCCTACCATTATCTGAATGCAATATAGCTGGAGCATCAAATGTTAAAAATATTTGAGGAAGGTGATACGCTACTTCTTCAGCTGTCTTAGTTTTCAATGGTCGTAGCTGGACAAACTTAGTTAAATGATCTTGATACACCATTATGAACTTATATTCACCATCCCTGTGTGACTGCAGGTCTATCAGATCAACTTGACATCTTGAGTTTAACTCAGAACTGACCATTGGTTTCACAACAATAGCTTTCTTAGGTGTACTATGTTTCATTTGACATTGTGTACATAAATTTAAATACAACATTACAACTTCATATGTAATATTTTTGTATTTAACTTGCAAATCTTCTGTGCATACGTGTTTTTCCTCCGTGGCTCATTCTGGTGTGAGTTTCAAATAGTATACTGAACAATTCATCATTGGTAACACAATACTGTATATTCATTTCTCCTGGTTTTAATGGAACAATTAATTTCTCTTCATCATTAATTTTTAAAACGTCAAAACGTCTTTATCGTCTGTAATCCAAAGATGTGCTGCACTTAGTTTTAGCAGAAAGTATTTTAGAGTACTTTTCCTGAGAAAAATAAAAACAATTGTCTTCTCGTTTACTCGCAATTAATGCATTTAACTTTTCAAAAAAAAAAAAGATCACGATCCACTGCAGTATCCATTCAATATAAATTAGGGTATCGGATAAAAATATTAAAATTTTCCGAAAACGTTGCGCGCACCATCAAACCTTGCATAAGACTGACAAACAGAATGTTCCAGAGTATAACAAATACATGCCACATAACATTAATCGCAGCAGAACAAAGGATTTGCCTCTCTGTTGACCTCGGCTTCTCTTTTCGACCTCCACCAGAGCATATCTGTGCTTGTCGACATACACCGGTGATAGTCCGAATGGACAAGAATATAATCAAATATTCGGTCTTTCACCGACATATTTGGTATGTGTTGACATTCACCGGTGAAAGTCGACATTCTCCAATTTCGGTCTTTCACAGTAACATATATACTACGATTAAACTATATTTTAGCTGTAGCCATAATATTTTTGATATTTTAGCTGTTTTTAATATATTTTAACTGCTGTAATTAAAAACACAATATAAATGTCATATTACAAACAGCTGTTCCACAAATTGGAATAATTTTATTAATTAACAAAAAAGTCAGGCAATATTACAAAAACAATTTAAAAAATTAAGAATTCTTTAAGTACCTCTATAAGAAGCTATCTAACCTATCAGAAAAAATATTAGGAGGCATTAGTTTTCGGCCCAGACATTAGAAGAGAATATTGTTAGACGAAAACTTCTTATCTTTGATGATTGAAATATAAAAGTATGCTTGAATTTCCTTCAAAAATGTGGTTATAAAGTTAGTTGGAAATAATAAAAACTCTGATTATGCTGAATTTGAACTCATTGGTGATAATTATGCTGAAAAAATTTCTAAAAGTTTTAAAATGGTCAATCTGTATAAAAACTCGTTTATTGAATGCGCTCTTGGATTTTTTCCAAAAAAGTCTATAGGTGAAGTAAGTGAGAAACATGGAGGACGTTTTTATCAAGACATCAAGGAGATGAAAGAAAGATACCAAGACTTAGTGGGCCGTGAATGTAATGTGAAATTCTTGCTAAATGTTACATCGTGAAAATCCGGAAGCTACACATCCAAACACCCAAACGCAATAGACACAGCTTCACTCCAAAACAATAAGGGACTAGATCGTGCTTGGACTACGGTTGAGATCTATATAACCAAGTTTAATATTTTTGCAAAGAAATATATTTAGAACTGGCCAGAAATCTGTTTTCATGTGATAATTTTTCATTTGTAATTCCTTTCAGTCACATATCACAGCATAGAGACGTTGAAAAAAAATGTTCACGGTGCAACAAATCTCAGTTTATTTTCGATTTTTGTAACAAAAAACATCCTACAAAACCAATATACACTGAATTTTTTTTTGTATCTATATACACTCATATAATAATATGCACTCATGTCCAAAGGTCAAGCATAATTCGTAAAATGCGAAAAAATTCGGGGTTAATACGGATAAAATGGTTCACAATCAGTTATGGAGAATCGTGGGACGAAGGTAAATCATTGTGCGTATGCAAAACAGTTTAGTTGACGTCTACATGCGCAATAGACCGGCGCACGTCGGAACGAGTATAAAACGGCCTAGCGACATGGCCAGTTGAAAAAGAATTTCACATTTGCTGTGGTACAGAGCGCTGTTAACAATCAAAAAGAACGAAAACTGTCACAAAGATGCCAATTGGACATGTTCTTGAAGGGACGAATTATTGGATAGCTGGAATCCGGTTGATCTCAAACCGAAACGTCTTAAAGTCTGAATGTGCCTCAGTGCGCGATCTCCAGACTGTGGTAGAGGTTCCAAACCACTGGAGATGTTACCTGATGACCAGTACCAGGTCGACCAAGGGCTCGGCAAGACTGATATTTGGTGATAACTGCGTGACGTCAGAGGAAACGCTCTGCCCGACAACTAGGTTCAGCCCTGACAGCCGCCACATTACTCACTGTTTCGAAACAAACTGTTTACAGAAGACTCAGACACATTGGTCTCTATGCCAGACGACCAGCAGTCTGTATCCCCTTGACGTCTGCACAGAAACGCTTGCGTTTACAGGGAAGTTTGGAACATCAGCAGTGGAGTGGACAGCAGTGGGGCAATGTCATGTTCAGTGACGAGTCCAGGTTTAGCCTGCAGACTGATTCTCGTCGTACCACAATCTGGAGAGAACGTGGAACGCGTTTTCACCCGGGAAACATCACGGAAAGACATCGTTTTTTCCGTTTGGGGGAGTCATGGTCTGGACAGGCATCATGATGTACGAACGTACAGACCTTCACATCTTTGACACTGGGTCGGTTACCGGTCAAAAATACAGAGACCAAGTCCTTGAGCTTACCGTTCGATTGCTTCGAGATGCTGTTGGTCCTGATTTCATATTCATGGATGATAACGCACCTCCTGACCGTGCGGCCTTGGTCGACGACTGCCTTCAAACTGAAGATATCCAGCACACGTAATGGCCTGCCATCTCTCCTGATCGGAATCCAATAGAGCATGTGTGGGATATGCTCGGGAGACATCTTGCAGCCCTCCGCTACCCACCAAACATTTGCCTTACTTCACTTAAAGATTGCATAGAAAACCGTTCACTAAAATAGATCCAAAGCTACAGCAACTTAATTAAAATCCTAAAATATATTTATTGCCATGTCAAAATCTTCAGCCGAGATTAGACTTCGTACCAGATTGAAAATCCAAAATCTGAACTACAAGATTACATATGCTGAAGTATGCCAATTACATTTGTGCTTATACGTAATTGGTTAAAATAATAAGACCAACCCTATTATTCTAAGACTAGCTGTTCTTGAGATATTTTAGTTGTTTTGCATTTTTACCTCGCTGTCTTTGAAAATACGCCCAGTTACCAAATAAAAACGAAAATTCAATTAAAACTGCAAATTCAGTGTAATTATCAAATAATTTTGCATAGTATTTCGTGAAATTAAATCTAATTTAACGAATTATTAAAGATATGGAGAAATTGAATTTGAGTCTGTAGCGAAAGTCATTTGCTGTCCACATCATTGTATTTCATTTTCTATCATTTCTTTGGGGCATGTAAGGTTAATAATAATACTCAATAAATATCTGTCGTCATTATATTGTGTGCTTATAATAGGAGATTACATTTTCTTAGAAGCACAAACTTGGCGAATATATTTCCTTCAGTAGTCGAACAAATTGATAACACAGTGGGCCATATATTACTATATTCTTTTTCAAAACAACAGCATGCGAAAATTGATCTTTGGTATTAATCGCAAACAACAGAGAATGCAGATCCGAATCAGAAGATGTTTAAATATTCCAGATTGCAACACTGAACAAAACAGATCGAATAAAAAAAAATCAGTTGCTGAATTCCCCATCAGAAGAACGTTGATAAAATATCTGGAGCGTAGGTATAAAAAGACCTTTCCATTTTCTTGTTTCTCCAGCAATGCAATTTCTTTGCCTTGCCTTACTTCTCTGCAATCGTTATTGAAGGAAAATTGAAATTGGGTCATTTTTTAAGGAGGCATTCTTGTTAAGGATTGGCAGCTATGAAGCAAATACTGAATCTTTTCAAATTGGAAAGTTTCTAGCAAACAAAGTAGGAGATTTTGTTTTGGTGTTATCTGTAAAAGGAAATAATGCAATAAATAAATGTGAAAGATGCCCAAAATCCTTTATCAAAAATATCTGTTTAGAAATAGGGGTGAAAATGGGGTAACCGGTGCAGAATTGGGTAATTGTAAAAGATTAAATAATAAAAAATAAAACAAAACACCAAAAGTAATTTATTCAAACATTTTTATACTTACATAAGGTGTGAGATCAGGAGACGTTTAGGCAGTTTCAATATTATGAATATTTACGATATATCTCCTGCGAGACAAAAGCGCAGACTCGTAGGTATCAAATTACCATAGCCCTGGCCCGGGACCTCATGATCGCAATAAATTCAGTGTACGTAAATTTCAGGTCTGGTTGAGTTAGAGATTTTCTTGGGGGCCAACACTGAAACCATGAAGATTGGTTAAGAAGGTGACCAATGAAAAAGTGTTGCTGCATCGCGCTGAGGACACCCAATGAGATACGGAGGGCGTATCTGGACCTCGGGCGAAATAATGCGGCAACAAGCAGAGAATGGTCAACAAGAAATATTCAGAAGTGATGTGGCAGTCAATTCGCAAGGACCGTCGAAGAGTGTTGTGTTTCATATACAGTGAATTAAGAATGACGGTCCGATAGCGTTATGACTAGAATGGCAGTCTAACATGGTAAAAAGTGTGCTTCATAGAATTAAGGCAATGACCGTCGAAGAGGCAGATGTTCGTGGACAATTAGAGTCCAGAATGTACAGATTAGTGTTGCGTTTCCGTAACTTTGACAAACAGAAGTATGTGCTAATTTGAATTTATAAAAGGTCAAATAGATAATTTTGGGCAAATAAAGTAAACCTGGTCACACACGTGCAGGTTTTCCTCCTTAAGAGTATATACATAATTAATGTAAGTTAATTATATATATACTCTTAAGGAGGAAATATAATATGTTTAATAAATAATGTTTATATTAAAAGTTAAAATTGTGGAAGTCAATTGTGTAGTATGTTAATTAATAACTACATTTTAGGAACTCGTACAAAGAATATATGGTGGGTTAATGCGGCAACGATGCCATGTACGGCTAAACGATTTACGATCCAAATAAGAATAATAAGTCAACTCAAAAAATTAATTATTATTTATAAAGGAGAAAACTTCAATGGTTGTTTTCTTTCACCACATAAGATATAAAAAAGAATAAAAATAATATATAATTAAAAAAACATAATAAAATCGCGTGTTGTATTCTGCCCTCATTTGAGGTTGAATAAAGTTTATGGCAACACAAACATATTGCGTCTTCATATTTTTCTATATTATTCACTGTCTGTCCTTTTTTCTAGTTTTTTCACTTTTCTTTTATTTAACATGATTTTCCTTGTATACACATTTTCGTCCCAAACACATTGTTTGAGAAAATGGGACACAACCACAGTCAGCAGTTTCTTTTTCTCAGTTGCAACAGGCAAAACCATACTTAAAAATATACTGTATTCGGTGGATTAAATGTTAATTAAGAAAACAAAGGAAACGAGACATATATTGGTTAAAAATATCGGGTTGTTGCAATAGTGTACACGATTTGGAAACGTTTTTCGAAACAATATTTGAACGACGAGCAGCAATCACCAGGCCTTTATTAAACGACGCATAGTCTGCGAATAAAAAGTCTCAGAGTTCCACACAACTCCAGCGTCCCGCTTAGGAAATATACCTCCTCTCCAATTGTACACCAGTACCCTGTTCCGCCCTGGCTTCTTTTATGAAAGTCTGAAGTTAGTTCCTCAACATAATTTTTGTATGCAAAATAATTTAATGTTATTAAGGCATGGACTTCTCAGCAAATTATTTTTGAAATCCCTGCGTTAACAAATTATCTGAGATTTTGTTGTATCTAAAATATTTTATCTATAGAGTGACGTAATAGAAGTCAAGAAAACATTTTTATCATAACTTTAATAGAAGAAGGAAAAAATATATACACTCACGGACAATGAAAGTTGGTCACCAAGAAGGGAGCATAGGATTGACCTGAAATTTTATTGATGGAAGGATAGAGATGAATGATATGCATGATCACAAAAACAGGGCAGCAGAACACGTACAGAGGGAGCTAAGGTACATACTTCGGTCATCCTTAATAGCTCGTCGATTCGTCTCGTGCTGGGATACAAGCAGCAATACGGTCCGGCATGGTGTCGAACAGACGCCTGATGTTGTCCTGTGACAGACGAGTCCACACCTGTTGGACGTTACGTTCTAAATCCTGAAGATTTTGGCATCAAGGTAGCTGGCGTTTCAACTGGTCCCACACATGCTCGATAGGCAACAGATCTGGGGAGCGGGCAGGCCATGGACGTGTCTGGACATGACTCAGACAGGCCTGGGCGACCCAAGTGTGTGCGGCCTGGCATTATCCTGCTGGAATTGCGCACCTGGAATCCCAGCAATGAATGGGAGCACGTGGGACCGTAGAATCTTATCCACGTACCGCTGGTCCGTCAATGCTCCCGGTACTACTACTAGAGCGGATCGGCTGTCATAGGCTATGGCTTCCACGCCCATGATGCCTGCAGTGGGGCAGGTGTGGCGCTCGATAACGAGGTTTGGATTGTAACGTTGTGCAGGGCCCCTCCACACACGTACCCGCTGATCATTGGTCCCCAAAACGAAGCTGTACTCATCGCTAAACACCACACATCGCCAATCTGTGGAGTTCCTCGTTGCTCTGGCCCGGCATCACTGCAACCGGAGTCGCCGATGTTCCCGTGTTAACGATAGCACACGTAAGGGATGCTGGGATCACAGATTCATTTCCTTCAAGCGTCTAGATATGGTTCGTCGGCACACAGGATCCGCTACAAGTGCCTGTATAGCGGATCGGGTCGCCGTGGACTCTATACGTGCCTGCCGCATGATCAATGTATCCTCTCTACTCATGGTATACCTGGTCCGTCCAGAGCCGGTCCCCCGTGTCTGGGCTGGGGTGTCCCGTGACCAGTACTCCCAACACAGGTGTTCTCTAGGGATGTGGTGTGTGTGGTTAGTAGGTCTCTCAGTCACACATACTTTATTTGGCGTTGAGTCTTTTCTTGGTCCTCTGACTGGTTCTTTATTCACATGCCTTCTTCTGGACTTCAACCTTGTCGTTTGTAGACGACTCCCAGTGGTGGGAAATTTAACGTGTAAACCGAGAGGTAGGCCAGGTCCTAACTGCTATCTGCTAGTACTCCCAACACCGTTTGACAGTATAGTCCGAACGATCCACCTGTCGGGCTATTCGGCGCGCTGACCGTCCTGCTGTTTTCAGCTCTATGATCAGGCCTCTCTCGAATTCCGTTAGTTGCGTATATCGGCGTTTCTGACGTCTACCCACCATTATTTTCACTCCGTATTCCTTCTTGCGTCGACCACAGCTTCTCGCATTGATGGAGCGTCGACTACACTCGGGTTTATAAGGCTCGTGTTTGCAGTGCCACTCACGGGTGTACGGTCATGCGCAATCACACCAGACTGGGATCATTTGCATACCAGCCCGCCCTCTAGCTATTTACATCATTTCGCGGTTATACCATGTTTTCTTCTTGGTGCGCAGCTTTCATTGTCCGTGAACGTATGGCAGAAACAGAAATATTATTAATCAATAGCAACAATAGCATAATAATACGCATTGAACTGACTGGCTGAGTGCCATCTCAAAGTTATCCAGCACTTCTACTATAGTTAGAATCTTGGTTTCAATGCCTTTCGATCCATTTCATCTTCAAGAATATGGGAAAAAAATGTAGCATTCCGGATACAATAACAACAGATTAAGAATGACGGTGCGAAGAGTAATCAAAATATTCAAAACCAGCTTTTCAAAATTGTCGAGCGCTTTCACTTAATCTGGAATATCGCTGCCTCATTCGTTCCGCCTCATCTTCCAGGCCAACAGGAACATCTAAAATTCGAAATAAGGGTGACGATGAAAAGGAATACACATAAAACACATTGCTTCGAGAATTTCCACTTTAGCTTGAACCTCGGTCTGGATTTTATTCGATTCGTCTCATCTTCTAAGTCAACGGAAACATCTAATATTTTCGAAAAAAAATTAATTAAGGGAGACGATGCAAAGGGATATTTAAAATTAATTTTTATAATTTTTTAATATGCTTGTAGTTTTTCCAGTCTAGAATTTTGGTTTTGGTGTTATTCAATACGTCTCAGCTTCAAGATTAATAAAAATACAAAATAAATAAGTAAATAAATAATTCGAATTAATAATGACGTTACAAAGGGATTAAAATAAATTCTTACGCAACTTTGACTGTCTCAGAAGTGATAGATATAAAATTATAATCTTTCACTGCCAGTCGATAAAAATTAAACAATTGAATCATTTTGTCACTCGCAGAATTATGATTCAATATATTTTCCCATTTAACTTGTTAACAGAATTAAAAATGTGCGCCATCCTAATGAAGTTCGAAAGGGTATTTGATGTCAGAAAAAGTTATCAACAATTTTTATTAAGTGTGTGTCCCATGTAATGGCTAAAGCTATTTCGGGGTTGAAATGGCTAATAGATAGATACTTTCAAAATGGTATCATCTATCATTAACAGAAATTTAAGCATTTTAAGATGTTTTTCGCAGTTTCACAAACGCCTACAGAAAGTTTTGTTTATTTTGAATAAAAAAGTCTTTAGAGATATTAAATTGCTTGGAGTTTAGAATAGATAAGTCCTCCCAAGGCAATGGAATCTAATTGTTTACGCTCACAGGCCAAAGTTCTGAAATACATTTGCCTGATGGCCCAGTGTATGTGTGTTTAGTATTAAAGTATATCGTTTGGGGATCCATAAATAATCCTTTACGGCTCAAATCACACTCGAGATTCAGCGGTTAGGAAACAACTTTCTGGACATTAACTTTGACCTTTGTAACTAACCACTGTTACAACAGATAAACGGATAGCAACTTATTCATAGTTATAGAACCTTCCAATAGGGACTGATTCCAAATCTCGGAATCATACTTCTACTGCAGCGATCAGCATCAGTAGACCAGTACTGTGAATTTTAGACTCTTTAGCAGGTTATAGCCAGTAACTGCGTCGGCTCCAAAACATTTATTCTTGTTGTATTCCGTTATTTTGTGAACCTCTGTAGTGATGATATCAGCCTTACCATACAGGTCAATTTCAATGATTAAGTGCAATTACTTTCACTTTGTATTTGCCCATGTACTTCCTCAGTCTGAACGTGGCTTGATGGTGTGAGTGGTTTCGTCGACCAACACAGATAATTGCAAAATTCTGGCGCCTAATAAGTTTTTGTTAGCTCTTAAGTTATGAAATAGTCGGTCAAGAGTGCTAAAATGCACTATAAACGTCGAACGAAAAATGCATATTCGTATGCTGACCACGGCAGTTGGATCGCGTCTTGTTTACTTATTTTCTTAATTGCTTTAATTAACTCAGGGACACTATTTATTGCATCTCCAGGTAGTCCCTAAAATAGTAGATAGTCCCTAAAATAGGTAGATAGTCCCTAAAATAGGTAGGAAGTCCCTAAAATAGGTAGTTAGTCCTTAAAAAAGGTAGGTAATCCCAAAAATTAGGTAGATAGTCCCTAAAAATAGGTAGGTAGTCCCTAAAAAATAGGTAGGTAGTCCCTAAAAATAGGTAGGTAGTCCCTAACAAAAAAGGCAGGTAGTCCCTAAAAAAATAGGTAGGTAGTGCCTAAAAAATAGTGACTCGAAAAGTGAAAGAAATAGGGATGATCCACTCTCCTACACAGAGTTAAAAACGGTATTCCCGCTCCGTATCGAAGAGTTATATATATGACCTTGGTGATAAGGGAGCCAGGAGTGATTCTGTTTTACCGTGTGAAGGAAAGACTGCTCTGCAATCTATCTCCTAAATATGTTTTCTCTTTCGTTTTCCAGGAATTTTTTTTCCGTTTTCGATCAACTCCTCCTTTCGAGAACCGTTGTAATTTCGCAATATAGGATTGGTTGTTTTAGCTCTAGGATTCCTTTGGGATTGCCAATGTGGGAATTACTTAAAGCAAACACGCAACGTCTCGCTGGTATCTTTTACCTCTTTGGAGTGAAAATGCAACACATATGCTATTTTGGCATGCGAGAGAATATTATCAAATATCTCATACAATGAACAATAAATGTATAATGAACACAGCTCTAAATTGACTCTCGGTGAAAATTTTGGAAAGCTACATTTTCTCTTGAGATTCGTTTTTTGAAATGCACTTCTATAGCAAGATCTCAAGGACGAGGTTAGAGGAATTTCCATAAGAGGATTAAATTCCCCCCTTTAAACTTCTAGTGAAAAGAAAAGGAAAATATAGAAAGGAGTTTTATAGAGTTTACATCTAGGTGGGATTGGAAGGGACACGCATCGAAGACTTCCATGTCTCCAAATTTTCGGAAAGGAAGAAACTTGGGTCCAAGCAGGTACCTATTAGAGTTAGAGTAAAATAAGATGGGAAGAGAGAGCTCTGACAGGTCCAGGATCTTGATCTTGAGTAAAAATGATGAATTACTGGTTCGTGGATGTTGTTATCTCATTTTATTGCAGATGACAGCATTCATGGACCGGTTTTGCACTTATTAAGCGCTCGTTATTATTTAATAGTCGATATCTGCAATGGCAGCACATTTACTATAAAACAAAGCTCACAACTTTGAGAATCTGTATGGAGACCTACAAATTCAGTCATATCACATAGCCAACACTTTACATCCCTCTAAAATTCACCTCAAACTATACGAGTTTGTAACGGCTAAGATAGTAGTCACAGAACCCTCATGTACGGGGCACTTATAAAATTTGAAATACGCTCCCATTACAGGTAATAGCATACATGGACCAGTTTTGCACGTGTCATGTTCTCGTTACCATGGAATAGACGATTTATCAACAATGGCAGCTGAAAGCTTTCTATACACCTCAATTTTGAAACATTCTATGGGAATTGATACATTAAGCCCTACTACTTATCCGGCTTTAAATTTCATTAAATAGAAAAACCGTCTGTTCCTGGCTGACTAGCACATAATAAGCGAGCGAAACCAGTCCGTGGATGCTGTTATCTGCAATCGAAGTCTATTTCAAAAGTGCCTCCATATTACAATTCGCTATATGTTCTCCTCTCACAGGGCTTGGGAAAAGAAAGGCCGTTCTTCCCTACTGATGAGTTATCCAGTATGGCTTCAGATGATAAGGGAGGCTGAAGTGATTCTGTTTTTGCGTGAGACGAAAAAAATTGCTCTGTCATCTATCTCCCGAATTGATTTTATCCCGAACCACATTTTCTCAGGTTTTCAGAGAACTATATTTTTTTTTATCTATTTTCAATCAGCAGCGTCTTCGGCAATCGCAATTTCGTGCAAGACGTAAACATGTTTGCATGGTTTCGAATTCTTTCGGGATTTAATTTGGCTAGAAGCATTTTAAGCAAACATGCAATTTTCAGGTTTCCAGGGAAAGTTCTTAAGTACCTAAATAACTGTATAATGAAATGTTTATGAGTTTACACGATCTATCCATGATAAAGTGACCAATCTCGAATAAAAGTGATTGCAGCGCGCCGATTTAAAAAAAAAATGTTGGGATAATTGATTCTGCAACAGAGATAGACGAAAACAGCCAATCGCGAAGTTGGAGTGTATTGTCTAAGTAATAGGAAATCAACACCAGAAACGAAAGAAATGATACAGAAGGCAATAAATATACGTCATAAGTTATTTCATTGGTTAATATGGTGACACGTGAAATGCTTGTAAATGTGCGTGTCTGTATGTTTGTCCCGAATATAAATGTACATTGTGGCTGATAAGGATATTTTAAACAGTTTCTACACTGTATTCCTATGCATGTAAGTATTGTTTATTGTATTATTTCTAAATAGGATACCCATTCGTCAATAACCATATTGTGCCAAATAAATGTATTCTGTTACGGTGTTAGTGTGGATTCCTATTAATTAGACAATGCTCTACAACTGTAATGATTGTTTTTCATCTATCTCGCTTTGTTGTTGAGGTCGTTATTACCATTCCCGTTTTCATGTTACCGGTCGTGTCTCTGTTATTGTTGTTGCAAAGCTTGCCCGAATTAGTTTGTTATTTCTGGGTCTACTCATAGTCTTTGGTATGTGCCGTAACGCTAGTTAAGTTGTTGGTCTTGAGGATTAAGTTGCCTTTGGGTGTTGGTAACGATAACCGGTCGTATTCAGTCAGCGGAGTTTTGGAAGGAAATCAGTTTCGCAACAGCTTCGTAGCATAGCTTCGGTGTAAGCGTTTCGTATGAGCTTCTCCCCATTTTCGTGTTTTGTGCTGTTCATCGTAGGAGGTGCAGCAGGTACAGGCCTGCAAGTTAGAAAGTGTTGTCAGAACTGCTGACGGACCATAGTATGTCAATTGTATGCAATTGAAGGTGAACGGTTGTGTTTGACTTAAAAGTGCCATAAAATGGTGTTTGTGGTCTCTGTGGTTCGTGCCGCGAAATGCTAATCGAGGCTGAGATCCGTCGATCCAGGAACGTAGTTTACCGGTGTCATTCTTCTTTGAGCCAGCATTTTGGGTACAACCTATTTGAAGTGCTGTGATGGCCGATTATTTCGTTGGGAATCGAATTCCCTCTACTGTACTATAATAGCCAGATGATGGATTTATCCTATCAATTGTAAGCTACATTTTAAATTGTATATACAGTTGTTCATTTTATATCAAATTTCCCTGTTATATTCTTTTTGGGCAGGGGTTATTAAGTTGTTTGAATTGCGTTATTTTGGACATGTTAACCAAATCTGGTATGTTTAAGTATATAAATAAATTATGAATAGAATAATTTTCTGTTTCTCGTCCTTGTTATTGCTTACGGGCGTAATACGTTAACCTAACTTTTGAAATTATCTACTAGAGGCATAGCAATAATTTTCACTCGATTGAGCACGATCACTTTACTTTAGATATAATATGTACATTCATGGACCCTTCTTTATAAAGTTGTTTGGATATCTAAGGACAATACTAGGACCCCCTATATAACATGGAAATACCAATTTCTGTAATAAGAAAATATATATCACGTATTCTTAAAATTCCAAATTGCTGTTAAATAAAACAAGAAAGATCAATCATGCATAAAACATTGATTATGAAACAGTTTCTAATTGAAATGCAATTATGTTTAAGGATCTCTAAAATGCGATACATTCAGGGCTGATATATTTTGAATTATCACAGTACTATAATAATTTATTATATTTGAACACTTAAAACTTCATCGAAAAAAAATGAACTTTATGTACAGGGGAGCTTTATGTATGAGAAGGGTCCATGAATGTACTATATAATATGTACATTCATGGACCCTTCTTTATAAAGTTATTTGGATATCTAAGGACAATACTAGGACCCCCTATATAACATGGAAATACCAATTTCTGTAATAAGAAAATATATATCACGTATTCTTAAAATTCCAAATTGCTGTTAAATAAAACAAGAAAGATCAATCATGCATAAAACATTGATTATGAAACAGTTTCTAATTGAAATGCAATTATGTTTAAGGATCTCTAAAATGCGATACATTCAGGGCTGATATATTTTGAACTATCACAGTACTATAATAATTTATTATATTTGAACACTTAAAACTTCATCGAAAAAAAATGAACTTTATTCAAATGACGTCATCGAAATATAAATCATCTGGCTGTCAATGTAAAATCGATGAATATTTTATTCATATCATTTCTATTCCAAACTCCAGCGACAAATAACTTTGCGTGAAAAAAGTTCAGCAATTCTTATACAACTCATCTTACAATAACTTGTTTATATTCTGCATCCATTAAAATTAGGCTTAGTTGTAGAAGTAATCAAAGTTCGATGATCATTTACACTCAAAAATATTGTAATTGCGTTGGCACAGAATATAGATGTACAGAAAATACGCAAAAATAATGCGGTTTTAGGACGGATGCAACACTAAATATAAATATAAAAGAACTTTAAAAATCAAGGTTTATGCACTGGATGAAAAATATGGATGTCCTATTTTATTTTGAAGTGGATTACGTGATCTCTTCATATAATATTAGGGTAATTATTATTTTAATTTTTATTTAAAAAACTACGAAACGTATTTTGCTAAAATTTTTTTTATATATTTTATGAGATAATTTGAATATTTTCTAAAATTTTCGAAGCAATTTGTGAATGTTAACTTGCTTAAAAAATATTTGAAAAATTAGGTACCATAGGGATCAATGTATTTCACTTTTTCAACCTAAGTTCAATCCAAAACTAATTGGATGATATTATTAATTTGCATTCCCATATGCCTCACAGACCGTCTGAACAACGTATTACAATTGCAGTTACCGTGCAAATGGACAGATAGACAGACAGACAGAATGAACAAAGTCATAAACACTTTTCAATTATGTTGGAAAGTGTTAAAAAAACAAAAAAAAATGTATTTTTTTTTGTTTTAAATTTCTCTGATTTTTGAAAATAAATTGTTCGAAAACTTCAAGGTTTTCCTCCAGCTCATTCACTCCGTCAATCCGCAATAGCCTCTAACTTTCACAGATTGAAATAATCGTAGTAAATGTTATTCTATTTTTTGAATATTTTCCCAAGCTTTAGGGTCTCCAGTTTTTATGGGGTTCAGAAATCTTCCAATATTTGTATTCTGAAATCTTGCATTTCTGTTTCTCAATCTGTTACGGAGTCAAATCTTGTCTGAAGGTTTTGACAAGGCAAAAATATATTTTAAGGTTTTAATTAAGTAGATGTAGCTTTTCTTAAAAGTATGTACTACTTATATAGATAATGCTTTTAACTATTTATACTAATTTCTTTTCTGTGTGAATACTAATATGGAGAAAAGAACAATATTTTTGTTTCTCACTCATGAAACTGGTAAAGTGAGCGTGGTGGTGGTGGTGTGTAGAGGGGGATAAGAATGCTATGTCCAATACCCTCTACACAGTCTGAACCGGGCTTTGCCTACATACAAATACCATTTAATAAATTATTAATTTGCATTTATGAGCTTCCAACTCGTGAAATCAACAACATCAGAGTAATATTTTCCATCTCATAGCAATATTTTTCATTGACATATACTATTTTTGTAAGGGAAGTGAAAAAAATTTCTGCACTGTACAGATTATTCATAAGTATGGTCTTTGGTACGGAGTATAGAGAGATTTTGTTCGAATCTTTCTTAACAGATTCTTGTTATTTCGTGAGAAAAGGTTTCACGTCATTCATCTCCGGAATAGTTTGCTCTTCCGCCTTTTCCGAGAAATATTCTTTTATGCATTTGCATAAACTACATTTAGAATTTTGTAAAGAAATGTAGCAATTTTTTGAGGGTTTGAATGTCTTTTTGTGATTTTGGTTATCGGGATTTTTGAAGACACAAAAAACGAATGTTCAGACGCTGTTAAAATTTAGTACATCTTAGACAATACACATGTGGGGAATTACAGTTAGAGAAATATCAAGTTTGTTTACTTTTAAATATAATAATATATTGGGTTATATTAACATTCTTAATTATTATTGTTTATGAATCTCATATTTCTACATGCATCGTTGCCGTATTTATAACCCACCATTAATTCCTTGTACGAGTTCCTAAAAATAAATCATTAATCAATATACTACACAATTGAATTCCACAATTCTAAATTTAAAAATAAACATTAATTATATACACTCTTAAGGAGGAGAGACTACACGTGTGAGACCAGGATTTTTTATATACTGCCCAAAATACAAAATCGACCTTTTATAAATGCAGATTGCACATACCTCTGTTTGTCATCTTAGACATGCCTAGCGTACAATTGATTTTGGAAGCACACTCATGGGTGGTCATTGCCTCCAATTGTGTTTAACACCACACTCTTAGACTGTCGCATGCCTCAATTCTATAAAGCACCTTCTTGAATATTTGGGATACACCTTCTAGGACTCTTATTGTCGAATGCCACCTTTACTACTGTTGGACGGTCATTGCTTGCATATCTATTTTTGTAAAGAGTCTTAGCCGGTCACTCTGAATTGACTCGATATATGTTGAACTTTCTCTGCTTGTTGCCACATCATTTCGCTTGTGGTCCAGATACGCCCTCTGTATCTGTTATTGGTTAATCCTCAGGGCGATGCAGCAACACTTCTTCATTGGTCACCTTATTAACCAATCTGTATGGTTTAAGCGTTGGCCTCAAGTAAATTTCTGACCCAACCACACCTGCAATTTATGTGCACTGAATTTATTGCTGTCATGACCTCCCGGGCCAGGACTTTCGCAAACTCGAGCTTACGAGTCTACGCTTTGTGTCGTATTTATATATCGTAAATCTTCAAATATTAAAACTGCATAAATGTCCCCTGGTCTCACAACAAGTATAAGGAAAAGTACTAGAAAGTGAAAAATTGCTATTGGAATTCATTATTAATGTGGTCAAGTCGAACATCTTTTTACCCTTTATTATTACTGCACAATCTATAGCTGACGTAATACTTTTCTAAAACACGCACTATTTTAAAGGTACAATTTACTTTTACAGAAAGTTAAATATAGTAGAACTACATTATAAATGATCCCGTATTTAGGGAAATTCAGGCGATATACATACTTTTGAGTGGTTTAAAGATATTCAGAGAGATTTAGAATTTAGCAAATAAATTATAAAATTTCAATTTGTGCTATGCTAATTGAAGCTTTATTTGATCGCTTTTAACTAATAGAATATTTAGGTCGATTTAATGAGCGAGATAGAGTCGATTTAATGAGTCGATTTAATGAGCGAGATAGAGTCGATTTAATATGCATACGAAATAATAAAACTAAATAAAATATAAAGATATAGACAGAAGAGCAAAATTTGGATTCCTTTACTGAATGGTTGTAGATATAGGAAATTGTATATGTTGGATAATAGCATCAGGATCTACGCACCAAAGACCCCAAGAAAATGCATTCCACTCACAACTTGGAAATCACAAAAATAGCAAGACATCGGCGGCTATGGTCGTTGCAGTGTCGAAAACGAAGATATTGAATATAGTTCCAAAGAATAGTCTTGATGAAAGAAAATGGGAATCATGTTACCAGAAAAAAATGAACATAATCGAAGTAAAAGATGACATAGAAGTTCGTAGGATGTAGTATTTGAACTATGCATGTGAAATGAAATTTCTTTGATATATGCAAGTCTTCTATGTTTTGGGCTTCTAAGTTAAGTAGAAGGGTGTGGGAAACCTATAGATTGATGTCCACTGTCTTGTTCCACATTATTTTATATCCTTCTAACTGTATCCTACTTGTATCCCTCTGTGTACGTTCGTACCGATCATTCCTTAGGTTGTATATAATTTTGCTATGTAAGCGGATTGAGTAAATTATTAGGTTCTTCGTTGCTCGTTATAATTGGGTGCTATTGTATAGTTAGACTACTTTAAATATCAAGTTGTTATCTAATATTTTATTGAAACATATTTAACTGCTATACTTTAATGAGCAAATTAGTGGGTCTGTAGTCGCTCGTTATAACCTGGTGCTATTGCAGTTAAGACTCCTGTAGTTAAAATATCAAGTTGTGATTTAATCCTTCACGGAAATGTATTCAATTGCGATATCTTAAGCAAAATAGTTTGCACGGATACAGATAAATTAAAAAATACCTTTATTTATTATCTAACTTTCACTTTTATATTTTTCATGAAAGTGCATCAAATAACATACTCACTTCACGAATATCTGCCAATATCCTTTGCTTCCTTCGCTCCTTAATTTTTTTTCCCATCCCGAGAAAACCATCATCCACAGCTTCTAAGTCTGGCACGGGATATTTTTCATATCAATCATTGGAAATAATATACTTCCGGATTTCATTATATTTCATCCTTATGAAGTTGCCTTAAAAGCAAACTCTGTGTTCATCTTTACTGCACAAGATGAAAAGGCGTTCCCACTCAGTACGTAGTGCTATCAGCATGGCGTTGATAAGGGAGGCAAGAGAGATTCTGTTTTAGCATGCAAAGAAAGGATTGCCCTGTCACTTATCTTCCAAGTTTATTTCCAATTTTATTTTTTCGAATTATTTTTTATCCATTTTCGATTATCCCCGTCTTCGAGGATTTTTGAAATTTCGTACAAGGAGCTGTCGTGGTTTTGTGGTTTTTGGTCTAGTTTGGGGGCAATTACTAACTAGAAGCAAACACATAAATAGACAAAATAGAGCTGCTACTTTCCTAAGATAAAAATTCAAAATGGTAGTTTTCAAAGGTCATTTCATGCAGTAGAATAAAATTAAGATAGCTAGGTATGTTTTTATTTATTTTATTCTTTGTACGGGGTAAACTGTTCTAACTAAGTTGGACAAAAATGAAGCAAGCAATTAAGTTTTAATATTGAACAAAGATAAGGAACACAAAATTTATATCTGACAAATTAAATATTTATGTTTTCTGTCTTGTGTGGCAGTTAACATAACACAAGATTGATTAAAATTACCAACCGGTTTCGAAGGCAAAAATCGGCCACCTTCTTTAGGATATAAGAATACAGAACACCAATATCACTTAAAGCAAGAATGTGTCTGCCTTGTTTGCTGTAGGTGCTCTGTCCATTATGTTCTGTTTTTTATTTTATTTCAAATCCGATGTAATCAATATTTTGTTTATTTATTACCCAGTTCGTCCAGTTCACCCAAATGGTATAGAGCAGTTACAAGAGACAACCTGGAAAAGCACACACAAAACACAAAGATAAACATAGTCAGCCATACATAAACAATATACAAAGACATAAATGCGTAAATGAATACAAAAATGATAAAAATAAAAAAATGATACGGACCTAAATGTAGAACCTAGTTTAATCAATCTTGTATGTTGTTAACTAACGAAGTATTTAATTTTGAATATTGTATATATATACAAGCAACGCCACAGCAAGGGTAGTGCTAGCAATTCTCCCGCACTAGACGCCTTATCGATATTGAGGCGTCACGATGATTTTCTACCACATTGAATATAGGAAAAGTAGAGCAGTCAAAATTACTTCCCACCAGGCGCCAAATAAAGTTGCTGGAACACTGTATAGACGGTTCTTAAGAAAGCCCGTATACTTCCTATAACTTTTAATTGAGTTTCCGTATAGCTACTGGAGTAACGCGTACTTATAGTACATATACTATGCGCAGACGATTTAACGTGCCTGTAGCGCCCCTAGGGACAAAATATGGAGCTTAAGAAATTTAAGTCAGAAACCAACAGGGATAAGCAAAAAGTTTAATTACAATAGTTAAAAACTGTGTTTATTAGTCCAAAACTATACTTGGTTCATCAGAAATACTCGTACTTACTGAAAAACCAGACATGTAAAAGTAGTAAACATTTATAACAACACAGAAGTAACACAAAGTTCGTGCAGTACAGGGACACCTAATTTGTTGAGCACAGTCTACTTACACATAGTTCTAAATGTGCATCGTTAGTGACGATGCTCGTCTTTTGAACAGAATCGGATATCGAGCAGTATGCAGCATAGCAAGGTTTACAGAATTACAGGCCCTAACTATTCGTCGCTTTACCAAACTTGTTTGAACCAAGTATAGTTTTGTACTAATTGTACACGGGATTACATCTTGTATATGGACTTATTTGTATATATCTGTTTGTTTATGAGTTACTTTTCTTAAGTCCACCACTAGGGTCGCTGTAAAAAATTCATCCGATTGTGTGCATCTTCAATTCTCCAATACAAGAAAATAAAAATTAAATTACATGAAATACGTATATTTCGATGTAGAAGAAATATATAAGAAATCGTCTTTAAAATTCAGTTCAGAGCTTGTTGGAAAGAGGATCAATTGCTAAGGAACCCATTTGTGTAAAAATTGCTCAAAATTGAGCTTTAACACAAAATAACTAAGAAAAAAAAGTTGTTTTTCGAATAAAAAAATCGTTCCGCGATGTCTTTGACATGAATTATACCCATAACGAATTTTTAGCTGTGGATCGATTAGATATTTCGCTATTCGAACAACAGACAAACAAACATCTTCTTTTATTAAATTTCTTATTTGTCTACTGTGCACCTTTAATCAGACATAAATCAGGATACCATTTCATTCCCAACTTCAAAATCACACTTGATGAAGTATAGCATGTCATTTCATCTAGCATTTGCTGTGCATAAGTGCTGATATATCAGTTTCACAACTTTTCCTACTTCTTTTAAACATCACAGGAAAATCGCCTATTGTTTCAAACGTGAATTCTTCCCGTTAAAAATCATTCACTTCGAATTTTATTAGAATGCTTTTTCGTAAAATAACAGGTACTGCCTCCGAAGTGATTACTGCTTTCGCAACTTCCACGCAGGAGAAAAAACGGCGTTCCCACTCTGTACAGGCGCTCTCTCAGTGCGGCCTTGATAATGGGAGCTAGGAGTGATTCTGTTTTGCTGTTTGAAAGATTGCCATGCCATTTATCTCCTGAATAATTTTCACGGAATAATTCTTTTTACTGCAGGTTTTGCTTCCGCATTTACTCAGAATTTCGAGGAATTATTCTTTTATCCATTTTCGAACTGTTCCGTTTACCAGGATTGTTGTAATTTTGTACAGAAGAGGAACATAGCAGGTATTTTCTAAGGATGTTCTAATCTTTTGGAATTTTACTTTGAAAGAATTACTTGAAGCACGCAATATCGATAAATATATATATTTTTTACTTTTCCTTTACATATGCAATGCATTTTCTAAGGAAAGTAGGGAAAAATATTACGATGGTGTCAAATATGCTTATTTTCTTTATGCAATATTATGTTATACATTTGTTAACATCATTTCGTAGGGGAAAATATTACGATGGTGTCAAATATGCTCATTTTCCATATGCAATATTATGTTATACATTTGTTAACATCATTTCGTAGGGGAAAATATTACGATGGTGTCAAATATGCTCATTTTCCATATGCAATATTATGCTATACACTTGTTAACATCATTCTCGTGGAAATAGTTCGTTAGTTTCACGAGAGAAGACACTTTGTGTAATAGTTTTGTATTTTGACGCCTAATAACTCGCCAACAGTCATTTATGTATAAGACATGCTCCCCTCTCCGTTTGTCAGTAAAGCTTGGAAAGAAATTTAGTGACTCATTTAGCAAAATATCTCCAACTTGGCTATATTTCGCTCAGATAGACCAACATATCGTTAAAATTGCAAAAATGAAGCTAAGTTAGCGAAAATGATCCCAAATAAATGAATTAAAGATAAAAATTCTATGCGATTACTTCTACTCAATTACTACGCCACGCCCGCGTTGCGGGCGCGTAATGCGCCCTAAATACACCTTTCGATGTTTGCCTGGCGTAAGACGCTCTAAAATCGATTATTGTGCTTAGAACTATTGTGTTTATAAGGATTTAGTTTTTGAGAGTAAATTTGTGACTTTCGTTCCATAATTTTGCAGGTAAGTTGCAGATTAGGAAATATACATTTGTTGCTTCAGCCAAATGAAATATCTGATGTTTCTATATTAAAAGAATAAACATATTTGACATCAGGATTATAATTTACGCTCCTATAACTTAAAAAAAAAACCCATTAAAATCCTAATTTAATATTCCGCAAAGAAATAAAAAGCATTTTCCTCTAGCATTTCCATAACATGGATACGAATGCATTTCTTAAATTTTAATACCTCTGCGTTGCATCGTCGGAATCCATGACTACCGAAGAAATTGGCTTCGAATGGAATAACTAGCGTATTTGTTTGTGTGTTGCCACGACAAAAGCATAAAAGCCGCAAATATATTTCTTCAAATTTTACTATTTTCTGATACGCTTTTCTTTTTACATGGCAGTTTAGAAAGGAAAGGATGCTCCTTTTTAATACTCCACAGAGGAATGTTTTTCCAGAACTATGACATCGTTTCTCATAAAATGCGTCAAAATATCAACTCGGCGGAAGAAATACTGCTTCGTGTTCTTCTCCCATGATAGGTGTGTTATTCCAGAAAAAAAAAGAAAAAACTAGTAAATGTTTTCGAGTGTAACAATTTTGCTGTCGATGATTCTTTGAACTTTGGTGGATTCAGAAACATTTTTTTTTATGATGATCTTGTGGTTAGTTTCTAGATTCGAAACTTCATGTTGGGTAGTTACTTTTTTCTCAAAATTGCTGAAGCGATTTAAGTTTTTTTATTGATTCAGATGAATGGTGCTAAAGTATTCTGAACGCTGGATGTTTTCGTACTTCAATTTTTTTTACCAGATGTATGGATCATTAGGATCACAAAGTTTTAGTTTACTTGTGTTTCGCTGTTTTATAAAAAACAAGAAAGATCAATCATGCATAAAGCATTGAGTATGAAACACTTTCCAACATCAATGCAATTTTATTTAAACATTTCTAAAATGCGACACATACCTCAATAATATTTTTAAAATTATCACAATATTACATTCATTTATTATATTTGAAAACGTAAAACTTCATCTAAAAAATGAACTTCATTCAAATGACGGCATTGAAATGTAAATTGATTGGTTTAAGCATCTCTAAAATGCGATACATTCCTCGACAATATTTTTAAAATTGTCATAATACTACAATAATTTATTATAGTTGAAAACTTCATCGAAAACAAATGAAATTTATTCAAATGACGTTATCGAGATATAACAAACCTGGCTCTCACTATAAAAACAGCACTTCATTGATAAACATTTTTCCATCCATTTCATTCATCACAATACTATAATAATTTATTTTATTTAAAAACATAAGACCATGGAGATACAAGTAATTAAACTCTATGCTTAAAACTTCATCGCAAAAATCGTCCTTCTCTCTGTAAAATCAATTGATATTTTATTCATATCAGCTATATTGCAGACTCCATGAGCTAAATAATTTTGCGTTAGAGAAATGCAGCAATTCTTGTACAACTCATTCAACATTTTTTGGTATTTACATTTTCCATAAGTAAAAAATAGGCTTCGTTGTAGAAATAATCAAGTTTGAATGATACTTTAAACTCAAATATATTGTAATTGCTTTATTTCAGTATGTAGATGCACATAATTTAAGCACAAATAAAGCGGTTTTAGGACGGATACAACACTAAATATGAATTAGAAAGAACTTTAAAAATCCCGATTTTGACACAAGATGGATGCCATATTTTATTTTGAAGTGGGTCACGTGATCTTTTCATATAGTGGTCACGTGATCGCTTCATATAAAAGGTGTAATTATTATTTTAATTTTTATTTAAAAACTACTGAATGTATTTTGCTTAAATTTTTTTATATATTTTATGGGATAATTTGAATATTTTCTAAAACTTTCGAAGGAATTTGTGAAATTTAAATCCGCTTAAAAAAATGTTTGAAAACTTAGGTCAAATAGGGTTCAATGTATTTCATTTTTTCAACCCGGGTTCAAACCAAAACTAATTGGGTGATATTATTCATTTATATTTCCATAGGTCCCACAGACCGTCTGAACAACATATTAAAATTTCATTTTGATAAAGTCATTTTTACGGCAGTTATCGTGCTAAAGGACAGACAGACAGAATGAACAAAGTCATAAACACTTTTCAACTTTGTTGTAAAGTGTTAAAAATGTAGAATCTTTGACCCTGTTTAATTCATGCAATTTACTTTCCACCCGTTGAGCTAGAAGAAGGTATGATGATAGTGATTGGAAATTGTATCTTATATTTTGATAGATATGTTTTTAGCAGTAGATTAAGTAAATTTTATACGTTAATAGATGTAGTCTAAGAAAAGTTTGACGATCGTGATTAAATCTCAAGGCGAATTTTCACCGTAAATACAGTTATGGAGTTCCATGATACCAAAAATGGCTTTTGTCTGTGTGTGTGTGTGTGTGTTTGAGTGTGTAGGGGGAAGGGATAAGAGGGTAATCTCGAAAACAGCTGGAACCAATTTGGGTAGCTTAAATTTCATATATTAGAACCAATTTGGGTAGCTTAAATTTCATATATTAGAACCAATTTGGGTAGTAAGTTTCATATATTATGAAGATATAAACGCAGAAGAAAATTCCGAAAAATGGATATAGTTTAGCTATGAAACGATATTTTCTCAAAATCGTTGGCACTTCATAATCTTAAAAACCTATTAAGCGAATTGATTCAAATTTAGGTGTTATATTGCCTAAATGCAAATGCAGAAAGAAAATTCCGAAATATTTATATAGTTTAGCTATAAATCGAGATTTTCTCAAAATCAGCGACTTTTTGTAATCTCTAAAACGGCTTAAACGATTTATTTGGACCCCATTTTTGGCGTTACACTGCTTATATTGTGTGGATATGAATTCAGATGTTTTTTCAAATATGTATAATTTAGCTCGGTGGTTGAATACTCACTTGTTTCGTGTGGGAAGTCCCTAGACTGCTCGAATCTTCTAGTTTTATTTCAGCAAAGATGAATAGTGCAAAACTAGCATTAATAGATGGTTTATGTTTTCATATTACAAGGTTTGTTTACAGATATATGGGTCATTAGCACCAAAAAGTTTTAGTCTACTCATCCCTTGCTGTTGTATAAAATTTCAAGAATCTTGAAAATTGTTTCATTCATGCATTTTTATATGAATAACTGCGTATGTTTTGATCAGAAAATTAATTGGGATAAATAGTGCAAAACAGTTTTGAGCGATGGATGTTTACTTAGAGAAAGATTTACCTATATTAGGCATCTAATTGAGACTGGGGGAACTGAGTTATAAATAACATAGTTCAAGCTGCTGAAGATAGAAGATAGACATGTTCTTAAAATAAAAACATTGCATACACGGGAGACTTGACTTATAAACAATGAGAAAATCTTCAATCTTGGAATTTTGTTCGGAAAATTTATAAAATTTTTATTCTAACATTTTTAGATAGAACTAAAGAACATCTACACAGACGAAATTCGTTTCATAATACATACAAACATGACCACATACAAACAATATATTCTAAATTTCTTTCTTTATCTTTATAGCATACAATCAATTGTTACTGCGAAAATTTATGCATATTTACATATATTTTCCATCGTGGTAACTGTGGTTACCGAGTAGCTTTATAAATACCGATATACTTTGTTGGCTATTCTTTAATTCAAAGTATTTAAAATAATGTTATAATTAATTGGTCTGTGATTTGAATTGTCTGAAAATTTTGGAAATCAGGAAAAATACAGTGATCGACGATGGAATATTGATTTTAATACCCCAATTTCCACGTTGGCGTAACTATAAACTGTGCGTCATTTGTATGCTTAAATTTGAAACTGTTTTTAATATTCGAAACTTTTATAAGTACTAGTAGCATATCCGTTCTTCGTACGGAGTAAATCATATAAAGAAACTTATAATTCGCAATCATGTGCAAATGCTGTTAAAATATTAAATTTATTGATCCTAAAGAGAAGTTTAAGAATATATGTTCTCACTATGCAAAGTTATTTTCACGGACAGATCTGAAGAATAAAACATCATGGCCCCTTTTGTAAGCAAATTTACAAAAAACAAGGAATTGAATCAATATATGCAACCCCGTACTACTTATATTGTCGCAGATTAGAAAATATGTCAGTGTATTAATAGAAGATTACTCGTATTACAATATGAGTCTCAAAAATCTTTGCCAAAATAAAAGATATGACGTAATAAATTGAAAATATCAATAATCCCCGTACTCTTTATACCAGAAGGTCGTAATTGATTCCAATATATGCCAATATATATCAAAATATATGCCAATATACCTGTACAACTTATATTCTCGTAGAATAGAAGATATACCCATGTATTTGTAGATTACTCGTACAACGTATAATATATGAGTTTAAACAATTTTTGTCTTAATAAAACAATGGCATAATAACTTGAAAATATCAATAATCCCTGAATCAATAATTCCCGAAAATATCAATAATAATAATGTTTAAACTTGAAGACCGTAATTGATATTATCCAGTCAAAAATGCTATAAGAAAAATCAAATCGTTCTTTTCTAAAATATATTTTATATCCATTTATTTATTATTCAAATCGAAAAAATAATAATTAAAATTAACAAACAGATTAAAATTTAATTACGTTACTGAGCAACATGATATAAGATAGAATCTTCCTTATAAAATGCGAAATTAAATAACCATTTTGATTTCTTTATACTTTTCATTGTTCAGTAAAAGCTTGTGAAAAATAAACCATGGAGATAGATTTCCGTTTTAAATCATGTTTCAAACAATTCATGTTTTCAGAAAGTGACTAATTAGTGCAAAAAATCTCCCACCAAACTCAAAGATAAAGTTTTAATTCACTTTCAAACGATTTTAAAGCTTTTCGTTTGGATAAATCACGGAGTTAGAGAGTAGAACTCTTAGGAAAAAGTTTCGTTTTTCATTATTATCTCGAACACCGCTGGTCTTAGATACTCGAAACTTGAGCTAAATTTATGGGAGGCTATTTCAAGGCTATCCTCAAAATTTCATCAAATTTGGTTTAGACGTTCTCCCGTGATGATAAGACACACGAAAATTTCGTTCTTTATTAATATCTCGAGAACCACTGATCGTAGAACTCAAAATATGGACTAAATTTTAAGTGGGACGATGTCCAGGTTACCCACAAACTTTCATGAAATTCGGTTCAGCCGTTCTTCCGTGATGACGGGACAGACAGACAGATTTTCAATTTTATTTATATAGATGTAGATGTCTCATTTAGTGATGCCTACACACGCCTTTTCAAAGCGTGGATATAAATGCTCAGTTTGTCATATACATAGATCATTGGCTTTAGAATACTTTATACTACTCATTCCTTAATTTTTTTCGGATTATCTTGAAATCTGTTTCAACCAAGCATATTTATTTCAGCTAATGAATGCATATTGGGTAGAAACACGAGGATTGGAAGTGAAAACAAAAACTTCTGAAAAGAGATTGATACAGGAATACAAATATATGTATTCTTAAAAATAAAAATTTTGTAAAAAAGTTAGATTTTCTTTTACTAGATTTTATGTTATTAAATCCTCTTGAAACAGTGTCTAAGAAAATTATTTTCCGTTCACAATTTGAAATCCGTTGATATTTGAAAAATAATTCCTGCTTTATAACAAAATACTTATTTCACCTGCATTTCACATATTAAATTATATAATAATAGAAATGACTTTCTAGGAATCGGGTTCTTAAAAGTTTTAAAGGATAAGAACTTAAAACAAAACTGTTTAGAGAGAATGAAACTACCATTGTAATCTAGTCCAAATAATTTGTTTGAAAACCTGCTTTAGTTTTTGGCGACTGTTATCAGCTTAGAATTAAAATTTGTCATACGCGATCCTTCACTGAATCCGTATTACGCAATTTTAAAATCTTCATCTACATTTGACTCAAGAACAGAGGCTAGAGAAGTGCCCAGAAGGGGATTAAATCCCGTCTTTAAATTTCTAGCAAAAAGAAAAAGAACACAAAAAAAGGAGTTTCATAAGATGATAGCGTTTACATCTATATGTTGCTTAGAGGGGAGGGGGGATGGCGATGATCGAAGTTATGCTCTTCTCAAAGTCTCCATAAATGAAGGACTAGGATCCAAATAGGCATCTAGAAGATATAAAGAAATATAGGATGGGTAAATAGGCGCACCGAGAGCACAGGGCCTTGAACTTGAGAAAAGGTGTTGGATGAAATGGGTGAGGGTGTGGTAGTTGCAAAGTTTCCAGTTCCCAAATGCCATGAAGCGGTAAGGATAGAAGTCTCTATGGATGAACAAAAATATCTGCTATTGAGGTCCGTCTCTTGTATCATCCAGCTTCTAGAGGGCACTGCTGATTTATTGCAGTGACATATTTAAGTAATATACATCCAACTTTTTTTGTGGAAACATTCAATCTGACTCAATTGTCCAGTGCACTAAAATTTTATTGTCCCCGAACCCACTTTTAGCACATATTAAAACATTTGTTGGCGGTCATTGGGTCTTTTTCTCCATCTGTTGCCCGTAAATCACATTATCCACGAATAGTTAAATATTATCTATGTTGTTGTTGTTGAGACCCAGACCGTCCGACCTACCAGAAAGGTGAAGGTAACTGTTTGGACGGCCGGGAAGTGCCACCCAATTTAGACCGGAACCCAGTGGGGGAGGCATCCACAGGGACCGTACCCTCCTTCCCCTACCACCAACCTCTCGGAAGGACTTACGGACCCACATGTTTAACGTGATCGTACTCCGCATGAACACGGCGGCAGTTGTGGCAGCGTGCAAATCTAGCGCGCAAACCACGGGAATACCGCACCCGAGATGTGCCAACAGCACGCGGTGTTCCCAGGTGGTCACCCACCAAGTACTAACCGCGCCCGATGCTGCTTGACTTCGGTGATCTAACGAGAACCGGTGTTTTTAGCACGGTACAGCCGTTGGCATAAATATTATCTATGTGTCAAACATCACGATATAACCCAACTGCGTGGTGTCGTCTTCACAATTACAAAATTTACTGATGTCTCTGCAGGATTTGTGAACAAAACCGTAGAGCGACACGTAATTCAAACCCAACCTTTCATCTCCGCAGAGAATGACTTTTCCATCCCAGTCATGATATCTATCGAACATTGTAATTGGCATTATTAGCAACATCTAATGAGCAACACCAGTGATGGTTGCATTTATATACTTGGATCTCAACCCATCTCACGGATTTTCTGTACTCTATCTCAGGATTGAGTTACACAGGGGGGATGTGCGATAGAATTATTGTAATATGATTTGGAACCTACATCCGGGAGAGCGCCTCTCGGAAATCCGAGACTAAAATGCATTTGCAGTAGATGTGAAATATAATACTCGCGTCTATTACTGCACTCCTGTATATCACGGTAATTCTACACCTATGGCAATGCAGTGTAATAAATTTGCTCTAAATATACACCAAATGTGCTATAAGAGGATATTAAGAGTATTTAAGAGTAACAATACGAGAATAGAATTATACCCGAATAAATAATATATATACTAAGGATTTATATTTATTGTACTTTGAGATGGCATGACAATCACAAACGCGGCAACTTTTAAGCTGTGTAAACAATTCTACTTCAACTTGTTATGTAACTAGAAAATGTATCTGGCGTTGCCCGGGATTCAATATGCCAAACCTTAACTGAAACTACACCGAAATATACAGCGAATTCTCGAAATCCAAACAACGCTTTAATGGTTTGCCCGCTTAGAACAAAAAGTAACTCGCTGCGCGGGCGTGATATGCCATAAATAAGCCTTCGGGCTGTTGTAATGAGCCTTAAACAGCCTTCGTTAGCTCAAGTTAAAAATTGGTCTCTAAAACTAAGCTCAAGCATAAGTAGAAAGTGATATGTAATTAAATTAGTAAAATGTCTAAATTGGGGGGGGGGGGGATGGCAATTCGAAAATCGTAACATTACAGTGTTTTCGAATCATCTCACATTGAACGGAGAAAATAAAATAATATTTCAATGTCACAAAAAAGTATATTAATAAAATTACGTTTTCTTATATAATCAGAAATTATCTACTAGAATCTAAATTATCTTGTAGAAATATACCGGGAAAGTCTTTCACGAAAAAAAAATTACCAACAAAAATATATTTATAAAAATATATTTATTCGGGACCAAAATATATCTACCTATAAGTACGTCACTACTGATCATAGTAACGGATATGACCCCAGGTTGTGACGCCATGAAGAATAGCAACTCATGAGGGTGTAAAGAGATTCTAATTTATCTGGAAGTGAAAAACGTCAACTTATATACTTTTGTTCAAAAACTCATAGAAAAATGTAGTAATTAAAATGTTTTTTTATTTAAATGCGGAGCTATAAATCCTTGTTTATAGCAAACGTAATGAAGTGTGCTAATTTTTCGTTCCTGGATGCGACAAAATAAAAATCAGATAACCTAAAACCTGCATATTTCGACACATGTAAATTAAAAATAAAATAAATATGCCGAAATTGACTTACGGATATTAAAGTCGGTGGAAAGATCGTTTTTCGATCTTCCTGATAGTGTTAAGATGTAAATTATGATAATACTTTCGATTGTTAAGTATCCGTTTACTTAAAAATGGCACATCAACATAAAAGGAACTAAAATAATAATCCGAATAAAAAAACAGTCTTCACTTGGTTTATTGTCTCCGGAGTTTAGCTAACCCTGTGTCGAATATCGCGGCTGTCCAAATAGTCTTCTCTTCTATTCAGACCGTCCGACCTACCCGAAGGTGTGAAAGCCCCAGGCCGTCCGACTCGTCCAGAGGACTTAGAGTATCTATTTGGCCGACCGGGTACCCGAAGGTGTGAGGTATCTGTTTGGATGCCGGGAAGTGCCATCCAATTTAGAACGGAACCGAAAAGGGGCGCCATCCACAGACACCCTACCAACCTTTCCCTGCTACCAACCTTTCGAAAGGACATTCGGAACCACATATTTAACGTGCTCATTTTTCGCGAGATCAAGGGAACAGTTTGGACAGAGTTGGGAATCGAACTCAGGTCGTCGTAGTGGAATCCCCGAGGTCAAAGTACTGGGCTGTCCCACCCCGGCCGTCCAAATATTAGATTTTCAGCTACAAAAGATATACAGAGACAGACTATTTTATTATGTAAGTTAACATATTATTTAAAAATTCAAAACCCGCCTATAAGGGGCGTTTTTCAAAATATAGAAAACACTCCCATTGCAGATATATGCAACCATAGACAACTTTAGCGTGTATTATGCGCTTGAAATAACTGATATCTGCAATGGCAGCAAGAGACTGCCAAGAGTACGCCAAAATTTTTGCGAGCTTTCTATGAGCTACAACTTTTGCTAGCTTCTGCGAGAACTGGCAATTTCATTCCTTCCAAGCAGTCGGCCTAAATTTTGTTTACAGCTTAGATTAGGTCACACGAAGCCGGAAAGGCAAAGTGAATAAAAGTGCATGAACTTTGCCTTTGTAGCTTCTTGTGGAGTCGAATTTCTTTCATGATTCACTCCGTACTCCGCGCCCTATGAAGTCTCGCATCAAAAGCAGGAAAATTGAGATTCAGATTGATATATCCGCTATCCCAGGAATATTAAACTGGAGGTCGATTTTATAATAGGATCTTGCCTATTCGTTGACATGAATTTCTAGTCTACTAGTTGTCAAACTTGCTAAGTTAAATATTGAAGAATGTGGTTGAATGTGCTATTTGGTATATAGTGAACACTGAACTGCCGAAATGAAGATAGATCATGAAGGATTCCTAATAAAGCCAATAAAAGCATATTATACTAACATTAAAAGGAAAATGATAGTAAAATGACCATGCCCGATAGAATAAAAGTGATTGCTGCGCCGCTAGTGGAAAATTCAAAAAGTTGGGACAGCTAAATCGGCAGCAAAGTGAAATAGAAGAAACATCTAAATACACAGATATAGAGCATTCTTTGATGAATAGAAATCATTATCAGGAAAGAACAAAACGTTTATATAGAAGACAATAAATAACTGTAGAAAGAAGTGTTACTAAAACCTGTAAGATGATGACACCTGCAGTGCTTGCCAAAGAACGCGATAATTCTTTCTTGACTTTAATTACTTTCCCTGCAATACATGGTAATGTATAGGGAAAGTATTGGAATTATGCCGAAAATCACAACTCGAGTTTTCGACGGTTCTACACGTTTCAAGACCTTTATAATACGTAAAAACTATTTTTAGCGTGACGTCTGTGTGTGTGTCTGTCTATCTGTCTGTCTGTGTGTCTGTGCAATGTATGTATCTACTCTAACTCAAAAACTAATGGACCAAATTTCACAAAATTTGGTAGGTAGGACTCTTGAGTGCGACTCTGGTGCTGATTAGTTTTTGGTAGGATTCGTAAAAACAGAACCCGCCTTTTTTTGCGAAATGGCCCTTAAAAATTTCATGTATCCACTCTAAATACAAAATTTGGTAGATAAATAACATTTGGGATACTCTGGTGCTGATTAGAATTTGGTACGATTCGGAAAAGAACAACCTGCCTTTTTTTACGAAATGGTCCGCAAAAATCGCTAATATCTAAAAAAAGTCTACGTATGTTCATATGTATCAATTAAATGCTTGTTTTATACGAAATTTTGGACGAGGAAAAGAATAAGAACAACTCTATTACTCTAGAACTAACCATTATCGAGATATTTGATATTTTTCGCATTTTTTATGCCGCCTTTGGAAAAATGTCCAATTACCAAATAAAATCAGAAATTGAATTAAAAATGCAAATTTAGTGTCATTTTGTGCAATTAAACTCAATGTAATGAGTTCTTAAAGAAATAAAGGAAAAATGAATTTGAGTCTGCAGGGAAAGTCATATGCTGCCCACATCAGATTTTTGTGTATTGCTGCTGACAGAAGACATTTTAAACAGACTCAACACTAGATTTTTGTGCATGTAAATGTTGTTTACGTATTTTATCATTATTAAATATGACAGCAATTCACCGATTACCAAACGGTGTCATATAAATACCTTTATTGCACAGTCCTATCTTTTAGATATTGCTCTAAAATTTTGTAATGGACGATATTCGTCTATATCGTTTTGCTACGGACTTTGTTATCCTTGCGGTTTATATTCATCAATGAGGGAGTTGAAATAACGTTTATCCGATTTGACATGATCACTTTAGTAATAATAGTGTATACTCATGGACATTTCCTTGCAAAGTTATCAGGGGGTTTAAGGACTTTCTTAGGGTCTCTGTATTGTAATAGAATCATCCGTAATTGAAGAAAGTTTTCGAAAGTCCCTCTCAAACTTCTGTTCAAATCTAATGTCGTTCGCCAATTAAAGTTTGGCAACCAATATTTTAGAATACTATTAGTTAGATAAATATTATGAAAGAATTTATGAATATATATATATATATATATGAAAGAAAAATATAATAATGACGAATTCCAAGTTATCATGAAATATTAAAATCATCAAAGCAGTCAAACCACGACCACAATACAGATAATAGAAATGAACAGCCCTGTCCCAACTTCGAAGAACCAGAATTAAATTCCTCTTCAGATCTGAGCATCTAATTCTAATTAACCCAAACAAATGGATAAAAGAAAAATTAGGAAATCAAGTATTACCATGAGGCAGGAACCATCGTCCACGTGCAAGTCCGATAAGCCGCAACAGAATGAGAAAAGTCGAAAAGTACCGGGAAGTATTTTGGGAAGATGGCGAAATATATATATATATATATAATTTTTTTATTCATACTTGTTTCATTTTATATGCTTCTATATGTTCTTGTGACTTTAAGATCTTCATTTCGGGATTCCGTTTTTTTCCCCTGGCATACTGTTGATTGTTGTTTCGGGCATGTAGTGGTTTCTGGGAGTGTTTCCTGGGATTAAAAGCATGCTTAAACCAGGAAAAGGGGTCGCAATCCCCCTTGACCTCTCTACAACCCCGTAAACACACAACTTCTAATTGTATTAATTGATTTTCAATCTCATTTTTTCTTACTGTATTTTGAGGCTTAAATAGAGCAGCAAATGCGTCTTACTATTCCTTGGATTTTATATTTTATATTTCATTTTGATTGTACTTGAGGAATATAAATATATATATATATATATATATATATATATAATGTGTGCGTGCATATACCCTGAACTAATTATTAATTTATTTCTTTTTCTCTTTGTAGGTGGGTCCATATAATTTTATGCAAAATGTACCTTTTATTTTATTTCAAAAGAAATTGTTTACAAGGTAAATTTGCTCTTTTCATAATTAGTATATAAGAATTTATATAGTATCTTTATTTAGCATTGTTTTATATTTACATTATTTTTTGCTATATTTCATTTCAAATATAATCGGTAGTATGTTGAGCTTTAGGCTGGTTAAACCATTGGAACTGTTAAATCAGCAACTGTCGAGATGCTGACTGCGACGTTGCAACCGTATTTAACAGTAGTTAGATGCAGTTGTTATTTTTTTATTATGATTAAATTATTGTTTTGGTTTTTCTTAATTAGCGCAATGTTAAATAATTCATGCACATTTTATACCATTAAAATTTCGTATTGCGGCCAATAAGCATGACTGGAGTTAAGAAAGTAATGCACATTTATTAAAGTTGAATATCTGTTTAGTAAGTAGTGCTAAATCATTTTCTTCAAAATGTATGGAAATAAGCCAATTTAGCAAAAACTTTGAAACAATATCATAAAGACAAGTTATTTGCTAAGAAAGGGGGCTTTAATATTAGCATCATCTATGACGTACCAAAAATTACAAATCCAGAGCACTTTCGGACGTACTTACGTACTTCATCAGTGACAATGTAAATTGTTTTAGAATGTGACGAACATGAGCTCTTATACACAGCCCACAACCGTGAGATAAGATTTGCATATTGATTTTCGTAAAATCCGATACATTTAAAAATATTTAAATTTCGAAATATATGAATTACAGTAGGTATTAAAACACAGGGCAACCAGTAAACGTTAGTTGTCAAGCCTTTATTGGACACTTGTTAAATTAATATATACTGAAATTCTTTTACACGGATCAATTGTTCAATAACACCCCGGAAGATATCGAATTTTACATTAATGTTCATTATAGGGGTGTGTGTGTTCAAATGTGGGGTGCCAAACTATTTGAAATATGTAAGGATAAAAGAACGTATTTCGGTGAAATAAATTCCTCAATACTGTGCAAGTGGTAGATCTTTCGATGTTAAGAAAGGATACAATTTCAGTTAGACATTTTTTTATTGTAATTTAGGGGGGGGGGGGTCCTACGCCAAAGTGCTTGATTGGCCAAATAACATGGAACCAATTTTTTGTAAGATAAGCTTGGAATTTGGTGCACTGACAATCGTAGGATAAAACCCTTGGTTAAAATTAAATTTTTCATAAAAATTTCATTTGAGGCAAAGGGGTTTCTACATATATCAAAACGTTAGAAATTCAAAATGATAGAATAACGAACTTTCTGATGAGATAAAGACAAGGAAACAAAGGTACACGGTACTCTAGTAAGAGGAAAGAAAATTAAAGTTTGATAAATTGATTACTTTAGGTGTGCTGCACACCGAAATATTCGATTTGGCGAATAAATGATAAATGCCTCTTTTTAAATCAAATAGAGACTGTATATTTTGTACAAAGGTCTATGGTTCGTATAAATTCTCGAAAACATCGAAATTTTCAAACAGTTTATTTGAGAAAATGCTTCACACCAAACCGTTCGAAATATTAAATGAAATGAAAGATGAGTTTTGCGAAGACATTCAGACTTAAATTTTGGTGCAAGTATAGATCATTCAATATTTTAGAAAGAAGTACATTTCAATTTTCAAATTCTTATTATTTTACGGTTGCTTCACACCAAATTATTTGATTTACCAAATAAATGTGACACATTGTGTGTCAACGAAGATAGAGACCTGATATTTAGTACGCGGATGAATCATTAAACAACTGCTTTGGTAAAAATTGAGTTATTCTAAAATCTACATTTGAGGGGCGCTTAAATATAACGATCTAAATATGGAAAACATCTCTTTCCAATGAAATATAGGCGACTTAAAATGTTGCGTTTGGGCTAGACCGTTTGATAGAAAGAATGGGAAAAATTAGAATTTTATAATTGATGTTTTAAGGGTGCATGAATGTTCGATTTGCTGAGAAAAATAAGAAATGCAAACGTTTATCATTAGGTAAATCAAACATTTTGGTATAATGCACCATTTTTGGTGTAAAGCAAGATAAAGAATTAAATATTTGTGCGCAGATTAATTGTTCGATAATACCTCTAGGAAACATTGAATTGTTTAAAATACACATTTGGGGAGTGCTCTATACTAAAACGTTCGACATATGAACAGTTTGGGAAAACACACGTGAAACTAAGCTAGACTAAACTTTATATTTATATACTAGCCAATATTTGCATACCAACCCCTGTCAATATCAGTTTGTTCGAAAATTGAAGTTTGAAAGTATGTAATACACCAAAATCGTTTGTAAAATACAGTTCTTGGTGAGATAAAGCCTTCATATCCGGTAACAGAGTGGATGGATAATAGTTAGAAGGGAAACATTAAGATTTTTTTTTAACATTTATTATTTCATTGGTGTCGTACACCAAAATTCGTCAAAGATATAAAAAACGTATCTTTTAAATGAGATAGAAATATGGAATTGGGTATCAATAATTACGACAACAATAAAGAGCAGAAATTGAAACTTAGTACAAGTTAGATCGTTCAATAAAGCCAATAAGATTTTCCAATATTTTATACGTTTAACAATGAAGTCTTTAAAATACACACTATGTAAATGCGTATATTACTCTTTGTTATTTGTTTATTGCAACTCTGCTGATTTTCAGCTGGAATTCATCAATTAATTCATAAATATCGACACTAGTAACTTATGGTATGATTATTTCGAAAGCGAAAATGTAGTTCTAACAACATCTATACGAAATTAAAAAACTGATGTGGGCAGCACATGACTTTCCTTATATAATGCAATGAATTTACTACTTTTGCAGCAAAATGGGTTATTCTTATAGTAGATGCGTATATTTTTTCCAAGATATTGAATTTTCGTTAATTAGTCGTCATGTTCACCGCTTTAGCGTCATTTTTATCCATTTGGCGAGATTTTCGTTAATTTGGCAACATTTAAAATGTTACCAAGTTGGTGACATTCCTCCAAATTCGTCGCCAAAATCTCGCCAAGCGTTATGGATGGAGAAATAATTTATTCTTATAGCAGATAAATGACTATTGGCGTTCAAATACAAATGTATTACTCAAAGTATATTTTTATATGAATGGGACGAGATAGATCCACGAGAATGATGTCACCAAATTTATCGCATTATATTGCATATGAAAAGTGAACATGTTTTTCTACAGTTATTATATTTTTTCTTAATTTATGGGATTTTTTTATAAATTTATTTGAAAAATGTGCAATATCTTGAGAACGGTTCATGCTAGCGTTTTAAAATTTATGTCAATCGTTTTCTAAGGAAAAATTACATAAGAAATGTCTATTTGAGTAACTTTATTAAAGGTTTTGATTTTTTCAAAATTTCACTCGAAAATTTAGGGGGGTTCTGAACATTCGATTGCATTTAAAAACAATAGGCTTCCAGTATTCACGGATTGTGATTTCTGTACCAAATTTAATTTGAATTGCTCTATTCGTTCGTGAGATTTCGTCTTCACAGACTCACTGACACACACACATACTTTCACAGACACAGACACACACACATACTTTCACACACACACACACACAGACATCACCTCAAAAATATTTGATTCGTGATCAGGGATGCTTGAAATGTGCTCTCCCGTCGAAAATTTGAATTCAATTTTTCGACCTCGTCACAATACTTTCCTTATACATTATTGTATATAAGGAAAGTAAAAATGAGATATACAAGTGATTACTGTTGCGATGCATTCTCTGGAATTGTGGGTGTACATTTCAGGATTCGAGAATGAGTCCAAAGTTCTGGATAACTGACACGTTTATTCACAAGCACAGCGTAAACTTAGACAATATACTATAAAATAGCAATTAAATGCTCTGATAATTTTACAAATCAACCAACACTATCCTCAAAACATTGACGTATTCCATTTCACAAAACAGCCTCAACTATTCTCAAAACATTGATGAATATCGCAGTTCAATGCAGCTGGTGTTACAACTACTCTCCAACTGTGCGATTGTGTCATTTATAGACTCTATAGAAACTTCAAGAACTCTCTCATATCTCGTAGAATATTTATTATTTCGAACGATTTCTCGAGCCTTCGAAAAGTCATCAAATGGCACCAAAATGGCGATAAATCGTCAAATCTGGTAACCACACTTTCGAAATTCAGTGCATTGCAACCCTTGATTCACGTCATATTAAAGGTTGCCTGTACGGGTGTTTCTTTGTGTGGTATTCTAAAGGGACAAACATGAGGGCATTTTACACTTTCATAACAATAACTTTTCATAGTATATCAATAGCTACAAGAAAATAAAATATTAATTTCCATTCATTAAAAACGTTTAATTTTTCCCATTCAATTACGAACGTCACGTATTCAAATTTAAATCACTGAAGCATTCGATTACGGCTCTTATCTGCGAAAAATATATTTATTGATAGTTCAAATTATGGATGGTTATTTGAATTTTATTCGTCAATCATTTTGAACGCTATGTACAATTACACTTAAAATATTCATTAAAAACGCATTAAACGGCGAGTCTTTACCATTTCTTCACGATATTCTAATCTGGAGGTTATGCAAATGACATGCCTGAATGATTCATTCATTCATGTTGCCAGATAAATAATCATAAATACATGTTTCGTAAATATTCTGAAACCTCATTATTCTCTGATGGATGTACCAAGCCATTTTATACTATTTATAATGCATTATCAGCGATTTGATTTTTCCACGCGAACAAAAAGAGCACGGTAAATGGTAATGACTTATAGTTTGATTATACCCTTATCGCTTATATTCATTTATAATCATATAATCATGGTAAGGTAGTAGAAACTTTGTGGCAATGGAAATTTTTCTTCTGGGTGTTTTAGTTGCTTTCAGCAGGTGAACTTTCATGCACGTTTTCTCAGGATATCTGCTGATAAACTCTATAGTTAGCCTGCAGATGATTATACACTTTATAAGGTTTGCTGAAAACTGTGATTTACTACACATAGTGTTTTTCGCTCTACAAGAGACGTGCAATATAATATTTTGTTTATTTTTCCATCTTAATTTGGACCGAAACCGAATAACAGTTAACTAGGGTGTGGCTGAACTCGACTCTCTCATAGCAGAGTCCATTTTTAGTAACATATATTTTCAAATTTTAAGAAACTTTTTGAAAAGTCGGTGTTCTGGGTCCAGATGTTTACAAAAAAAATTGTATCCCAGATATTTTTAACAACAATGATAGAAACTTTCAAGTCCGATGATCATTCAACTATAATTTAATAGGATTATGTCAAATTTTTTCCTATGCTGCCATGTTAAAAATAGTGACAAGTTTTCTCTTAAATTAAAAAAAAAAATTATTTTCAGTTCTACATATTTTGATAACAAAGCCGGATATAAAGTTTCGCGAAAATCCATTAATATACTCTATAACACAAACATCGACGAATCAAGAAGGAGTTGTCCGATTGTAATGAAATTTCGTATGCAACAACATTTGGAGCGAACATGCAAATAAGTAAGATTTGGTGTCCAATGAATAAATAGTGGAAGCTTCAGCGCATCGGAACTGCACATTCAGCAGGTGTATATAAGGAGCGATTCTGAATCTGTGGTCAAAATTTCTGTTGCATTTTGACTGCGGATATCTTACGTCTTTGGTAGTCATTTCTGGCACACTGACAGCACAGTGGTACGTAGACAGTATTCTACGACCGGTTGTGTTACCGTTCCTTTTGCGACACCCCGGACTTACTTTTCAACAAGACAATGCCCGGTCGCACACAGCACGTGTTGCTATGAATTGTCTTCAAGCTTGCCCAACACTTCCTTGGTCAGCTAGGTCTCCTGATCTCTCCCCCATAAAGCACATTTGGGACGTTATGGAAGGCGATTGCAACCATCCCGGAATGTTGACGATTTAGCCCGACAGTTGGAGACAATTTGGCAAGAGATTCCGCAGGACACCATCCGTGATATTTATCAGTCTATGCCACGCCGGGTGACATCTTGCATCCGGGCCAGAGGTGGACCAACGCCTTATTGACTTTCTCCCTTTATATGCGGTCAAACTCTAAATCATTAAATTGTTCTTTTAATCGTTTCTTTTTCTATGTATGTTTTTCATATCCACCAATTTTTATCACAATGGGACAGCTCCTTCTTGGTACGTCGATTTTTTTGTTATAGAGTGTATTTGTAGCCGCAGTCGTATGCACACGAATTCGACCACCGTCAGAAGGACATCACGGCAAAAGTAGTCAAAACGTGTTTAGAAGGCCTTAACCTATTTATTAGCATCAAAATCTGGAATTCGAAAATTTTCACGAAATCAATACTTTACACTATATTATACAGTATAAGAAAGCAAAAATATGCCATAAAAAGAGTAGAGTTTATTTACAAACTGTTATAAATTTTTGAGCAACATTGCACTGACAAATGACTACATTTATATCGTTTACTAATTTTCTAGCAACATTGTACCACTGAGTTGTTTTTTCCTATTCAATGGTGCAATGTTACACGAAAATAACTAGACATTATAACAGTAATTACTTTTTAAAGCAACGTTGTACGAAAATGTTTAACAGTGCAGATATGGGTGACTAGCTCTTTACTCTCAATAAATATCAATATATTAAATTTAATATTTTTTTTAAATTTGCACAATGTTTTACTGGATATTCACCTTTATATCGAAACCTACGAAATTGGTACATTTATACTTCAGAACCAAGCCGCTCTTTGTTAAAAATATTTTTGCCTGCAGGTGAAGCTTTAAAGTTCTTGATCTGGTTAGAGAATGCGCATAAATCATTTTTATTGGCAGTGTGCCAAGTACTTTCCCATTAATGATTGAGGGAAGCTAGCTTATGTTGTTTTATCTCACCGCACGCGATTGGCAGATATACTACTGACATTTCAACTGCTACGCTTAAAATTAGAACACTACACCGCAAAGTAGGGTATAGACTTTGCCTCTTGCATTTTAATCAACTATTTTAAAAGCAGTAAGTATGAAAAACCAAATTATGATTTTTGTAATCATTATCAAACTGAAATGGGCGTGGTGCAACTTTGCAGATTATAGTTTTTTTCAGTTTGAAATAGCTGATAACTGTACTGTCATAATGAAAACAACCCTTGCAACGCCTTACAGTCTGAGCCCCATCTTGCAGCCTGAATTCTAAATATAAAGCCGGTTGCTTAATATGACTGTCTTTCTCGGTCTCCACAGAGGTTTAAAAAATATGGCACATTGCAGTTTTTTTACTGTCAGTCAGTAATAGTTTAACCTGTGTAGAAGAGCAATAAAAAGCACAAAGACAGTACACGGATGTTTATTCAAATTCGTCACAGATTTTTTTTTTCTTTTATCAAATGGCTAGGCACTTGACTCATCATCATTCGCCTTTCTGTCAGCGGCCAGAACGTGGACCATTTAGCCGTCCTAGGACGTTGCCCCAGGCGCACCAGAGGGGGCGGAACACACTGCACCTACAACACAAACATCCATGCCTTACGTGGGACTCGTACCCACAACGCGGCGGTCGAGCGATTGCTGTGGAAACGCTCGCCTTGTCCACTCGACAACCACGTCGGCCGTCACAGAAATATTTATTCTTTTTGCCAGATTAATATTTATAAATAAATAATTTATATATATTATTTTCTTTTGAAATCCCATTGTATTTGAAGATTAACGTTGCGTGCTATTTTATATATTTGGAAAAAAATATGTTTTTTTGTCTTGAAAGCCAAAGAAATTACATAAATGGCAATTATTGACGGTTTTCGATGTATACCGGCACCGGCGACATCCATTAATAATGGCGATAGCTTATTATTATTATTTTATTTTCCTGTTTTGATAAAGTGGAGAATGTTTGGCTTCTGCAAACATTTTCTATAAGCAATCGTAATGTGTTTCGATTAAATTTAATTTTGTATTTAAATGCTAAAAATGCAACCATTTTCTGTATTAAAAGGAATCTTTTGCTCGCAATATGAGCATTTAAAATTAATAAAATTTGGTTTTTGTTCCTTTTATTTTATTTTTTATTTGAAAATAATAATTCTTAGAATTATCTAGAACACAATTAAATTAGTATGAAGCTATTGTTCTCAGAATTAAAAAAACATCATTTTTTCAAAATTTATTTATAAGCTTATTTGTAAGATGCATGTATACATAAGAAAAGTCAATATATCTGCTTGTCTATGGCGCTTGACGAAAAACTTGCGAACGAATTTGATGCCATATGGTTAAATTGGCGGTTTAAGGGAAATGTAGCCAAGTTACGATAATTTAATTCGTTAGAAAATTAAATTTGGCGATCACTGTTTCAAAAAATTTTTTATAGGAAAATGCATCCTCCAGCAATGACAGTGCATATTCAGCAAAACGGGCCGATTTATCTGATGATCTACCTAGATATAAAAGAGTTGAAAAGGGTTAAAAAAATGTCAAAACGTGTTTATCCGTCAAAATGCAGAAATCAGAAATATTCGGGAACGCAATACTTTATAAAATAATGCAAGAAAATAATAAAAATGCATGCCCTATAATCTAAAACAACTAATGTAATGAATCTATTGCAATCTATTTTTAAAATATTTCATTGAATTCTTCATGACTGATGGTTATCTATTTATATCAACATTTTTGATGGCATTTTTGACATACGTCATACGTCCCAAAGGTATGAAATTTGATACACAGATTAGTACGATAAAACATTTTAGTCAATTAAAATTTTGGTGGATTCTCGAAAAGTAGAACCGGTATATTTCCCCCATTGTTGTGAGTTCTTAATAAATGAGAACGATATGCAGCTTCACTTCAATATATATGTATAATCCCATTGTTATAAGATCGTTAAAATGAGTCCAATATATAGTTTCACTTACACACACACACACACACACACACACACACATATATATATATTGTATATGTATTGAATATATATATATATATATATATAATAAAAATATAATATGAAAATCCAATGATTGAATAGAGAAAAGTTGTAACTCAAAAAAACCTAACTTATAATACGCCTACAAATTAAACTTATATACTAGTTATACTACGACAACTAGCTATGCATTTCTTGTTCTGTTTAGGTCATTCCTTATGACCCACATGAGATCATAGAAAACCCCGTGGTCCCCGTTTTTAAAGATTATGATTTATAAATATGGGAAAAGTCAATTAGAGAGTTGTAGAGTGAGTCATATTTAGAACAAAAACATTTTAATTCCTAAACAAAAGATGGAAAGGGGCCAGTCAGCCTTCCCCTAGAAAATCAAAACATCGGGAAGTAACATCCAAGTATTTTGACAAGGCAAAAATATGTGAATGCATAACAGACAATTTCACTTCCTTAAATACAGATGGATTATTCGAATAAAGTGTGGAAACAGGCATCCAATAGGAAACCTGTATGCAAATGTAATGAACTTGTATAAGTAGTTAAGCGTTCGATTCCCGTCACTGTTTCACGAAGTCTTGGCATAAATTCCGTGCATGCCGTTTGTATACTCTGCGAAATGATCATAGAGCACGACATTTCAACTTCATGTAAATATGCCTCGGACACAGCGATTCAGATAGCTTTCCTCTTGTTTTTGCATTTAGAGTGTCACTTTCCATCTTTTTTTTCTTATGATACTAAATCCTCTTTGCACTAAACTTGACTAGCTTTACAGCTTTCTAATTGACTTTTCCCCTACGTGCAAAAAGGGCCGAGATGGATCCCTAAACCCCCAAAACGGAAAACCATGGGGCCCTCTTTGGATCCTATTGTGTGTGGTCATAGGGGGGTTTCCTAAGGGGGGGGGGGGTTCATATACAGCGGCACAAGAAGCACGTTGATAGCTTGCCAAAGTTTGTGACGTATCGGCTCGAAGAACGACTCTTCCTGTAATCCTGTATATGTAATCCTATAGAATCCTATATAGTAAGATAGTTAAAAAAGAGTCCAAGATGCAATTTCGTTATTCCTTATATGCAAACCAGTGCAGGCTCCAGTGTTTGTTTATTCTAATTGGTTGGAAAAGGTTGAAAACTGGAATTTTAATATATATTATATAGCAATAATATATATTATATAGCATTAATTTAATATATATAGCAATATTTTAAGCAATATTTTAATATATATTATATAGCAACTATATTTACATTTCAAATAAAGCACGTGTCTTACATACAACTAATAATGAATTGGTTAACAACATTAAAATGCAGCGTGAATAAAGATAAATGGGCATATGTACGTTTCGGAAATCATTTGGATGTCCTTCTTCACTGCAAAATGTCTGGACCTGAACGCCTAAATAAGAGCGAGACTAGGTTGGCTAAACTGAAAATCGCTAAGGCATAGAGTTCAGTATAGTAGCATCACCTTGTGAGACTAAAATGGATTTCTCCAACATGAAAGATGCAATTTCTCCAAGACATAAGTTATCACTAATAAAGAGTCACCTATTTAACGCGACGCTAGTTTGTTGTACAACATCAACAAACATAAAAGTATGACATAAAAATATTATTGTAGAGAGTTTCCATATTGCTATAGAATTTAAAAATATTACTTCACGGAATGTAATTCGGTATTGAAATTGAGATATGCAAATAACACCAGCATTACTTCACAATTTTCTCCACTTGAATGCAAATCACTAAATCGTTCGAATGTGCGATTTTTACCTATGAAAATAACTTTATGAGCGATTTCATCTGCAGATGGTTATTTGAATCTTAGCCTGTCACGCATGTTCGATGCTATTTACAATCACACTTAAAATATTCATTAGTGACGCATTAAAAAAAGCTTCTTTTATCATGGCCCCACACGATACTCTTATCTGGAGCAGAAGGTTATTCAAATTTCTCGGTAGAACCATTCATTAATGTTTCCAGATTAATATTCATAAGTAAATGGTTTCCAAATGTTTTTTCAGACTGAATTATTTTTTTATGGTTACCGTGATCCGTTACCGTATTATTCCGAATCTACTTTTCATGCCGTTTTTTAATTTCTTGAAAATAAAATAAATTAAAAATCTTATGTGGGCAGCACATGACTTTCCTTACATAATGCAATGAATTGACTACTTTTAAAGCAAAAAAATAGCTTATTCGTATAGTAGATACTTACATTCTTTTTAAGATATTGAATTTTCGTCAATGAGGCAAGATTTTCGTTAATTTGGCAACATTTAAAAAAGTCGCCAAGTTGGCAACATTCCTCCGAATTCGTCGTCAAAATCTCGTCAAGAGTTATGGAAGGAGAAATTAAGTTATTTTTATAGCAGATAAATGACTATTGGCGTTCAAATACAAAAGTATTACTCAAAGTATCGTTTCTCATGAATGGAACGAACTAGATTCACGAAAACGATGTCACCCAATTTATCGCATGATATTACATGTGAAAAGTGAAGATATTTCTCAACAGTTAGTATATTTTTTTTAATTTATGGGATTTTTTGATAAATTTATTTGAAAAATGTGCAATATCTCGAGAACGATTCATGCTAGCGTTCTAAAGTTTATGTTAATCGTTTTCTATGGAACAATTACATAAGAAATGTCTATCTGCGTAACTATATTGAAGGTTTTGATTTTTTGATGATTTTTTGAAAATTTCACTCAAAAATTTAGGGGGGGGGGGGTTCTGGACATTCGATTGCGTTTAAAAACAATAGGCTTCTAGTATTCACAGATTGTGATTTTTGTACCAAATTTCATTCGAATCGCTCCATTCGTTTGTGAGATATCGTCTCCACAGGCTCACTGACACACACACACACACACAGACATCACCTCAAAACTGTTTGATTCGTGATCAGGGATGCTTCAAACGTGCTCTCCCGTCGAGAATTCTAATTCAAATTTTCGACCCCTTCACAATACTTTCCTTATACATTATGTATATAAGGAAAGTAATAAATTAAATATATAGTAACCACAAAAGGATTTTTATGTCCCCGCATAGAGCTTGTTATTAGATGAACCTATTTATTAAAACTGTGTTTTTCATAGTACGTTTTGTGGAACCCTGGGGGTTCCGCTACATTATTAAAATAATAAAAAAAATACATATAATAAAAAAAATACCCGAGTAAAATTTAGAAAATATAATTTGGATCACAATGGACTTTTTCTCTGTTTGGAGTTTCGCCATCAAATTGAATTTCGAAGCGTTTCTGCTTCCACAAAAGTTTGAGAAATACCTTATTAAAGAAGCATTTTGATGTTGTTGTTGTTGAAACCCAGACCGTCCGACCTACCAGAAAGGTGTAAGGTAACTGTTTGGACGGTCGGGAAGTGCCGCCCAATTTAGACCGGAACCCAGGGGGGAGGCATCCACAGGGACCGTACCCTCCTTCCCCTACCACCAACCTCTCGGAAGGGCTTTCGGACCCACATGTTTAACGTGATCGTACTCCGCATGAACACGGCGGCAGTTTTGGCAGCGGCTGGAATCGAACCCGGGCCTACCGAGTGCAACTCCAGCGCGCTAACCACAGGGCTACCGCGCTCCTTAAGGAACGGGGCAAAGTAAATCTTAAAATAAATGTGACTTAGATGAAACGTGAATATGTAACTGAATTGCCATCAAATTGTTACGAATATATAACATAAAACCATTGTTGTAATTTGAAGGCATGGGTCACTTGACTTTGGTGACTTATTTCGAGTTCTGGAAATATCTTGAATTTCTCTGATTGGGTAATAATCTCACGAGTTATGTGCTTTTTCCTCAATTTTTCACAGATGGCTTATAGGGGGTGTAATAGCCCAGTGGTTAGCGCGCGGGGATTGCACTCGGATGACAGGAGTTCGATTTCCGGCTCTGTCCAAATTGCCCTTGTGTTCACTCACAGTACGATCATGTTAAGTATGTGGGTCCGTAAGTCCTTTCGAGACGTTGGCGGTAGAGGGAAGGAGAGTACGGTCCTTGTGGGTGCTGCCTCCACAGAGTTCCGGTCTAAATTGGGTGACACTGTCCCGGCCATACAATCAGATAACTTACACTTTCGGGTAGGTCGGACTGTTTGGGTCGAACAAATAAACAAACAGATGGCTGCTCCACAAACTCGTCGTGTAAGTTCTTCATCATAGTTCAGTTGAGTTGCTGAAGTGATAGAAGTCAAAGTATCTCAATATAGAAACCAATATGTATTATATTTTTTTTGTTTTATATTCTTTTCAGTATGTGTCATAAAACAATTCTGGTAAAAAGCGGGACAGAATTAAATTTTATATTAAAAATATCTAAATATTTCCCTAGGTAGCTTAACCGCGCTAAGAGTGATATGTTTCACATCAATCTATACTAAGTAACAATCTTATTCACTATTTTTTTTATATACGCTCTTATTAGATGAACTTACCTATTTATTAAATGAACCTTTATTTGCAGCGTCTAATAACTAATTGCTTATATTATTAGAATTTTCTAGTGAATGAATTAATTTTTATTTTTTTAAATGCATTTATTTTTATTTTTTTTAATAAAATACTTTTTATTATTATTTTTTTTAATTAAATTTATATATATATATATATATAGACATCTGGCGCTTACTATATTGGTAACAATATTAAATAAATAGTAATATTATTTGATAAATAGTAATAATATTTAGTTTATGCGGGTCGTTTCTATCATTTCTCAATGAAAATGCTTCTCAATTGCTTTTAAACAAAAAAACTTAAATAGTTTTCAGATTTATGTTCGGAAAATATAGAAGTCAATTTTTTAAATTAACTTGATAATAACTTGATGAACCTACACATGATTATTCCGCTTTAAGGCATTAATCCATTCATCAGGAGATAATAGAAAAATGCTGACATCCTAACCATGTTAAGGTATAAAATAATCTTTGCTTTTAAGACTTTTCCAAAAAAAAATATAAATAAATAAATAAATTAGCAATTCCTATACAAAAATTGATTTCCAATTTTGTAAAACCTCGTTGTGTGAGTTCTTCATTTTTTTTTCTCCCTCTGCTTCCTTTTTCAACTTGAGCTGAAACAATGCATATTTTAAATCTAAAGAAATTTTTCTCATTTTGAAAAATTTCCCCGTGGGAAAAAAAAACGGGGACGTTAATGGAATAATTAATGGACGCTTGAATAAAAATTGAATTTTACGTCGTGTCACTTATTTTGGCGTTTTTACGTTAATAATTTTTTATTGGCTTTAAAAAGGTTGAATTAATGAATCAGCGTAGCAATTTATGACCGAAGTCAGAAATATGAGTTTAAGATAAGAAATAGATGCCAAAAAATAATAAGGTTAAAAATGGACCAGTAAAATGTTTAATAGTTCTCATTTACATTTATTGCCTTTATAATGAATACTAGCCGAATAACCGTTGAAAATTAACGGTTTCTCAATAAGCATCCCCTAAAAATGTAAATAATTCGTGTTTCCCATTTATTCGGCAAATTGAATATTTTGGTGTTCAGAACGTCTTAAAGAAGAAAATATTGGAAAACTTACATGCCGCACTTCTTCCTTCCGAACTACCCACCAGTACACCAAATTAAAGTCTCTATCACATTCCGAATCATATCATTTTATCATTTCCACTTTCGAACGTTTTGGGGTAGACCACACCCATAAATGAATATTTTTGAAAAACTCTGTTCGTCTTGGGTTTTTAACAGATGATTGGTCACATGATTTTTTATCAGATCCTTATATCAAATATCAAACCTCTATCACATTTAAAAGGAAGCATGTCTCATTTAGTTAGAAAATAGAACATATTAGTGTGCAAGCATCCCTAACGTAACAAATATTGCAAATCTGATATTGCAGATTTCCTTCCTTTCAAACTATCTACTAGTACACCAAATTTGAAGTTTCTATCCTATCGCGAAGCATGTTTTTCTATCACTTCTCCTTTCGAACGTTTTTCTGTGTAGCACTCTCTTAAATAAACATTTTTGAAAAACCATGTTCATCTTGGGGTTTTTATCAAATGATTAGCCCATATACTAAATTGCAAGCCTCTATCACATTGCAAAGTCGGCGTTTTTCATTTGTTCGTCAAATCGAATATTTTAGTTAGCGGCAACCCCTACAATAGCAAATGTTGGAAAACTGAAATTGTACCCTTTCTTCCTTTCCGACTATTTAACCGTGCACCAAATTTGAAGTCTCTATTTCAGCGCGAAGCATCCTTTTTCTATTATTTCACCTTTCGAATGTTTTGGTGTGGAGTACTTACCTCCTTAAATATACATTTTTGAAAAACACCATTCTTCTTGGGCTTTCTATCAGATGATTCGCCCATATACCAGATATTAAGCCTATATCACGTTTTAAATGTAGCATTTCTCCTTTATTCCGAAAATCGAACATTTTGGTGTTTGGCACCCTCTAAAATAGAAAGTATTTGGAAAACTGAAGTTGTACACTTTCTTCCTTCTAAACTATATACCCGTACACCAAATTTGAAACCTCTATCTCATCCCGAAGCATCTATTTTTTTTTTGTCAATTCACCTTTCGAACGTTTTTCTCTGGAACACCCCTAAAATGAACGGAAAAATTATATTCATCTTGAGTGTTTTCATCAAATGCCCATATACCAAATTTCAAGCCTTTATCAAACTTCTATAGGAGCCGTTTCTCATTTATTCGGCAAATCGAACATTTTGGTGTGTGGCACCCCCTTAAGTAGAAAATATTGGAAATATGAAATTGTACATCTTCTTCCTTTCGAGCGATGTACCCATACACCAAATGTGAAGCATCTATCTTACCACAAAGCATGCTTTTCTAGCATTTCAATTTTCAAACGTTTTGGTATGGAGCACCCACTCTTCAGAACATTTTCGGAAAATATGATATTTCCAAGGGGTTTTATCGAACGATCGACCCGTGTACCAAATTGCAAATCTGTATCTATTCGGGAAGTGCCTAAAAAAGCGTGACAGACAGACGGACACTTGTCAGTTAGTATATATAGTTGGTACGCATAGGGAAAATTTGTAACATGATCGAAAATTCAAATTTTCAATTGATGTGCACATTTGGTGTTTATATATCCAATTTGGCAATATTTCGTCCCAAACTGACGAGAATATCTTTAAAATTGCAAAAATGATTTTAAATTGACCCAAATGACGCTAAATTGATAAATTAATTATTAAAATAGTTTAATATAGAGACTGTATTGCTTATACTGCTGATGCTATCAATATATTGATAATTGTCAGTTTAGAGTTGCGTAAAAATATAAGTTAATTATGCACTTCGATATGTTGCCATCCGTAAAAGCATCAAATGTACAATGCAAGACTTAAAGAATTGAGTGTGTAGATCTTAAACATCAAATTTTCATTATATAGGGGAAGTCATGTGCTGCCCACATCTGGCATATTACTTTCCTTATATACATAATGTATAAGGAAAGTATTGTGACGGGGTTGAAAATTCGAATTCGAGTTTTCGACGGGAGAGGATTTTTCAAGCATCCCTGATCACGAATCAAACATTTTTGAAGCGATGTCTGTGTGTGTGTGTGTGTGTGTGTGTGTGTGTGTGTGTGTGAAAGTATGTGCGTGTGTGTCAGTGGGTCTGTGGAGACGATAACTGACGAACGAATGGACCGATTTGAACCAAATTTAGTACAAAAATCACAATCCGTTAACACTGGAAACCTATTGTTTTTATACGCAATCGAATGTTCAGAACCCGCCTAAATTTTCGAATGAAATTTTGAAAAAATCGTCATAAAATCAAAACCACTAATAAAGTTACACAATTAGACATTTCTTATGTAATTTTTCATTAGAAAACGATTGACATAAATTTTAGAACGCTAACACGAACCGTTTTCGAGATATTGTACATTTTTAAAAAAAAATATCAAAAAGTCATATAAAATAAAAAAATATATTTCCTATTGATAAACATGTTCACTTTTGAATACCATGCGATAAATTGGGTGACATCATTCTCGTGGATCTAGCTCGTTCCATTCATGAAAAAAGATACTCTGAGTAATACTTTTGTATTTGAACGCCAATAGTCATTTATCTGATGTAAAAATAACTTATTTCTTAGTGCATAACGATATTTTGGCGACGAATTTGGCGGAATGTCACCAACTTGGCGACTTTTTGAAATGTTGCAAAATTAACGAAAATCTCGCCAAATGGATGCAAATGACGCTAAATTAATGAAAATGACGACTAATTGTCGAAAATTCAATGTCTTGGAAAGAATATTAGTATCTACTATAAGAAAAACCTATTTTTTTACTGTAAAAGTAGTAAATTCATTACATTATATAAGGAAAGTCATGTGTTGCCCACATCAGATTTTTTTTTAATTTGAAACTGACTTGTGATTTCTACGTATTTTCTACGTACATATGCGATGTCTTGAGCTGAAATGTAATGCAACCATCGCTAGTACTCATTGAGTATTACGCCCCATAAAGAATGCAGGAGGTGTTATTGAGTACTGAATGGAAGTGCCACAGTTGGCCGAGAGTCGGAACCCCGCAGGTTAACAGGCGGATTGGGATGCATTGGGGATTTTGATCCGCTAATGCGTGCAATTGCCATGGGGAACATTGAGGGGCAGTTAAACATTGAAAGGTGTATAAAATAGATCGAAATTAAAGTTTTCCAAAGACTAACCGATGTAGCTGGTATCAAGAGTATCATATATGTACTATCTTCTAGTTATGTACTTACAAGTATTTCAGCTTGTCAAAGACAGGGAAACTAACACTCTGGATAAACTAAAGAAATAGACTGTGCCTTTTTTAATGGGTTTTATTTTGATCAACAATATATGGTACTTTGTGTGCAAAATAGTCAATCGAAAATTTGCAAAATTAGGTTCTACTCCGTGAACGATGCAAAGTTTTAACCTCCGAGAACTTGCCGGAAGGCTTCTGGGTGGTCTGAAAGTATTTCCAGCGCCTTATCGCATTTTCTCCGCCTTTGGAAGAAATAAAAATTCCTTTAGCTTCTGGTCCGCAAATGAAACTATAACTGCAAAAATATAAAACAATTTGTTTTGTTGATAAACGGAGGGCTTCTGGAGGGTCTGAAGTGGACTTTTTGGAAACCCATTTTTCCGCTCCCCAGGGGATGAAATCGAGAAATTCAGCATCCTTAGGTTCTGTTCGGGATAATTATATCATCGGAGTGACACTGATTTTTCGGTGGACACCGAAATCCTATGAAATTTTTCATTAGAAAACGATTAGTATTTTTCAAATAGATGTATCTAAAATGTCACCGGAATGACACGGTTCATGGTAAAATAAAATACCTTAGACAAACAGATGTTGAAGACCCAGACCGTCCGACTCGTCCAGAGGACTAAGAGCAACTATTTGGACGGCCGGAGACAAACAGATGTGTAAATATTTTTGTCAAAAACCCATAAAATCTGTTAATAGCAACAAAAAATTATAGCATCGTTTTCAGCAAACATTTATTTACTACCTTCTGTTTCTTAATTTACAGTAAAAATTTCACATTGGCAAAATGAAGGATGATAAATTCTATTCTTATTAACAGTGCAAACCTTTCTAAGGAGTTGTGGAAATAAAACGGCAAAAAATCCGGTTAATTTCCTTTCCTTTTCTTCCAAATATATGCTGTTATTTCTATCCTTAAGATATTTTTGCTAAAAACAACCGCGTTACGCACTCTTTCTTAAGTCGCAGTGATAAATTCAGTAGAAGTAAACATGCTTTTATTTCATTGTGAACAAGGAGGTGAAACAAATGAGTTCCAACGTCGCTTGTAGACACCAAACACGGTCCAGGAGAAGAAAAAACCCTAAGAGGAGTGGGGTTTGGTGTTAATAATCCGTGACGATTTTTGAGAAATGAGATCTATTTCTTGGCGTTTGATTTTCTCCACAAAAACTGTTTCACCAGGGAATTTGGGATGAATTTCAGTAGTTTTCTTCAAAAATTGTTCTATTTTGTCAGAGGAAATGTTTTCCGAGTTCAATTCCCACCTCTGCCCAATCTGTCGTCATGTTCACGCGGAATACGATCACATTAAACATGTGAACATGTGGTTCCGTAAGTCCTTCCTAGATGTTGGTGGTAGGCGAACAAGGGTACTGTCCCTGTGGATGCCTCCTCCACTGGGTTCCGGTTTTCATTGGATGGCACTTCCCAGCCGTCCAAATAGATAACTTACACCTTCAGTTAGGTCGGACAGTCTGGGTCGGAGAAGAAGGGGAATTGCTTCAGGGGCGGGACAGCCCAGTGTTAGAGCACAAGGATTACACTCGGTGAACCCGCGTTCGATTCCTGGCTCTACACAATCTGTCCCTGTGTTCACGCAGAGTACGCGAACGTTAAGTATGTGCTTTGAAAGTCCTTCGAGAGGTTGGTGGTAGGGGAAGGAGGGTACGGTCCTTGTGGATGCCGGTCTCACTGGGTTCCGGTCTAAATTGGATGGCACTGTCCTTGCATATATCTTACACCTAAACATATATCTTACACCTCCGTCTAAACATATATCTTACACCTTTAGGTAGGTCGGACGGTTTGGGTCGAAATAACGAAAAGCAATTAATTGGGGTTGGATAGTGCAGTAGTTAAGACACGGGGATTGCAATCGAAGGAACTGAGTTCAATTCCCGGTACTTCCTAAACTCTGTGTTTACGGGGAGTACGGCCAAGTTAAATCTGTGGGTCCAAAAGTCCTTCCTAGAGGTTTATGGAAGGGCAGGAGGATATGATACACGTAGATATCGTCCCCAGCGAGTTTCGGTATACATTGGGTGGCACTACTCCGGCCGTTCAAACAGACACCTTACACTTTCGGATAGGTCGGACGGTCTAGGTTGAAGGAAAGAGCAATTAATTGGCAAATATATTTATATCCGTGATATAATACTTTATAGGGCAGTTTACTATTACAGAGTATTTGTAGAAAAGGCAGAAATTTTGTTTCTTTGCTTAGGTAACTGTGTAGGTTCCACGTCGATGGTAAATGTTACACACATACATATCCGGCCACACAATAAGTTGCCATAAGCCTTCGGGTTGGTCGTGTGGTCTGGGCTTTTAACATACATACATACATACATACGAGTACATCTTATACACATGCATATATCACCTCAGAAACGTTCGACTCGTGTTCACGGATGCTCAAAACTGCTCTCAATCGAAAACTCGAATTCGAATTTTCGATCCCTTTAGAATACTTTCCTAATACATTATGTTATGCATATAAGAAAAGTAATAATACAGTGGCGTATTCAGACATAAATTAATTAGTACGAAAGGAATACTATACTTCAATATATTACTCAAAATTCCACAGTATCCTTCCACATAGAAATTGCTTCCTGTTAAACAAAGTTTTCTATTTATTTTAGCAACATATCATGAAACTTAGTGCATTTGTGCTATTCTCCAAATGATACAATATCACGGTAAGGGTAGGGGAAAAAATCAACAAGAAATGTGGGTTAATTTCCTTTCATTTTTTTTGCACACATTTGCGTCATTCTTTGCATTCTACGAATGCTTTTATTAAAACCATTCACTTTGTGTAACCTTTTCTTAGTCGAAATGATAAACGAGGATGTATTAAACAAGGCTTTTATCGCGATGTGAGGAGGGTAAAACAAATGAGTGTGGGGTTGCTGAGAGATACAAAATTGGGTACCGAAAACGAAGGATGGGTAGAGAGAAGTGGGTGCTTCTGTGTGGTTTATAATTCGCCATGACATACTTTTCTCAGCATAGTATACGTTCATTTTTTCACTTTGAACACTTTAATTGCAGAGTGAAACAGAATATCAGATACTCCTCATATACAATACATGATCAATCATGCATAAAGCATTCATTATTAAACACTTTCCAACTGAAATGCAATTTTATTTAAACGTCTCTAAAATGCGATACATACAACGCTGATATATTTTAAATTATCACAGTACTACATTAATGTACTATATTTGAAAACTTAAAACTTCATGGGGAAAAATGAACTTTATTCAAATGACGACATCGAAATGTAAATCGTCTGGCTCTCTCTAAGCAATGAACATTTTATATATATCACTTTTATTTTAGACTCCAGAGCTAAAAAAATTTGCGTGACAAAAATTCAGCAATTCTTATACAACTCATTTCATAATCACTTGTTTGCATTCTGCATCCAATGCATCCATTAAAATGAGGTAAATCAAAATTTGATGATCATTTACGCCCAAAAGTATTGTGATTGAGTTGGCACAGAACATAGATGCACAGAAAATACTCAAAAATAAGGCGGTTTTAGGACGGATGCAACACTAAATATAAATTTTAAAAACTTTAAAAATCACGATTTTTACACTGGTAAAAAAAGATGGATGCCGTATTTCATTTTGAAGTGGGTGCGATCTCTATGATGTTATCGCATGTGATCTCTTCATTTAATATGGGTGCTATTTTCATTTTGATTTTGATTTAAAACTACCGAACATTCTTTGCTGAATTTTTTTTATATATATTATGGGATAATTTAAATATTTCCTAAAACTTTTGAAGCAATTTGTGAATTTTAACCTCGCTTAAAAAATATTTGAAAAGTTAGGTCCCATAGGGTTCAATGTATTTTAATTTTCAACCCGGGTTTCATCTAAAACTAATTGGGTGATATTATTCATTTACATTCCAATATGTCCTACATACCAACAATATACTAAAATTCCATTTTGATAAAGTCATTTTTACGTCAGCTATCGTACGAACGGACAGATAGACTGACAGAATAAACAAAGCGATAAACACATGTTAACTATGTTGGAAAGCGTTAATAAAATGCCAAAAACGGTAGATGTATCGAGAGAAGTTATTTATCAGCAATGGTCGATTACTGTGAGATAGGATGCATTAATTTCCATATTTTCTTACAAAACATTGTTTTATGGGGTTTACAGTGACAATAAATTAATTTAGAAATAGCGCTGCCATTGCTGATACCAACATCCGTAGACCGGTTTGTTTTTTAATTCTTTCCAAAAGTGTTTGAAATATAGCCTAAATATAGCCAAACAGTTCTGCGGATTCTGGTATCTGCAATGATAACATAAGTAAAAGCTTTAAGAACGTCCCACTCAGGCCAGTTTTCTTTGATCATATAATTATTTATCAAAAATCAGTGTGTATGCTTAAAAGTATTCTGAAAAGTTAATACTGATGGCATATTCTTTAGAATATTAAAGAATATGTCATCAGTATTAAATTTTAAGCGTAGTTTTGGACGGATTTTTTTTCAACTGTATTCAGTGGGTTATATAAGACACAAGTAATTAAGGTTAAGTCCCACAAAGTGTCAGGCAGATGGCATTCATTATCAATCGAATTAAATTTCATTTTCCAATATATCGCCAATTTGTCAACATTTCCAACAAGAAAGTAATTTGACGATATTACGCCAAATTTGTTGTGAAGGTCACAAACTTTATTACCAAATAGCAGCGTGATAGACTGACGAGCATATATATATAGATACGTATATATATATATATATATATATATATATATATATATATATATATATTATTTATATATAGCAATTTGTTCGGAATACCATTCTGTGAATTAAAATCGTTACTATAAACCTTAGATAAATTCTGAATACTTTCCTGATATACATATAGTGTATAAGGAAAATATTGTGACAGGGTCGAAAATTCGAATTCGAGTTTTCGACGGGAGAGCACGATTCAAGCATCCTTGATCACTAATCGAACATTTTTGAAGTGATTTGTGTGTGTGTGTCAGTGAGTCTGTGGAGACGATATCTCACGAACAAATGGAGCTATTCAAATGAAACTTGGTACAAAAATTACATTCCGTGAATACTGGAAGCCTAATATTTTTAAACACTATCGAATGCTCAGAACCACTTTAAATTTTCGAGTGAAATTTTGAAAAATTCATTAAGAAATCAAAACCTTTAATAAAGTTACTCAAATAGACATTTCTTATGTAATTCTTCCTTAGAAAATGATTAACACAAACTTTAGAACGCTATCATGAACTGTTCTTGAGATATTGCACATTTTTCAAATAAATTTATAAAAAAAAGTCCATGGAGTAAAAAAAAATTAACTGTTGAGAAACATGTTCACTTTTCATATGTAATGTCATACGATAAATTTGGTGACATGATTCTCGTAGATCTAGCTCGTTCCATTCACGAGAAAAGATACTTTGAGTAAATACTTTTGTATTTGAACGACAATCTGCTATAAGAATAACTTATTTCTCCGTTCATAACGCTTGGCGAGATTTTGGCGTCGAGTTTGGCAGAATATCGCTAACTTGGCGACTTTTTTAAATGTTGCTAAATTAATGAAAATCTCGCCAAATGGATAAAAATGGCGCTAAATTGATGAAAATGACAACTAATTGACGAAATGTCAATATCTTGGACAGAATATAAATATCCACTATAACAATAACCTATTTTCTTTAAAAGTAGTAAATCCATTGCATTATATAAGGAAAGTCATGTGTTGTCAACATCATATTTTTTATTATTGGGTTTACCTCAGTTATTTTTTATGCATTCTAATATTGTTTGGGTGCCTTTGTAAAGAACTGTGAACTCTAATGCCATAACGGGGAATTTTTAGCTGTGACAAACATTTTTCCTTATATATGTGAAGCAGGCTCTGAAAAATTTACTATTAATTTAGTCCTATTTATACATATCGGTAGAGTACACATACAGATTCCTTAAATCTCTAAAACTCCCTTTATGAACTGTGCAACAATTAGCAAGTTTGCATTTCTGAAATACGATAAATGCATCAACGAAAAAGACTCCCTCGTCACATAACATATATTCTAAAAATTGGTCACCAGAATTAAATCGAAAGAAATTAAAATAAATGGCGCTATTATCGAAATTTACTTAAGGAATATTCCCCCAATTTTAGCATTTATTCAAATTAGGCGTTTCATTTTAATATCACGGATCTAAAGGCTTAGCCCAGTAATGACTGAAAAACGCAGAAAAGTGTAAATATTCCCTTATTACGTCCTGAATAGAGCAAATAAAGGGAGAAAAGGGGGAATTCTCACATAAACGTATTATGAAAAGCGTATTGAAGACTTAATAACGGAACGACCTCATCCCCGCATCTTCCCCAAGTCGTATAAAATGAAATGAAACATATGTAGACATGATTAAACTAACGCAAAAAATGCTGTTTCTTCCCCCTCCGATGCTTTTGTTGTTTATAATACAATATTTTGTCTTTGTTCCGTCTTTTTCTATTGGGTTCTTTTCAGAACAGGGATCGTAGCTGCAGTGCCCAACGGCGGAGAAGAGGGGATTTTGTATTATCGGGCGACATTTTTTCCCTTTTCCTGCGAGTGCGCTGTCATTACGTATTATTTGTCTGTGTTAGAGTTTTTATGTTAAAGCGTGCTGTGTAGGGAAAGTGTTAAGAATGAGTCACGCCATAAAAATTTTATCAATCTGTAGTTTATTTATTTATCTTTTTGTTATATAAATCGATGAATTTATCTTTTTCCAAAATGTCTCCTTCATTCTAAATGCACAGCGATCGCATTTCAAAATAAATATCTGTAATTTTATTTTTTTAATTTACTTACAATGCACAGTGGAGGAAAAACGTTGCAAACTTTCGAATATTTGAATTTAAAGTTTTTATGCTTTTGTTCGCATTGGATACATACATTTAGAATGTAAAACTTATAAATCTATCAAAACACACACACACACACATACACACACACACACACACACACACACACACACACACACATATATATATATATATGTATATATATATATTATATATATATATATAATATATATATATACACACACTACACAGTGTGTTCCAAAAAATTGAACTACTTAATACATTTTGAACTATTGGTCGCTGACCCATAATTCCAACTAAAGGAAATACTTTAGCTAGGGCAGACTATCGTCCTACATAAATTTTGATCCTGTGACTATTTCTAGCAAAAAACTTCAAAATGTAACTTTTTATACCGATCCCTTGTGAAATAAAATTTCGATCATATAAATATTTTCCCTAGCCCCAAGTAGTAAAACAAAATTAGTTACATGGTCAAAGGAATGAAATTAGCCGATATTTTATTAATTAATTTTTTCAACTTGTAATTGGGGACCGTATAAAACTTTTGCTAAATATAGGTAAACATACATGTAAGCTTTAGAATACAAAATTTATCTGGAAAAATTAAATGTTTGTATGACCCCTTGAATTCTATGTTTTTGAAGTTTTTTTTGATTTCATGAAAGATGCTCAAGCCTTATAATTTAAAACTTATTTATGGCAATTTTTTATGACCACCGTTGCATATTAGAGAGCAAGTTTTTTATTCAAAAGTTCTTTAAACGAATAGGTAATGCTTTTCTAATTGGAATTGCCTTTGTAAAGAGTTCGCGTAATTTTTTTTTCACTAAAACACTTTACTTGACTGAAACTGCCCATAACATAAATGTTTACCTCATTTTCAACATTTCTTTGGTTATCATCATGGATCTACGACCAATCGTTCATCCTATGTGCATAGGGAGGTTACTAAAGAAATTGCATTTTGTTAGTCAATTGAATGGTAATTATGTATGATTAGGAGGCTGCGAAGTGATTAAAACTATTGATATGGAGAGGCCGTGGTTTGCAAGTTTCCAAGGATTTTTGGAGCGCAAGTTAGTTTGCGGAGATGAGGAAATCTTTCACATAAATGTATGCATTTCATATTTATAAAACTCTCCAAAACGGTGGTTTGCAAAGCTATGATTGCATGCTTACTGAAGATAACAGTATTCTTGGACTGGTTTTGCACTTTTATGCTATATTCTTTTTGGAACATCCGATACCTGAAATGGCAGCAGTAAAACTTGCTATGTGTCACAATTTTTTTCATCCTATGATATAGCGGACTGTCCTCAAGTGTTAATACGTAAACAAAAACTGAATATGCTTCAAATTATAGCGATTTCACATCAACCATCTCAAGATTTGTTTTATTCTGTATTTTGTGATGAAAAATCTTGTCACGCTCAGTTTCTTCCCAAACTTTTAATTAATCTACGGAGGATGTGCAATTAGTTTCTATTTCCTTGTGCCAACATTTGTACAAGAGTACAACTGCTGGGCCAGAATTACAATTTGTCAACTCCTCGACCGGGCCCATACATCTCCCACAATTCTCCAGAATTTCGAAAATTTTAAACGTTTCCCGTCACGTCAGTTTGGAAGTCATTAGTATTCTTTCCCCGGTAATCCCGTAATACGCATGCGGATCATTCGGAAAAGTTAATGAAGACAGAAAATGGCGTCATAATTAGAGATCAACTTAAGCACATTTAATTGTAATAATGCTTGGAACAAAGCATTCCGTTGGAGATTTTGGTACTTTTGTAGTTTACCGAACTCCGTTGTCGAATTAAAAAAAAATGCCTCCATTTCGGCGCAATTTCATTCGCTCAATACAATTTCGTTCTTTCTTAAAATATATGTTTAAATACATTAATTGCATAGTAAACTCGGTTCATTTAAATAATATAGTCATTACGAAGAGTTGAAATTTCAAAAAGCTTTTGTTTACTTTCAATAATTTACATCTGAAAAACCACCTTTTACCTTCACTATTTTTAATTTGAATTTTTAAAGTCCGTTGTTTAGTCTCTAACAATTTAAATTTTAGAAATGTTTACTTTTATATAATTTAAATTTAGAATTTTTTTTTTAAATTTTTACTTGCTTAAATTTCAAAAAAGTTTTGTTTTAATTTTTGATTATTCAAATTTGAAAATATATTTACTTTCAATAACTTAAAGGTAAAACCATTTGTGTGCATTTGAAACCTTCACAAAGGAAAAAGCAGCCAGCCTTCTTGAAGTCTGCAAAAAGTTTTCTAACTGCACCATATTCCCGAAAGGAAGCTCAAAATTAACTGTTTAGATGTCAGGAAATTGTCAGGCAATTAGACATATCCAACTGACTTTTGCGCCGATTTTACTGGTGTCAACACTTTACTCTAGGAGTATGTGAATCTCATCTTGGAGCTGTTACCAATGGTATTTTGGATCCTTCAAAAAACATACCTTGACGAATACCTAATTTTATCGTGCTGCATGACTTAACATTACATTTCCAAGCATATTTACACAGTAAAATTTCATCTTATGGCCATTACTAAATATCAGTTGATAGTATTGGTGAATTTTATAAAAAACAGCATCTTCAAAAATAAAGCCACATTTCGGACTCATTTTTAACGATCTTAGAACAATGGGGAAATGTGTCTTCTATTTTCTACGTTTCGTCAGATTTTCAGAGATTAAATTGTTCTTCCGTATTAAACTGTGTATCAAATTTCAGATCTTTAGGACGGAGGACGTATTCATCAAAAAAGTTGAAACAGACAGATAACCATCGGTCATGAAGAATTCCACAAATTATTTTAAAAGTAGATTGCACTAGATTGTTTTATTGTTACTAATATTGACATTTTTGTTGCTCATTAGCTGAAGAGGGCATTTCAGTAGCTTTGTAATCGGATTCTTAAATATTTGAACTAAATGTTAAAGAAGTGAAAATATTTGATCAATTTGGACTTTACACTGCAATAAATAGAATGTAAACACTCTTCGAAAGACAAATGTTTGCAGCGAAGAGGAAACACAAAAGAATGTAGTCCATCCACTAAAAGTCCTGTGTTCACGGATTATTAACCACGAATCCCACTCTTCGCCATACTTCCTTTGGAACAGCCTGTTTTCTCTCTGCAAAAGCAGTTCTATCATCTCTTTTGCAATTCCAACACCGTAATAAAAGCGCGTTTACTAGTTCTGCGTTTATTATAGCGTCCCAGAAAGGAGTGCATAAAGCAGACGATTTTAATAAAAGCATCCTCGAAATTGGGGAGAGAAACATCAGTTTGAGAGAGAGAAAATGAAATTATCCTACATATTTTATGGATTTGTTTTCCCTGTTTCCAGCGATTTCAAATCTTCGAAATACTTCTTCTTTTACTGTTTCAACGAGGAAATCATAAGGTATATTATATGGTTAAGGTAAAATTATGAGAGCAACATTTTTCGGTTTGGTGATAAGTTTGGCAGATACATTGTGCCCAACGAAATATCGCCATTTCTTTTCCCTTCAAGACTTAAAGTCAAGAATGAAATTTTGAATCAGCAAGTGAAGAATGGAATTTGCATAATACTTTCCTATTTAACATTGTAAAGAAAATCAAATGTTTCTTTGACTGCAATTTAGATTTTCAAACACCGATAATAACGTAATCAAGCTGTAAAATAGAATAATTGGCAAATTTTACTTTTTCACAGACATGTGTAATATGATGTAATTTTTTTATTACTTTCCCTACATATATGATATACTGTATAGGGAAAGTATTGTGACGGGGTTGAAAACTCGAATTCGAATTTTGGACGGAAGAGCACGTATCAAGCATCCCTGAAATGCATGCATGTGTGTGTGGGGGGGGGGGCGTAATATTTAATGCACGCAGGGGAACTTTCGAACGTAAATTGGTACGATTATTGTAATCAGTGAATATTGGAATCCTACTGATTTTAAACTTGATGAAATGTGCAGAACACCCCTCATGTTTTTGAAAGGTTTTTTTTAACCATTATAAGTACAGGGCATCATTAATGATAAAAGAATATACATAATATTCGTAAATATTAGAAGAAGAATGATAAAAATTTTTAAACGCTAGCATGGACCGTTCTCAAGATATTTGTTTTTTTTCAAGTAACTTTATAAAAAATTCATAACATTAAATAAATAGTACATATCATTCAGTAAGTTCACTTTCATATGCAAAACTATACAGCAGATTTAATGACATCATTATCGCGTATCTAGTGCGTTCCAATCATCAGAGCATATACTTTTGATGTGAATAACATCTATGGTTGGGGTTTCTTGGCAGAAAAATGAAGAATTACGAAAATGTAAACACTCTAGATGCTTATATTCTGAACCTAATAGATAAAAATGTAAAATTTTTTTCTTGTTTTGTAAGAAAAAGGGTCCAGGTTACAAATATATATAAACAATCACAATATTTGGATAATTTGAATTTCTTTTTTACAAAAATATTTAATAAAGTATCTCTCCGTACGAGTGTTTTATATTTTTTTATTTTTCTAACTTTCACTCAAAATATATAGTAAACTATAAAATGTGGATATAAATAGTAAACGAAAATGTGTTCTAAAAATATAGTATTGAAAGCTATATTATTAAAAATGTTCCTATAGTTTTCGTGAAATCGTCTTGTTAAGTTTAAAAATATAGAAACATTTTCGTTTTTCAAATTTGTAATCTCAAAAACTAAAAGAACTAGCTTTGAAATATAAAAGAGAGTTTGTAGCTCTTTGAAATCCCTTCTTCAATTTTATATATGTAAATGAACTCGAGGCGCAGAGTTTTCTAATTGAACAATTTCGCTAGCGCGACCGTCTAAAATATTAAATCCCCTATTTTTTGCTAATATAACCAACACCTTTGCAACAAAATTCCACGACATAATGATACTGTCCTTTCTGATGAGTTTTCCAAGTAGAAGTTTGGGACTTCGATCAGCCACCGGCAAGGCAAAATTTCTTAACACCCTATATAAATATTGACTAATTAAAATAAATTAAACGAGTTCCAGGCTGCTAGTCTACGCCATTTTTGATATATTCTAAATTTTACTCGCCAATTCATCAAAATGGTAGTTTAAAATTATAAAATAATACTGATCAATTCCCTCATTTAAAACTTACTTATTGAAAATAAAAAGGTCGCATAAATAATTCTAAAAAATCCCATCAAGTTACTATAATACAAAATCATGACATTTTGGTATCACCGAAAAACAAACTATCAGATTTTAGAATTAATTTTTTTTAACCTAAAAAATGTCGACTTAACGTCAACTTTTTTTTTCTCTTGCAAGGACTTTTAATGGATGGCATTATACCATTAAACGATCTCAGGGAAAAGATAAAAATAAAAATGACAATTAAAAAATTTTAAACATAAAAGATAAAGGAAAATTAATTAAGGATATCACGTGGGAACATTTTCTTCAAGTAAGAATAGGAGGTCGCATTTTAGATTATGGTTTTCCCGATTCAATTCTCCGATTAAGGAACTTGAAAGCAAAGTTTTTGTGAGGAATCTATTTTAAAAGTCGCCATATCGTATTTAGTTGGAAATTGACCATAAGAAGTTAAAGGGTGTCACAATAAACCACCAAATGAATTTTCTGAATAATCGGAATGTAAACTAATAGATTCAGAGGTAAGAAATAATTATTTTTTTAGCTTTAACATGCTTAACGAGATTTTAAACAACGCTTGGTCAGAAGCGCATCCACCATAATATTACCAAGTTAGCTTTGTTTGAAGTGAAGCTCCTAAATATACAGACTATCACAACAGCGGCCGTCTTCACTCCCATTAAAAGCGATGGCTGTACATGGCGAAAAGATGGTTGCTTTCTTATCCTTCTCTCGGGATTTTAAGAAAATAAAAATATTCTAGACAACTTTCTTGAATGATTGGTACACTTTTTGGAAGCAGAAGCACTTGCTTTACAGCTAAATTGCGCATCAAATATCATCCATGTACCATGCGCGTGCCATTGAAATAGCACAGGCAGACGATAACTGGCTGGACCGATTAGAGTCAAAATGGCGGTTGCGCCAGCTTGTATATTTAACAGCCTTAGTTTGAAGTATAGATATGATACATACGTGGCACCAGACATACACACGCACACACAGATGGAGAGAAAGAGATATCTTACTCTAAAACTATTCGCATTTTGGTCAATGTTATAGAATATAGAGTAGCGTTCCCCAGTCTTTTCTACAGCATTCTCCCCCCACCCCCCACCGAAGCTAGCTTGCAATGGAGCCCCCATCCCTCAGCATACGTACAAGTGGTCATTTCTCTATAATCAACATGTATTTTCTTTTATTACCAATTAAATAATACCGGTAAAGCTTGATTGAAAATATTAAGCAAAACTAGTACTGCACTACTAAAAATAAAAATATACCTACCTATAACTATTTGCACGAAAAGTTGGTAATACATAGTATACAACCAGGAGATTATCCTCCTGAATAAATTATAATATTATAAATTTAAAAAAAAAATGTTTTTTACATTTTCACAAACTGTATATATCAAGGTGAAACTTGGGCTCGTTTTGAATTGTATAAACGCTCGACGTTTGGTTAACTTTATCCTCCGTCTCACGCTCAGGTCGTTTACCACATTAAGACGATTGATGTACTTTCATTGATCGATTAAGACGATTGATGTACTTTTAACTTCAGCCATTGCCTAAAACCCACTTTCGCACAGGGAAGGTTGTTGGAAATTGAAGGAGTACTTTCAGAGCACATTTTGCAAGTTTTTGATACTTACTTCCAACTGAAAGCTAAAATTAAGGAAGTGAGATTTTATGAAACGCTATTTTTAATGCGCTGTCGCTCGAAAGCTTAAGTAATTACTCTTGATCAATCATGCTTAATTCTGGCATATCACTCAATGTTACGAAGAATGGATTCTCCTGCAGGTGCTTCGAGTCACCCAAGGATGGCGCGCCTCACCAGTAGGGAACCCAAGACATAGAGTAACCAATACGTGTAAATTCACTGAACATTTTAATACTAATTTTCGAGGGTGATCTAAAAATCGCTCCCATCAAATTAAAAAATCCAGTCATGTACCGGGAAATGTTAATAGTAGAGTTGTAGTTTATTTTCCCTGCAATACATGGTAACGTATAGGGAAAATACTGGAATCGTGTCGAAAATCGTAACTCGAGTTTTCGACAGATTTACACGTTTTGTGACCTCTATAATATGAAAAACTATTTTTAAAGTGGTCTCTCTCTCTCTCTCTCTCTCTCCCTCTCTCTCCCTCTTCCTCTCTCTCTCTCTTTCTCTCTCTCTGTGTGTGTGTGTGTCTGTGCCTGTCTGTCTGTGCATATTTTGTATCCACTCTAACTGATAAACTAATTGGCTTTATTTCATAAAATTTAGTAGGTAAGTCCCTTGTGGGTAACACTGTGCTGATTATATTTTGGTACAATTCGGGATAAAAGCACCTGCTTTTATTTTGCGAAACGACCCGTAAAAATAACATTACTGTATCCATTCTAGCTGAAGAACTTATTGACCAAACTGGTGCTGATTAGATTTTGGAACAATTTTGGATCAAACTGGTGCTGATTAGATTTTGGAACAATTTGGAATGAAAGAACCTGCCTTGTTTTGCGAAATGGCCCGCAAAAATAGTTAACTCTAAAAATAAAAGGCTACATATGCTCAAATATATGGATTAAATGCTTGTTTTGCACGTTATTGAAGATAAAAAGAATACGACCAACTCCAGGACTAGCCGTTCTCGAGATATTTTAGCTTTGTAGCAGTTTCGCTACACCACTTTTGAAAATAAGCCCAGTTACCAGATGAAAACGAAAATTGAATTAAAAGTGCAAATTCAATGTGTTTTAAAATAATTGTGTGTGTCATTTTGTGCACTTAAACTCAATTAAATGAATTATTGAAGACATAAAGAGAACGTGAATATGAGTCGGCAGTCATGTGCTGCCCATATTATATTTTTCAGTTTGTTTGGAATAATATACCTTCAAGTATACAAAGTTATCCGTCCTAAGATTGTAAAACTTGGTATCAATTTAAAGATTTTCACAAGCTGTTTAAAACGAAGGGCAGCATGCTGTAATTGTGATCATTTAGACCAACAATACAGGTGTTCTACATTTTTTCTTGCAAAAAATCTCAAGTAACTTAGAAATGGATTCTAGTATGAGAAAGTCGAGTTGACCTACAAACCAGTTAATTAAATGTATATTCGTGCCACCAAGCTGAAAAAAAACTTCTACTTCAATGTCTCTGTTCTTTATATGATTTTAAAATGTGACGTGCGTGACTTTTCTATCTCATTGTACGTATTGCAGTCAAAAAGAAGAAAGAAAAGCTAAATTGATTTATAGTTAAGAATGACAAAGACTTCGGTAATTAACTCATACAACTTTTACTTCACCCTCTCCACCCCATGCAGCTGTTTGCCTTTGAAGACAAATGTTGGCAGATTCAGCCCCCTTCATCAAAAAGATTGCCTCCACGGATTATTAACCACAGAGCAAGCCCCTTTCCAAATAACATTACTCGCACCCTGTTTTGTGTCAGCACAAGATATTATCGCCTTTGTTTATGGCGCTCAAAATATGACGGAGGGCGATCATTAATTGTTGCTCTCGGGTTTTTTTTCGTCATATTCAAGAAGACTTAAAAGTGCTTCCTTTATAGAAAGAAAAAGCGTTCTTCATAAAATACTAACATTAGCGTAGGAAGTTTTTTTTATTCTTTGTGGATTATTGGATTTTCATTTACAAATTCTGGGATTTTTTTTATTTATTGAGACAGGAATTGATAATTATTGTGGAACTGTTTCAATGTTAAGAAAGAATATCAGTCCTAGTATTGTTACTTTCTCATATCATTAAATACAGCAAGTATTATTTTCTTGAAAATTTTCGGGTTCAAAATTTTGACAAGCAATTGCAATTTAAGACCTCCTGAATATATTTTGCACACTTTTGGAAAGATAATAATTAAAGCACGTGCCTTTGCGTGCCACCAATAAAGAACTAGTTCACGACGTAAAATGCAGCGCAAACCGAGATAAATGAATATACATACATTTCGACAATAATTTGGATTTACTTCTTCGTAACAAGTCTGGTTTTAAATGCCCGAATAAGCGCAAGATTATGCCGGGTAAACTGAAAATGTTGGCCATGCGATACATAGTGATAGCAATGTCCTACATAAAACGTACAGATTTAATATGGTTGTTTTAAAGTTAATGAAGTTAACAACTTTATTTACAAAAAAGTTTTCTCAAGATATTGCAGTGTTTTTGTAGTATTTTAGCCAATGCTAATGCTCTGTGGTCCATTGATATCTATCAAAATGAAGATCATGATATGATGTACTTGTGAAGGTGATACATTTGGAGTTGATGCTGTTGACTACTACAAGTGGCATGCCATTTAAACAGCTGAAAATCCCACACTTAATAACAAGACCATTTATATTGGGTATACTAGGTATAAAAGTGAAGGAATATAAAAACAGATCAGGATATAAAAGGTAAGAGTTATTTTATTTTTAAAACAGCACAATTATATTCTAACCAGTGAACTCAAAATTTCAGCAAACAGCTCGAAACTAAAAATTATTGTTCAAGTAAAACATATATTTTTAAACTTTAAAATGATCTGAACGTAATTTTTGTTGGAAAAAAGAACACTTGTCGTATATTAGAATTTAATTCATAGGCCACTAAAAGTGGATAACGTGAAATGAACCACTGAAAATGACTCACAATGAGCCATAAAATCGAGCCAATAAAATTGCGACTGTAAATGAGGTATTCAAATTAAGCCACTAAAATAAACCACTAAATATGGGTTAAAAGAATGTGTCAAAAGTGTTCAAAATTAAAAGTGCAGCTTATAAATATTTATAACTATTGGAAATTCCGTTTTCATAAAAAATGTCAACAGGAACGTTTGGGAACCTATTGAACAACGAACATAATGTTTCTAGCATCGTGGTGAATGTACTAAGAAAGCTTCAGATACTCTAATGGAAAGTTGCACAATTCAAAAAATTTATAAATTATTACTTTCTTTATATACATAATGTATAAGAAAAGTTTTGTGACGGGGTCGAAAATTCGAATTCGAGTTTTTAACGGGAGAGCACGTTTCAAACATCCCTGATCACGAATCAAACATTTTTGAAGTGATATCTGTGTGTGTGTGTGTGAAAGTATGTGTGTGTGTGTGTGTAAAGTATGTGTGTGTGTGTGTAAAGTATGTGTGTGTGTGTGTGTCAGTGAGTCTTTGGAGACGATAACTGACGAACGAATGGACTGATTCGAACGAAATTTCGTACAAAACTCACAATCCATAAACACTGGAAGTCTATTGTTTTTATATGCAATCGAATGTTCAGAACTCCCCTGAATTTTCGAGTGAAATTTTGAAAAATTCGTCCAAAATCAAAACCGCTAATAAAGTTACGCAAATAGGCATTTTGTATGTAATTTTTCATTATAAAACGATTGACATAAATTTTAGAACGCTAACATGAACCGTTCTCGAGATATTGCACATTTTAAAAAAAAATTATCAAACAATCATATAAAATAAAAAAAATATTTCCTATTGAGAAATGTGTTCACTTTTCATATGTAATACCATGCGATAAATTTGGTGATATCATTCTCGTGGAACTAGCTCGTTCCATTCAAGAAAAAAGATACTTTGATTAATACTTTTGTATTTGAACGCCAATAGTCATTTATCTGCTGTAAGAGTAACTTATTTCTCCATCCATAACGCATGGCGAGATTTTGGCGAACATTTTTAATTGTTGCCAAATTAAAAAAAACCTCGTCAAATGGATAAAAATGACCCTAAATCAATGAAAATGACGACTAATTGAAGAAAATTCAATATCTTGGAAAGAATATAAGTATCTACTGTAAGAATAACATTTTTGTTAACTGTAAAAGTAGTAAATTCATTGCATTATATAAGGAAAGTCATATGTTGCCCACATCAGTTTTTTTTACTTTCCATTTAATACCATAAAATTTGCAATATTTAATACTATACATGGAAAATAAAGCTAGTGATTAAATAAAGTAATAGGATCCTCGTATCACACTTTAATAAATATTTTTCCAAAAATAAATGTACACGTATATCTAAAGCATAGGCATCACTTTAACATTGTTACAAAAAACAATGTTATAAACTAACTCAAACTATATCTATATACACAACTAAAAACAAATATTTGTGAACGAAGCCAAACTAAGGAAGAATGCCTTTCATCCACTAAAAGTTTTGTGTTTACGGATTATTAACCACAGAACCCATTCTTTGCCGTACTTCCTCTGGAACACCCTGTTCTCTGTCTGCAGCGGCAGTTCTATCATGTGTTTCACCACTCTGGCAGTGTAATAAAAACGTGTTTACTACTTCTGCGATTGTCATTGCGACCAAGAAAATAGTGCATAAAGCAGACGATTTTAATAAAAGCATTCTCGAATGCGGGAATAGCAATGTCTATTTGGAGGAGAGAAATTGTTCTAAGTATTTCCTGAATTTATTTTTTATCTTTTAAGCAATTGGGGTTTATACGAAAATTATTTTTGAATATTGTATTTTACATTATATTATAGTGTGGATAATGTTATTGGGATAGAACTTTATACAATAATGATAATTCCATGGTAATTTACTGTATACTCTTGAAATAAATCAAAGAAAAGACTATGTATTATACGATAAGTTATTAATTTCACTTTTCTTAAATCTTTAATTCTACGGCAACAAAATTTACAATAATTCTCTCTCTCTCTCTCTCTCTCTTTCTCTCCCTTCCTGTATATATATATATATATATATATATATATATATATATATATATATACAGGAAGAGAGAGAAAGAGAGAGAGAGAGAGAATTATTGTAAATTTTGTTGCCGTAGAATTATATATATATATATAATATAATTTGTTATTATATATATATATATATATATATATAATATAATTTGTTATTATATATATATATATATATATATATATATATATATATAATTTGAAAATACCGTGAAATATAATATTACAAAAACATCAGAAATCACACTTAAAAGGCGCAAAGCTGCACTAAAAAGAGGATTAAAATATTTTCAAAAAGAAAAGAGGTATGGATGGAAACAATATACCAAAAGATGGCCGGGGGGAGTTGTGACATTGTCGCGACGCAAAGCATGCTTAACCGGGGTGAGGGGGTCACAACTCCCCCCGGCCATCTTTTGGTATATTGTTTCCATCCATACCTCTTTTCTTTTTGAAAATATATATATGAACAATGTAGTAATAAAAATAATCAATTAAAGTAATCGTGAAATATTAACATCACTATAGAAGCAAAATCACGGCCATAATGCCAATAATAGAAAAGAACAGCAATGGTCCAAATTCGAAGATTAACCAGAATTAAATTCATCTTCAGGTCTGAGTATTTAATTCTAATTAATAAAAACAAATGCCTGTTTCAGATTGGGCAATGGTACATTATTATAAATGCCTAAACTCAGACTACAGGTACCAGAAAATTTAGGAAATCTAGTATTACCATGAGGCAGAAACCTTTTTTCTTTCACCACTTGTAAGTGCGATCATAAATATATACATATATACATACATGCTTACATACATACATATATATATATATATAGTATTTATAAAGGGTGATGGTATAGATTGGACATGAAAGTGGGGGGAGAAAAATGAAAGGGAAATAAAGTGAGAAGCAAGAAGGGGGGAAGTACTTACAGGTAGGGCTGTAAATGGTCAGGGTGGATTGTGACCCCTTTTCCCGGTTATAGCAGCTTTTAATCCATGGAAACACTTCCGGAGCCACTACTTTCCTGAAGTAATCATCCGTCTGACGAAACGCCATGAAACATCAACAACATAAATGAATCAGAAACCAGAGTCCCGGATGAGGACGGATAGAATGAACAAAGGAACATATCCACAAATAGCATGTATAACACCTCACAAATAACGTCCCAGCAATCAAATTGTACCCACCGAATTAAAGTGCGCTATGCATGCGTATACCGTATTATAACATCATCGTGTTGAAATTGGTACGAGTGTTGTTCGCATTACTATAAAAGGCTTTATAGTAATGCCTTAGGTAACGAATTGGATAATGCTGTTTCACTGCTTCTGCTGTTAATTTTCTCTCGCATCCCTCACGTTCTTCATTTGCTGTATTTAGTCTTTTATAACGTTGTAGATGGTTAATTATCAAGTTTCGGAAAATACTGCTTGCTACTCAGATTAGAATTCCAAGCGATTATGTAGTTTATATCAATATCGAAAGTATTTCTCTTATTAAAAAGTTTGAAACAAATGTAATCCGGTGTATCATTATAAATACTGATGTCCAAAAAATCCACAAAATCTTCTTTGTTATTATGAGATTCAATAAGTTCGAGGTTTGTTGGGTAGAATCCAAAATCAAACTGACATGCACGATCTATTGTACCAATCAAAACGTCATCCACGAACCTAAAAAAGGAACTTTGTTTAGTAAATATGTCCCATGTTCATATTTATTAAGATATATGTCGGCGAGGATGGAAGAACATTCACCTCCCATAGAAATTCCATGTACCTGCTTGTAAATGGAAATATAAGATTTGAAAGCAAAGTACCAAAAGATGGCTTGGGGATTACAATCCCCTCACCCCGGTTAAAGCAAGCTTTATGTTGCGACAACACTCCCAGAGACCGGTTAATTGCTATAAAAGGAATAAATATGTATCAATCTATCAGAAAACATTTTAGGCCGTGGGTGTCTCTGACATTAAGAAGAGTGATTAAACCAATCTGTTAAAACTTTATCCTTCATCTTAAAATAAGTATCTTACATATTAAAATTAAATGATGATTAATTTAGAGTTGTAATTAATTCAAAACTTTTATATCTGTATTTTATTTACTTATATTCATTTACCCTTTTGATAAAAACTCACCTGTAAATTTATACTTCTTTCTGAAAAACAATTATTATTATATACAAATACAACTTCTCTGAATGGGTACCAAAAACTGTTTATTAAGAAACACAAAAAAAAATCAACCATGTTAATATAAAAAAAAGCCTTCTTGTTCACATAAAGCATTTGATTAAACATTAATTAGATCAAAACGTCTCCTTCATCAATCTTGTGAAAAGGTAGTTTACATCTTAAACTTCATTTTAAAATATCCATAATTAGGTATTAGACACACATTGACATTCATCATTTATCCAATTTCTTTAGGCATATCTCATTATTCATGTGACTTCTCAATCTCAATATAAAAAAAAACAAACAATTCTGAAATTTATCTGTGTTTGTGTACTTAAGGGAAAGACCTTAATAGCGCAGGGGCTATATAAAAAATATCTAGTTACCAGCAAAACTAAATAACATGCGTTAAGCAAAGCAAGGTTCCTATTTCCACTGCCCAAATAAATCAAAACGATATGTTTAAATTAATATTTGTGTTACTAATTATTATCTTAGTATCCAAATCAGAAGGAACTCTAATTGTTAGCTTTAGCAAACTTCTCCTCATTATCCAGTTATAATATCGCCGCTGTCAGGTATATGACCTGATATAAGGCTAGCTCACATCAGCGGTGGAAAATATTATGCTTAGATTTAACAAATTAAAGCTCTACCTTTTTATCTACTAATTTTAAATATATCCGTATTAACCATATCTTAATCATTCTACAATCTTTCTCATTCATAATCTCCTCATAAAAATCTCAATTTGTAAACAAAGCAAGGGTGTGTCTCATACTCAAATTAGTGAACTATATTCATATCCATTTACGATTATAAAAAAAATGATCTTCAAGTAATTTTATTTAAATGTGTCAATTTTATTCTAATTGAATATTTCATCTTTATTTGTGTGCAGTTATACTTATACTAAAATGTGTTATGTCTTCGTGTCATTAATTATTTATGTTTATCTATATATTGTTTCAATTATTACATTATCAGATTATTTGGCATATACGTTCAGACTTATAAGCTACGACATCTAACTTATCTTTTATGCTTATCAAATTTGCCTTGGTTTCACTATATATATATTTACATTACATATCATCAAAACAATATTCTTATTAATTATATATATATACAAAATACTTAACTTCACTTATTTTCTTCTCCTTACTGCCTTATAACTCCTTTTTTTTTTTTAAACTTCGTTACAGCAAACAATTATTAAATTTGTAGATCATTTGGTGTCTTAATCTATATTCACCATTTACTCACCCAGAATATTTCTTTGGTGATTTTATGTGGTGTACACTTAGTAGTGCACTGATGATATCTTATTAATTTAAGCTCACACTTATAGGAGAAGTATCGAATGCACACTCACTGTATTTTTGTTGGTGAACTCTTATGTCGCTTATGTTGGGGAATTCCATCTCTATGGTGAGGTATCGAGCGCACACACACACACACTGACTATCGTTTGGGAAACTCTTGTATTGAGATTATCTTCGCAAACTCCAGCGCGATCTCCGTATACATTCAGGCTCACGCTGATAGGAATTTTCTCTGTATCGGGATGATGTCTGTCCTCGGGATTCTGCTTTATGCTTGCTGGATCCGCATACTCGGTATACATCTTGTTTCGGGTTGATAGGAATTTCTCTCAGTCTCAGGATGATGTCTGTCCTCTGAATACAATTCGGTTTCGTTGAAAGTGTGCAACTCTCCGTTCGAGATTATTTCTTTCTTGTCAGGAATCACTCATCTTCTTCCACAATGCCTCGAGCACCCTTAAAGGACTGCAATGGCATTCAGATCCTTATTCGGGCCGGCGAACTTGTGGCTATGTTCTTCGTAACAGCATATTATTTTTGTGTGATTGTCCACATCTTTGCTACGTCATCACTCTTAATAGAAATTGGCTGCGACATGCGTCCACGTACACTTTGTACAGCTGCATCCTACGGCATCGTTTTTCTCTCTAAGCTGACGCTTTCTAAAAAGGCACTTCAGAGAATAGAAATACTTAATAATCGAAATATACAATTATTTCGTGATTATAGCCTTTCAATACTTTACAAAAAACACATTCCTCGGTTCGAGCAGATAGCACGAGGCTACCGCCTTCCCCGAGAATCAAAATTTTTGCACTCTAAAAATCTGCGACCTTTCTCTGTCGCGTCCACAGATCGAGAGGGGGGGTTCGATGTCATCCTCGCCTCTCCGTTGCTAGGTCAAAGGTCGCCTGTGATTGGCCAGATCTTCTGCCTGACCGCTGTTACCAAGCAAGAGAGAGCTTCGAGAATTCTCCCAAAAAAGGGGTTCACGATGTGACTGTTCGCGTCCGGTTGTCCTTTACTGTGAAAGGACTATGTCGTGATAGTTTATCGCGACACAATCTAAATGTGGAAAACCAGACACTAAAGATATCTATTCAGACAGAAATATATAAAGATTAAACATCTATTCTACAGCTATAAAACGTATATTACTTACGAAACAGTTCAGATGAAGTGTATGTCGATTCAGCTGATGGATGCCAATGCCATTATTACCGGTCTCTGACGCAGGAGGTTCACAACAATAGCTGTTTTGTTTGGTGAGTGAAATCTGCCCAATACAGAGGTGAAACGTTCGAAATGGTTTTAAGTTATTTAGTATTGGTGTAAAATGTTATATTACATTGATGTCACGGATTTAATAAGGTGGTGAAATGGTTCAGCCTTTAAACATTGACTTATATGATTGTGATGTGTAATAATAGCGTCGATGGATGTTTTTACATCTCGACTAGAATAGATGTTTTATCTTTATATATTTTTGTCTGAGTAGATAACTTTAGTGACTGGTTTTCCACTTTTAGATTGATACATATGTATTATTTTTATAGCAATGTACCGGTCTCCGGGAGTGTTGTCGCGACATAAAGCTCGCTTTAACTGGAGTGAGGGGGTCATAATCCCCCCGGACATCTTTTGGTACTTAGCTTCCAAATCTTTTTCATTTTTGGACAGATATTTAATTCCTCTTCCATGAGCTGCTACGCGTCATTTTAGTGTGATTCGTTTTTTGTACTTTGATATATGGATATTACCGTTATTTATAATATATATATATATATATATATATATATATATATATATATGTATATATATATATATATATATATATATATATATATATATATATATATATATATATATATATATATATATATATATATATATAAAACATACTATATGAAGGTACGCATTACTACAAACAAGTCAAGGGCATACCCATGGGTGGTGCATGCTCATCAATATTGGCGGATATTTATCTATCTAAATATGAAAGAGGAACCCATATATTATAGGAAATACCTTATTTCCGTTATGTTGATGATGTGATATTAGGGGGTTATGCAAACACCCCGACATAGATTTTGCATTCTACCCAAAAGAATTAGACTTAATTGAAAACCCGATCAATGAGGATGGATCGACAGACTTCCTGGATTTGTCAATAAGAAAACACCAACAGTATGGAATTTATACAACCATACACGACAGGAGAAATTCATAAAATATCAAAATTAATAATATTATTGATTGGAATTCAAACCTCACTAAAAATATATTCAGAAATATTGTTATCGGATACTTCAGAAGAAACAGAAACTACAGTACTTTTAAAAAAGACTGCATTTATGAATGTAATAAAATAATAAATGATGCATTGAAAAGAAATTACCCTAGATATTTTTTACAACATTATTACTATTCCTTTTTCAAAGAAAGAAATTGTGCTTTGTTTGTATCTAAATGAGCATTCTTAATCATATATATATATTCATATCTGCGATCCTATCATCATGAAGTCTTTTCGTGCATGCGCGACTTTTCCTTATAAAATGTTGTGTTTTCATGTTGGATTGTAGGGTGTATCTCTTCCTTGCGTGGTTCCATCTTTGCTTTTGTGTCCGTTCGGGTGCTTCTGTCTTTGCACATGTGGGAGATTGACCATTGAGTTACATTGGTGCCGTGAGCGTTGCCCGGGTCGTAAAAGCTGCTTTAAGCGGGAAAGGGGAGTCGCAATCCACCCCTGCCATTCTATGCAAATCATATGGTCACTCCTGTTCTCGCTTATTTTTTCGTCTTGTTTATATCCTTATATATATATATATATATATATATATATATATATATATATATATATATAAATGAAATATAAAGGTTTAAAGAAGATTGTATTATAGAAGATAGTATATCAGTATTTATGCGCAATGCAGCAATAAACACTAATTACAAAATATTAAAAAATGTAATAAAGATATCAGAATAACAAAGAGAAGGAAGGCAGCGTAAGGTGCTTACATAATGGCGGTGAGGGGTATCAAAATGATAATTATGGTTTACAATTGTGTGAATTTTGAACACTTTTTGAGGATCAGTCTTTATGCATTTAGTAAGTGATGGCAACATAACTTTATACTATGCTTTTTTTAACCTAGTTGGAGTATTTAAGAAGATGCCATCACAGTAGAGTTAATTACATATTTTGATACTACGGAATCGATTTTATTTTATGTCCGTTTCCCTTTTACCTGGTCTTGTGATAATTATGATTGTCACTACGGGGGTCGGTTTCAGTCAGTGCTGGCGACCAGGAGTGCAATGCCCCGGCATTTGAGACATGCATGTTGATAACTGGGGTGTAAGGTCAGCCCCTACCCCCATTATGTACGCACCTTACTCTGCTTCCTTCTCTTTTTCACTCTAATATCTTTATTACATTTTTTAATATATATATATATATATATATATATATATATATATATATATATATATATAAAGTGCTGTTTGTTCGTGTGTTTGTTTCGTATACAATTGCAAGGTTTCAGAAAGATATTTTTTCACATCTTGGTGGTGTTATTCCCTATTGCTCTATTTACTATTTTGGTTATTCACTATACATTTAATGATTTTCAAACATCTGTGATGCGACTATGTAACATAAGGAATAATAATAAATAATGAATTCAGTCAAAAACAGGATTTGTATACGGAACAAACACAAAAAACGACCTGGGACTGCGTGAGTTTAAACGTGCATAGTGTCGACATTTGTCAACTTATATAGCAAAAAATTAATGACCTCGATAAACTGGCACAAACGGCTCTTATAACACATTACGAGAAACAACGCTTGCAGTTAACAGTAAACAATGAAGAAAGCCTTTAATCTACTAAAATTTCTGCCTTTCACGGATTATAAACCGCAGACGCTCTTCCATACTTTCTCTGGAACAGTATGTTTTGTGTCTGCAGAAGCAGTTCTATCAAGTGTTTTGTCATTTTCACAATGCATTAAAATCGTGTTTACTATGTATGCGTTTATCATTGCGACCCAGAAAGTAGCGCATAAAGCAAACGATTTTAATAAAAATATCTTTGAAATTAGGGAGAGGAACACCTACTCGGAAGAGGGAATGAAATTATCCGAAATATTTCCAGAATTTATTTTTCCTATTTTCACCGAATTTGGGTCCTTGAAATGAATACGCTATATTTTATTGTTTCAATGGGAAATTAAAGAGATGTATTTAACAGTTAAATATGAAATAATGTTAGGAAGTAATGTTATAAGAGTTTTTAAAATATTGATTTTTGTATATGTTTTGTGGAAACTCAAAATCAATCATTTTCAAGGTTATTTTGCATGTCATTTCTTGAAGTATGCCGTGATGCGTCTTATTTTCTAATATGGACAAAGTTGAAAAGTGTTTATGACTTTGTTCATTCTGTTTGTCTGTCTGTCCGTCCGTTAGCACGATAACAGTAGTAAAAATGACTTAATCAAAATGAAATTTTAGTATGTTGTTCAGACGGTCTGTAGGACTCTATGGGAATATAAATGAAGAATATCACCCAATTAGTTTTGGATTGAACCCGGGTTGAAAAAATGAAATACATTGAACACTATGGGACCTAATTTTTCAAACATTTTTTAAGCGGATTTATAATTCACAAATTGCTTCGAAAATTTTAGGTAATATTCAAATTATCGCATAAAATATATAAATATATAAAAAAAATTTCAGCAAAATATATTCAGTAGTTATTTAATAAAAATTAAAATAATAATTACTCTTATATGAAGCGATCACGTGACCATTATACGAAGAGATTACGTGAACCACTTCAAAATGAAATATGGCATCCATGTCTCAAAATCGTGATTTTTAAAGTTCTTTTTAATTCATATTGAGTGTTGTATCCGTCCTTAAACCGCTTTATTTTTGCTTAAATTCTGTGCATCTACATACTGAAACAACGCAATTACAATATATTTTAGTTTAAATGATCATCCAAATTTGATTATTTCTACAACGAAGCCTATTTTTCACTTATGTAAAATGTAAACATCAAAATATGTAGAATGAGTTGTACAAGAATTGCTGCATTTCTTTAACGCAAAATTATTTAGCTCATGGAGTCTGCATAGCTGATATGAATGAAATATTCATTGATTTTATAGAGAGAAGGACGATTTTTTCTATGAAGTTTTAAGCATAAAGTTTAATTACTTGTAGCTCCATGGTCTTAAGTTTTTAAATAAAATAAATTATTATAGTATTGTGATGAATGAAATGAATGGGAAAATGTTAATGAATGAAATGCTACTTTTATAGAGAGAGCCAGGCGTGTTATTTTTTCTATGACGTCATTTGAACGAATTTAGTTGTTTTCGAAAACGTTTTCAAATATAATAAATTATTGTGGTATTATGATAATTTTTAAAATATTACCGAGGAATGTATCGCATTTTAGAGATGTTTAAACCAGATAATTTATATTAAAATGCCGTCATTTGAATGAAGTTCATTTTTTTAGATGAAGGTTTAAGTTTTCAAATATAATAAATTAATGTAGTATTGTGATAAGTTTTAAAATATTACCGAGGAAGTATTGCATTTTAGAGATGTTTAAATAAAATTGCATTGAAGTTGGAAAATGTTTCATAATCAATGCTTTAAGCATGATTGATCATTCTTGTTTATTTTTAATATAATTTTGTTATTTTTAAACGATGATTAATGGCATATTTAGTACTACCTATGTTTGAGGCCACGGCTGGTGGGGCCTGAGAAGAAAAGGAAAACCAATAGGATGAAGAACATCACGAAATGGTCTAGAAGACTCCAGAATAAAAACACTTCGGAGCAATATGTTCAACTGTCACTGAGATCAAATCTTGGGAAAGGAAAATGCTTGCAACGAAGGAACAATTGCAATTCGTACAAGAACAAAATTAGACTTGGGGGTTGCAACAGACCTTCGAACACAGACAGATTCTCCATTTACTAATAGATTCATTGTCTTCTTTGTGCCCGTTTACTGCTGTTTTGCCACATACACGGTGGTTTAGGTTTTCGAACTTTGTTGCTGTTCAAGAAAGTAAAATGATTATATCCTTTCTGATGTACTTTACAGCAGTCTCATATATTTTTGTAATTCTGTGGATAACTTTCGAACGAATCAGCTCGTATGATGATAATTTCATTGAATTCTAATGTTAATTATGATTCAATTGCTCCTAAATATTGAGTAAAGTTTTCCACTCCGGATATTTTGTATAAAAAAAAATTTCGCATGTATCTATTACAAAATGCGAACCAAATTTGTAATCAAACGATATACATAGACAAATAAATATATTGGCTGTTCTTATGTATATTTCTCAGCAGCAAAAAAACTCACAGCAAAAAATAAATTAATAAACAAATAAAGAAGAACGTGTTCTACTTTTAAAGATTTCTTGTAATCCTTCACGTTATTTCTTTCATTTTTTTATTTCCTGACATAAAAATCCAGCCACGCTTTGGTTTTTCTGAAACTTTTAATTAATCTTCAGCGGATGTGTAATTTATTCTGTTTCCTTCTATCAACATTTATACAAGAGTACAACCAATGGACTAGAATTGCAATTCGTCAACTTTTGCAATTCGCCCTGCGCAATTGTCCAGAATTTCGAAAAATTTAAACGTTTCCCGTCACGTTAGTTTGAAAGTCATTAGTATTCTTCACCGTTCAACGTACAAACGTTAACCATTTAGAAAACTTAATGAAGTGATTTGATGTTTTCTTTATGATAGGGACTGGGTAAGCACATTTAGTGTTTAAATGTTCGTTTGTAGAATGCGTTTCGTTGCAAACAGGAGCCATTTTCGAAATGGTTAATGGCTTCGATGGGTAAAGAATTTAAAGCGATAACTTTTCAATTTTCTCTTTTTACTCCCTATGCCATACATGGTAATGCATAGGGAAAGTATTAGAATCGTGGCGAAAATTGAAATTTAACTCTTCGATGGATGTACACGTTTGGGACCTCTAGAACAGGGAAATACCATTTCAGTGTGACGTATGTGTGCACTGTAAAACATTCTGAAATCTTTGCTCATTTTTTTCAAATACCTTGTTAGCGATTTCTGCAAACTATCAGAAAAGCCTCAATTACGGGCGTTCATGGAAATTTCAGTTTCATTTTTTAAATATTCAGCTAATTATCAGCGTTATTTTCTTATTTTTGTACATATATTATCAGAATTATAAATGGACCTTAGTTCCCATTGCGGACAGCTGATTCCCCTGAAACTTTCAGTAAGATTCTTGCAAATATTTTACAGTGTGTATGTCTGTCTGTGTTGTTGTTTCCAATCCCCTTGGTGTAGGAAAGTCTACACCAATTCCAAAAGACCCTGCCGCTAAAGAGAATCACAGACAAATTCCTGCTCAACCGACAGCTGTCCCAAGTATACGCCCATACAATCTAGGAGGTGAGCAGGAGGAGCAGGAAGGGAGCAATGACAAGCAGAAAAAGGATTTCTCCCCCTGCACGAATTTCATACTACTGAGGTGTCCGCTTCTAAGTCGCGCCATGGCTTTCTTGAGGGATCTTGAACTCTTGTACTGTAGAGAGAGGCCAGGGCTCTTTGCGGTGTACCAATGGTGAACAGGGGGAGTACGCCAAGAATAATTCATTCTAATTTTGTGGAGGGAATGAATTTCCGAAGAACACAAGACAGAAGAACTGGGGGGGGGGGGGTCAGGGTAGTCACAACGCTCTCTGGCCAGCTCATCAGCGATCTCGTTACCAGCCACACAGACATGTGACGGTATCCACTGGAGACACACAATTTTCCTCAGACCAAGCCTTACCAATTTGGAAATAATACTCTGACCAGTCCTCTCCACAATCATTCACCAATTTTTTAAATGTTGAATGGAGCTTCTGCTGTCCATCAGGATCCAAATACTGTCTCTATCAGAACATCGTGCATGATCAAGACCGCTACCGATAGCGATAAGTTCCAATCTAAAGACGGAACAATGATCAGCGTTTCTAACGCTGTTTCTAATAACACCCTCGGAAGTATTAATATAGATGCCACTCCCTACTCTACCCGTATCCGATCGGCTATCATCGGTATATATTACAAAGGCCCGGTCAGGAAAGCATTAATGACTTCAAGAGCCATTTGCCTGAGTAGTTCCGGATGATTGTCATGCTTGGTAATACTAGTCAATAAATTCTTCCGGAAATCAACATGTTTGAAAGAAGCACTAAATAGTATAGATGGCTCTACCTTAGAATCAATAAAATCACGTTTCCACACATAGTTAAGTGGACTGTCACGCTTTAAACGCTGGTTACTTGTCCAGTTTAAAATGAAAGTAGAGGTCCTATTATAGGAACCGAAACTTTTAATGTCTGTATGTGCAATGAATGTATCCATTCTAGCTCAAATACTATGCGACGAAATTTCACAAAATTTGGTAGGTAAGTTACTCGTGGGTTACCTTGGTGCTGAGTAGAATTCGGTACGATTAGGAAAGAAAGAATATGCTTTTTTTGCGAAATGGCCCCAAATAGTCGTATGCATCTACTCTAGTTGAAATGCTAATAGACCAAATTTCACAAAATTTGGTAGATATGTCGGTTGTAGGTTACTATGGTGCTGATTAGATTTTTGGTACGATTCAGGGTAATATAATATGGCTTGCAAAAATTTTCAATGACTAAACAGGTGTAGTTTCAACAATAGCCATGCACTGATGTACATCGTAACGGCATTCAGAAAACGTCAAAAAAATATGCCGTGCCAAAAAGAGAGTATTATAGTAAAAAAATTCGGGAGCGCTCGGTAATTTGTATAATAGGAAGATAACATTTTTATATTCTTCAAATCCATCTCTGCTGAAGAGCTTAATGAAGTCAAAGCACCACGTGTAAGAAATAATGATATACTACAGTAGTGGGGCATTAACTAATATGACTAAATTAAAGCAAAATTATAAACAAATAAATGCAGCTAATAAAAACATGAAATTGGGTGAAGAAAAAGAAAAAGAAAGTCGACAAACGAAACATGGCCACGCTGTAACTGAAATAAATAAGTTGTCATAGACATCATTAAGAAAATTGTTTTAACTCCAATTATCATTAAAAGCTCTAAAGAAAGCCAAATATCATTAGTTTGTAAGCATTTTAATTTATGTTTTAATTTGTTTTACCTTATATTGTCGGATGAAAAACCACATCACGGCTTATGTTTATTTTTCCAAACTTTTAATTAATGTTCAAAGTATATGCAGTTAATTTTCGTTCATTTTTACCACAGTCTGAACAAGCGTACAACCGCTGGACTGGAATTACAATTTGTCAACTGCTCGGCTTTACCCACGTGTCTTACACAATCACCCAGAATTTCGAAAATTTTAAACGTTTCCCGTCACGTTAGTTGGAAGTGATTAGTATGCTTTGTCTCGTAATACGTTTCTGGACTATTGGGAAAGCTTAATGAAGAGAATAATGCTAGAGAAAGACAAAGAAAGCGGTCTATAATACTAGCTGAGTAAGACTATTTTGTTGTAATATTTTGTTCAGCTGGAAACGATGTAGTTTGATAATGAATGGCAACTGCTTTGAAAATGGTCAGTAATTTTTGGGGTAGGGGATTGAAGATATGGTTATTACCATAGTACAGCCTTGATCAGAAGTATCAGGGACCCTAATGAAATCCATTTATTTTAAGCTACTAATGTGTTGGGATAAAATAAAAATGCAGAGATTTAAATAATCATTTTTTATTGAAATTTATCAATATTTGGTTGGACCTCCTTTCGCCTTTATGACGGCATTAATTCTTTTAGGCATAAATCGTACTAGCCTACTGCATTTCTCTCTCGGTGTCTTCTTCCAGTCCTTTTGCAATAGGAATTTTAAAGTTGTTTTTGAAGTAATGACATGATTCCCGATCTTGCGTTTGAGAAAAACCGACAATTGTCCAATGGAGTTGAGGTCTAGAGACTGTGGAGGAGAAAGCAAATAATGTACACCATTTTTACTGAACCACTTCATAGTCACAGCAAAATGTGTGACAAGTTGCATTGTCTTGTTGGAGAATGACCCCATCTATGTTTGTATTGCCGAAAATTCGTGAAAAAGATACTTGAAGTGTTGTTTTTAGTACATTTATATACGTCAAAGAGTTCATTTGTCCCTCATAGATGTACACTTCGACCACATCATCCGCTGCCACGCATTCCCAAATCATTATGGTGCCACCAACGGTTTCACAGTGGGCACTATGCACTCTTCCTTGTATTTCTCGCCTACACATCTCCTCACATAAGGCACACCCGGTGTTCCAGATACCTAAGGTATTGTAATTATTTTACTAACATCCTAAAGAGCTTTACAAAAGAAGTTACTACATATTGACACGTACATATTGACACGTACATTATTACATATCACGCTAGTTTTGAATGAAAGCAAGTGAAATAAAACATACCTGAACGTTTGATTCATCAGACCACAGAACTTTTGCCCAATCTTCATTGGTAAAATGATGATATTTAAGAGCCCATTCCATCCGTTTTGTTTTGTTTATTTCGGAAATCCATGACTTCTTCCTGGCGTTACAGCCTTTCAATCCAGCTTCTACAAGACGTCTTCTAGTGGTTGGAGGAGATATTCTCTTTCTTGTTGGCTCTGACAATTTAGAAGCTAATTGAAATGGAGATTTTCTACGATTTTTCAATGCAAATTGTTTCACAAGTCGGTCATCCCTGGGTTGTTGTTGAGACCCAGACCGTTTGACCTACCAAAAAGGTGTAAGGTAATTAACACAACGGACGACCGGGAAGAGCCACCCAATTTAGACCGGAACCCAGTGGGGGAGGCATCCACAGGGACCATACCCTCCTTCCTCTACCACCAACCTCTTGAAAGGACTTACGGACCCACATGTTTAACGTGATCGTACTCCGCGTGAACACTGCAGCAGTTTTGGCAGCTGAGAGAATCGAACCCGGGTCTACCGAATGCAATTCCCGCGCGCTAACCACCGGGATACCGCGCCTGCGGTCATCCCTGGGTGTAGTGATATTTTTCTCCCACTTCTTTGACGATTTAAATGACTAACAGCATTCTTAAGAGTTTGATAACGTATTGCACCACGCATCTCGAAAATTTCACTTCTCTGGTAATTTCACATTGGCTATTGCCTTGCTCGTATAAAAACTGAATTCTCAACTGTTTGTCGTTGCTAAGCTCCTTAGTTTTCGGCATTTTATACAGATAAGTCCTCACATATAGATGTGATAAGCAAAAATCGCGTGCACGTGTGCAAACCAGAACACATGAATGCAACCGACTGCTTCCACAAAAACTTAAAATTTCCAGTTATCGTCCTGGAAATGTTTTATTGGTTGTCAATTGAAATGACGTTTGCATTTTCATTTCAATTTCCTACTACGTATAAAACGTAGTCGTAAACAAATGAGGTGATTTTCAAGTAACACGCCCAGTTAAAGTAGAAAAATTAGGGTGCCTAATACTTTTGATCAAGACTGTATCTCATTTCTTCAATTAGGAATTATGAAAAATAGGTGATTCCATCAGTCTTTATGCATGCAATTTTGTTTAAGTTGTCACACTCGAGGATAATAACTGGGATGAGAATCAGAAGACAATTTTAGCATTGTTTATTCATATAACACAGCAGGTTCGATTAATAAGTACATATATGACATTATTGAATAACAAAATAACACTTAATCAAGAGATTATAATAATATAGTTTGCTTAAAAATGAGCAAGGTATATGTACAAGTAGAAGGATATTAGCCTACAATGGATCTGATGAGTCTGTCATGGGACAGTCTTGGCAGTATATAAGGAACACGGTCTAAGGAACATCGATATGATTCTTGCCTATCAAATATATACTTCAGAGAAGTATCAGATACTAGTACCTTACGGCGTGGATCGACACAGGATGAATTAGGCTACTTGCTCCGAACAGGAACACATGAACAGCGGTATGGCCACCAATTTGGTAACAATTCCAGCGGAACATCAAACTAACTTCTAGTTGTGCGAAACGGACATACTACGAACCAGCTGTTGTGTTAAAAACTCCCGCTAGTCAAACCGATCCTATTGCATTTGCACAACGCGGACAACAAGAACAACGCTCACATGAACTTCTAAACCCTAGACGAAGGTGACTTGTAACCATTACGAAGTCGTGACGAAACTGACACGAAGCTCTATTGATTCCCGATCAACGCCTACACTCTTCCAAAATTCTGTCCCTAAATACTCTCAAATCCAGAAATAATTATGTTAACAGTACCTACTCAACAGCAGAATAATTATGTTACAATAATTATGTTACAATAACAACTCAACGGCCTTACGGCATGCAACTCAGTTCACCAAGTGACACGTTGAAATAACTGATTAACCCGAACAGGCTTCGCGAGAACGAGAACAGACACGACCGGTAACATGGGTAACAAGAACAAAGTCATAAAAATATTATTTTAGACAAGATTACTTCAATGTAATTTGGGTTATTTTTAAAAATAATCGGAACTGAAAGGCAGCATAAGTATATTTTGTGCAAGAAATGTTATGGGGAACATTAAACTGATAGGACAAAAAAAAGAGTTGATACTTAGAAATTAATTGATGGCTTGTATGAATAATTTCCTGTATAAGCTTGTGCATATCGATGAATAAACACGATTGAAAAATTATGACAGTTTGAGTAGCGTATAAATATCGTATGAACAGAAGCCCAATCTCACTAATTGTAACTTCTTGTGAGACATTAGACAGTTTGTCTTTCCACGATTTAGAGGTCAACGTCAGAAAATGTGGGACGTTATTGACTGAAATTATCAGAGACGGACTTGCAATTTTGACAACACTAGTCAGTAACATATATGCCGTCCTAGGATATTGGTGTATTTAATATTCCTAAGTTAAGATAAATATACCTCTTCTAAATATACTAATATAGTTACCGGCTTTAAATGATTATATATTTGGTACCTTTAGATAAAAATATATTTACTGATTAAAATTAATATTTGCATGATTTCTTTTGTAAACATACAATTAAGTAATTTTGCAAAAAATGGATTGAATTTATTTGTTTGCATATTTTGTGAAATTTTATTTTGGTTTTAAAAATGGTGTATCACCATTTGTAGATTATATATTTGGCTGACTTATTACTTACTAGCAGTATACCCGTTCTTCGTTCGAAATATGTAATATAAACAGACAAAATTAAATAATAAGATTATTGATATTATAATATAATAATTAAATAATAAGATTATTAATATAATAATATAATATTATTGATATAATTAAATAATAATATAATGTAATTAAAATTCACAATTATTTGCTATCCTATAGATGGCATTTTTATTCAAAATATTATATTAAAATATTTATCTTAGTTCTCTTAAAAAGAAGTATAAGAATATATGTTCTCATTATACAAAATTATCTCCACAAGCAGATCTGAAGAATAAAACATCCTCGTCCCGTTTGTAAACAAATTTACAAAAAATATGAACTTAGATCAACATATGCCAAAATCAAAGCGCTAAAATGCGATATTAGAAGATATACCCGTACCATTTTCTGTTTGAACAATTGGCTAAACTCATTATATGAGTTTGAAAAATATTTGCCAAAATAAAACAGATGACTTAAACTGAAAATATCAATAATTCTTATAACCTTTCAACCTGAATGATATAATCCTATAAAAAATGTAATTCCGGTAAAACAGACAGATTTTAAATTTCATTTATATGGTAAATTTCATTTATATAAATTTTATATTTCATTTATATGAACTTCATTTACAAGATAATGACTATTTTTTATTATCATTTACATTAAGAAATTTGAAATTTTTGTTTTTATTCATTTTCCAATTCAAATATTTTCTTTCCAATTAAAAGTACTCTGGAATAATTTATAATTCTAAAACTGTTCATTTCAACAAATTTTCCCGCCATTTAGAATCTGTCGTCTTGGACACGTTCCAATACGACCTAATGGAAAGTTCGCGAACATAATGTAAACATCAGGAAGCTTTTTTTTTTGTTTTTAATTTCTCATTAAATTTGAAATGATTTGCTTTATTTCATATCTTCATATGAAACATTCCTTCATTCTGCACGTTTCTTCTAAAACTTTAAATTAATATATGCAGAAGTAATGCAATTGCTCGTTTCCTTGTGTTGACATTCGTACAGGAGTATAAAATGCAGTTAGTTCCAGAGTAGCAATTTGTCAACTCTTTGACTGAACCCATGTATCTTGCACAATTGCCCAGAATTATTTCGAATATTTTAAACATTTCCTGTCGCGGTACTTAGGAAGTCATTAGTATTGTTTGTCTCGTAATACGTACGTGTACCAGTTGTAAAACTAAGAAGGAGATTAAACTATGGTGTCATCGTGAAACCCCCTGTAAGGACATTTATTTCTCTTCGATCATTATGGCACAATTTATTGCGCCAACACATAGTAGATATTTTCAAACGGATCCTTAATTTGTCCATGAAAGATTTTATTTTTCTATAAACTTTTCTTCCTCATTTACTTGCAAATTGCGAAATAAATGAAACGAAGCCTACACTGTGAAACATTTCCCAGGAAATAGAATACCACTCTCTTGAATAATTTTGCCACTATGTTTCTATATACAAGTACGCGAGTGTATGTCAATGTTTTTACCAATCTATTTGTGTATGCATGCGCGTGTATTTTTACCACTCTATTTGTGTATGCATGCGCGTGTATGTCGATGTATTTTTACCACTCTATTTGTGTATGCATGCAAGTGTGTGTCAGCTTGAATTTAGCTAAACATTCTAAATCCCAATGATGAATGGATGTGACCCCATTGATAAGTATTATGATCGGTCAAAAGTCCAACCCTCGGACTTTGATATACCATTTACGCGTTTTGAACATTACCTGTGACAATCATGTACTTATATAATTGTATGTACATAAGTCTGATTAAAATATCTCTCTTAATATTTGAGCGGTTATACAGTTATTTAAATCGGCAAAACGTAAGAGAGTTGCTAAATTGTAGGTTAATCAAACTGAAGGAAATATCTCAATCAGGTAATAGAACAAGTTTCCAAAAATTGAACGTAAATTATAAAAATGATAATGCTAAAAATGTTAAATTTATTTCCTTTGGACGATATTATGTTCCCGTAGAAAAATAAAATTTTTAATATTTCTAGAGTGACTTTGTTAACTTATAAACAGTTAAATCTACACATTTATAAATAGAAATGCATAAAAATCATATACCAATTTGCTAATGGTGATCGTATTTTGTATTTACCAATACCAATTTGTTTAAACAAATTTAACATAATTAATTTTATAATGATTTTAGTTTTCGGAGAAACTAGAGGATAGGGATAATCCCGAGATATTATACTTGACACAAGTGAGCATGCGACCTCTGAGCCAAACATATACATTTAAAAAAAATTATTTTCTGCCATTTACATTTACATAATATATTACAGTATACCCTCTAAATTGGGTCCAAATCTCTTCAGCTAACTTTGAAATAATTGAGAGCCACTAATTTTGACAAAACCTCGTTTTTTAACTATATACATTTTCCGGTATTTTTTCTGCGTTTATATCTACATAATACATGAAGTTTGCCACCTAAATTTGGCCCAAATTCCTTCAGTGATTTTTGAGATTATGATAGGTGAATTTGCAAAGACCAAATTGATTTGACACCCATTTACAGACTAATAAAAGTCAAAGTATAGGGCAAAAACTGGACTTGAGTTTACATCATGATCACTATACTTTCATAGACTATCTTAGTTAAAGTAAAAATGTTTGCTTCATCTTCTGTTAAAAGCATATTTATTAAGAAAACCGATACAAGTTACAATCACTGTCACCATACTTTCCTCTAGCTCAGCTTGAGAACGTTAAAAGAATGAGAAAGTTGCTCTAGTAGCAACAAGTTTTATCCAAATACACTAGTAGTTTCTGTCAATAGTTTGAGCGATTTTTTATAACACACTATATTAAATACTCAGGATATTCCACAGAAAGTTAATAGTGGTAGATGTTATGAACCTTTGGCTGTAGACCTATAGTTCTAACTGAAAAAATGCTTTAAATAGGGTAGAAAGCTATGAAATAGTAATTTAAATGCCGTACTTTAACTTTCTAAAATATATGATCTATTTAAATTGCTGGTTCATAACTTCTTACTTTATTTAAAGCATTTTTGCAACTGGAACTATGGATCTACAACCAACGGTTAAAAAATCTTTTACTGCTCACTTTCTGTGGGACACCTTGTATACAACAACACGCTTTATATAAGTACTATCGAGGATTGTTCTTTAAATAGAATAATCGATTAAATAAAAGCAAATGTTTCGTTGAATCCAAATATAATGAGAATTGAGTTAAGAGAATGCGATATTACATCATCAAGACGTAAGGTATTAAGCAACTGAAAGAAAATGATTTTTGTTGAAGGCATTTTCATCCATTTCCGACGTCTCAGTTTAGGATCTCTGCTTCGTAAGTCGATAAAGAAATCACTTTTTTTCCACGTCCTTGACACTGGCCGATTTTCTGTTCAAGAGTAATGATCAAGATTTAAGATAAGAAGATTATATGGCCAGAAAAATTTCATCACTGAACGCTAGATAGCGTACGACATTTGATGATTCCTAAGAAATATAAAATAGAGTTAAAACATGTAGATATTTTAGTTACTATTCCCCTGCAATGTAATAAGAATACATATATATATATATAATATATATATATATATATATATATATATATATATATATATATATACAGGGTGTATATAAACTGTTTTGACAAAATAAGAGGGGTGATAGTACCCATCAAGACGAGCAATATTTGCAATGGAACCTAAGGTCGCCCTCTACTCTAAGTGTCAGAAAAGCGTAAAGTTGAACTTTCAACAGTGAAAATAAGGATAATTAACTTAATCATAAGTTGCACAATCCTATTTATTTACATCAAAGACTCAAAGTAGATGCTCAATGTGACGGGCAAGGGTGCCGTTGCACAATTCACAATGGCGAATGAACGACTGGCGCACCATTTCGAAGACACCTGGTGCCGTGTTTATCCTGTCCACTGCAACAAGGATTCTCGCGACGAAATTTTCTACGGAGTCCACAGGCGTCTCGTACACCAATGATTTTAAGTGCCCCCAGAAGAAGTCCAGTGGGTTGAGGTCCGGTGAGCGTCGAGGTCAAGCCACAGTTCCACTACGTCCTATCCACCGTCCGGGATATGTGGCATTCAAGAAGTGTGGGATCACTAGAAGTGACTGTCGACTTTGATGTTCTGGAGATGTGATTTCTCCGGCACGACAGCTTTGTCTTCTAAAGTGGCAACTTGTGATTGTTGGACAGGTTTCGGAGTTACTCTTTTCTGACACTCAGAGTGGAATGCGACCCTTGGTTCCATAGTACATATTATTCGTCTTGATGAGTACTATCACCCTTCTTATTGTGCCAAAACAGTTTATATACACTCTGTATATATATATATATATATATATGTATATACACACACACACACACACATATATATATATATATATATATATATACATACACACTCTTTTGCAAAAAAGGCCATTCAATTTGCTGCTCTAAGTCCCTGGACGAGCCGAATGGTCTGGGCCTTTCACACTCTTTTGCAAAAAAAAAAGCACCATGAAGAAATTGACTGTTTTTATTGAAATTAAATGTGCGTACAGCTCATGCACAGGTAATAAAATGATTACAAAATCAAAACCGCAGAACTCATCAATGGTAAGCAATTGCACATTGAATTTTCAAATCAGTAATTGGTGACCCCCCCCCTCCTTGGCGGCAATGTATGATTGTGTACATCTAGGTCAGATTTGATAAAGTGTCTAATGTCATCCTGCGATAAATTATGCCAGGCCTTCCACAATTGTTGTTTCAGATCTGCTACATTTCGGGGTACCCGAATCTGGCGGCCTAGCATGTCTCATAATGCTCGATACATGCTCATCTGGCGAAAGGTCTGGTGACCTTGCTGTCCAAAGAACAGTATCAAGAACAGCACGGCCAAAGAACAGCACGGAGATAGTCCACAGATATGCCAGCCGTATGTGGCGTGGCATTATCTAGATAGAAAATGGCCCCAGAGTGGCGTGCTATGAAGGCTATCGCAAACGGCCGAATGATTTCATCAACATGTCGTTGAGCTGTTAAAATTGTACCCAGGATGACTAGGGGGCGACCTGCTGTCGTAAGAGGTAGCACCTCAGCCCCATCACATCAGGGGTAATGGCTGTGTGTCTGTGTAAAACAAAGGCTGGTTGGAACCGCTGACCCTGGCGCCTCCACATATGAACCCGGTGGTTGTCTGCTGAAAGGCTGAAGCGTGATTCATCGCTGAACACTATGCGATGCCAGTCTGCTGGCATCCATGATGCTCGGCTACGACATCACTCCAAACGACTCTGTCGATGTTGTGAGGTTATGGGCAGACGTCTTAAAAGCCGCCGTGAGCGTAACCCCACCTCAGGCAAGCGACGTGAAATGGTGGAAGGTGCCACGGGTGGTATGGAAGAAGCTGTAACACTTTGGATGGCGGACAATGATACCGTTGGGTCAGTTCGGGCCTGTCGCACAATCATCCGATCTTGCCTCGCATTTGTGCCCCTTGGCCTTCTAGAGCCTTCATTCCGCCGATGAGCTCCTTGCAGCAACCATTGCTGCCATGACCTTTGTGCAGCAGTGCCCGTGTTCGGTACAGGTGGCGGCCTATTGCTCAGTACGACCAGCCAGCTTCACGCATCCCGACTATATGACCACGTTCGAAGTCATCTAATTGCTTATGAGGTCTGCGGCAACGTCGTAATGGCATTATTGGTTGTGTCTCCACGGAACTGCAACGCCGATAACGAGCAAAGATAAACCGTCGACATTTTAACATGTTTTATAGGATGGTAGTTGCGCAGTAGAAACGCGCGCTATGACCGAAGTTAACGCTCATTGGTCTTGCAAATTTAATCATTTGAATACTTGGTAAAAATAAACTTGCAAGCAAAATTTCGAGATGATCGGATTATTTTTTAGGGATGCTTGTTTTTTTTTTGCAACAGAGTGTATAATACAGAAATTGATTGGCTCACTGACAATAAATAAATACTTCCAACTATGAAGTTTTCTCTTTTGAAGCTTTTCATATTAATAAACATTACAATATTATGGTTAAAAATTTGTCCAGAGAGGAAGGATTTGAAACTTCAGGTTGGGAAAACGTCAAAATCGTTCTGAGACAATAATTAAGGTGTTGCTGTGGTAAGACATCTCGTACCCCATTGAATGCATTTCTATATCTAAAGGCTTATATTGAATTAAATAATTTTTACTTAAACTGTTAATTTTTTAGAAATAAATAGTCAGTGCAATGCACATTTCACATTTATTTTCGTATTCACATTTATTTTACTTTTCAATTTATTTTTTATCCATATATTCTGTAGATTTTTTAAAACTAGAAAAATAAATACTTATTATTTCTACTTACAATAAGGGAACTTTAATTTAAAAATAATCAAAAATAGATATACTATGCTCTGAGCTTTCCTGTTGTGTCAAATGAGAGCAGATGGGAATTTAATAAAACTAACGAGACTCGCATGTAATTCTCAAATATTATGGTATTTTCACGCGTTTCATTTAGAGGAGTTTTATCTTCCTCCCTTTAACTGTGTGAATATAATCTATGACACCATATTTCTTGGAGTTACGGCAGTATGAGGAAAGAAACAATAATATGAGAAAATAAGTAAAAATTATCAGACAAAAAGTAAAATTTAAATGAGAAACGAAATCACAGTATGAGAAAAGAAGTAAAAAATATGGGGAAAGAAACAATCGTATGAGAAAAGAAGTAAAAATATGAGGAAAGAAACAATAGTATGAGAAAAGAAGTAAAAATAGCTTCAGAAGAGAAACTTGTATGTGGAAAAAAGTAAAAAGTAGTATGAAGAAAGAAACTTCTTAACATTCTTCAGAAAATAGTCCGTTTAGACATTCTTGATGAGAAATATCTTAAGGCGCGAAAAGAATGTGATTTACATGAAACGGGAGTGGAGATACGTAACGGAAGTGACATTATATTGCTAAGAATACGTAATAAAAAACTATTGTTATTAAGCAATTCTGGTAGAAAAATGTAAAAAAAAAGTAATTTTAGAATAAAAGTATCGAAACATTTTGCTAGGTAGTTTGCACTATTGTCGCACATTACATATCAACATTTTTCCATTCGAAATATGGGGGAATATTATGTTTTGCATGAATCTATAACAAGTAATAGTGTTACTTACTATTTATTTATTTATTTAAACGAATGAAATCATGACTACTCATTAGGATATAGAAATTTTCTTGCAAACAGCAAACTCATACGAAAACCCCTTTGCAAAAATGTGAATGTCATTATTATCTTATTATCAACGATTGCGTAAAGTCCTCATAAGTGCAGTAAATACATTTGTAAAACTTGTTTTTGTCAGCAATTTTTGTCAGCAATTTCAGTTAAGAGCATATTTCATTACAGTAATAAGACCTAAAATAAAAGTAATAATTCTTTCATTAAATACATGCTTATCAAAAGTGGACTTGGTCTATCAAATTCGGCCCGTTTTTTTTAACTTTTACCGCCCCTGATACATTATATATCAAGATGATAAGCAGAAAATTTTGACCTTCAAACTTAATACTCATACATTAGTGATGTCCCCGTTTAGATTTTCATAAGTTGATAATGAAACATTTCTTTCTCCTCCATCACCAACTTGGATCTTCTCTTAAAGTGCAATGCTTAGAACAGAAGATAAGAAGATTTGAAAGGTAGATAAATTATATCACGAAACGCCTTAACATACATTCTTTCAGACACGGAAATATATCTGAAGAGATTGGTAAAACTGCGTTCTTACAGACATAATAAAAGATGTTTGTCTGTATGCATGCGTGTCGTCTGTAGTGAGATATCGAAGCTTCTGGCGGTGACGAAATTTGGTGCAGATATACTTCAAGACTCCGAATAAAACGGCTAGGCAAGATTTTTAAAAAATTCGAATTATTCTTGTAGTTATTCAATGTTGAAGCGTGATTTTTAGCGATATTCTCATACATTAGTTCCATCTTGAAAGACCAAAGAGCATGTTTTCTAACGATGTTTGAACCGAATTAGTTGGATAGTTCCTTGATATGTATTTATTTATTTTTGAATACGTCGAAATATTCATTTTAAAATTTGTCTGATTCTTTTTCGACTCATTCAAATATGGAAGACTATCACAATTTGATACTTTTGCAAAAATATGGACGTATATATTCGCATACGTTGCATACTTTCAGTATCGACCATGGAGCAATATTTGATTATTTTAATTATTGAATTTTCGATTTTCGATAAAATTTTCGATTACTCGATTTTGGAGCTATTTTTGACGCAAAGTGCCATATATTGTTAAACAAAATAAAACTTATTCAAAAAAGTTGCAGCTTATTTATTTAATATTGTTATTTTCTCTATCTTTGATAGACATAAATACCGGTAATGCATGCCGTAATATAAAACACAATGTATGCTCAATATGAATAACATATTACAAATTTCAAGAAAAGGTATAATTTCATAATTTATTTGAATACATGTTTAAAAAATATAGTCTTTCCATGGCTCTATTTTGATGAGCATCAAATTTGATGATCTCTGTCAAAATTCCAAATATCTTTGACAGACAGTTCTAATCCAATTTAGTGGTGCAGCAGCCAGAACATGTGGGAAGAATCTTGTTACAGAGACAGACCCGTGTTCCGCACCAACATTTGGTCGACTGTTTCTTCAACGTTGAAATTAAGTATAAAACTTTTCATTTTCAATAAAACATCGATATACTAATTCAATATAGGAAAATATTTCAAATTAAATTTTAGTAAATATATATATCACAGCAGTAACTTAGAATGTTAACAACCGAAAGTGTAAATGATTTTCGTCAAAGGTATTCATCCTCATCCCCATTTCCGTCGTTTCGGTTTAGAGTCCTTTGCTTCATAAGCCGGTGGAGAAATCATTGTATTTTTCACGTCCTTCACAATCATCGATTTTCGGTTGAAGAGTACTGTTCAAGAACCAAGATAAGAAGATTAAAGGACCGCTGAAGTTTCATCACGAAACAAGACATTTTTCTGAATCCTGGAAATATAGAAAAAAGATTTATACAATGAACATTATGGGTACAATTGTTAATTTTTCTGAATTCATTGCAGAGTTGGTCATTAATCAAATAAAATATAGCAAAAAGTTAATAGGAATTACTTGTAATTGCATTTAAGTTCAATCAAAATTTATTTCTGTCTCATTTAATTTCAATTACAAGTAATTCTTTTGTGAAATTAATAAGTATCTGTTACCTGCATTTGTTCTTGTAATTATTTATTTATTTACGTATAAGAGCGCATAACAAATCAAGGATCCTGATGGGTGACTCTCAAGAACAAAAACATAATGCATTAATTTCGGAAATATCAATATATCAGTTAATTTTTACTTTATTTAACCTTGGACAAACGTACTTTTTTTAAATTAAGGAACTGACATGTTATAAACATCTAGATTTCTGTCATGTATATTTGAAAGCTTACAGAACTTAACAATAGAATTTAAGTTACAATAATTATATTTAGTTATAGGAACATAAAAACGGATCATTATCAGTTTAACATTACTGACTTTAAAACTGATAGCTGATAATAGATTACTATAGTCAACACCATTATTAAAAAGTTTAAAATAATGTGTCAAATTTCAATTTAGGAGACATTAACCCAATGCCAATAACATTGTGTGGTATGAGTTTTGGACGCGAATGCATATAAATGAAATATATTCTTTTAATCAGGTGTAATTTCATTACTATTTGTAGGAAAAGTCATTATCTGTCAGAATCAGATGTGTGCCCTATGTCGTGGTTATTTGATATATCTCTACTTTGTGCACTGTAATGTGACAGGGTAAATGTTATTGCAGTTTGAAGGATTTGCATATTTTGGTCGTAATTGAGCACGAACCATTCGGTTTTATATTGATGCATGTGGGAAAGAAATCATCTTATGTTCTAATAATATGTAGCAATTTTCATCGGAGCAATTTTTCTTCCCTTGGCTATTAATCATTATCTTAACATTTACTGCGTACGATCAACTACGATTGGACAAAATGATATAATACTTTGTGGTATCCGATTTTCCGTCAAGTTCCGTCAATTATTTCGCGTTTGAGAATAAAAATCTAGTATTCATACCGAATCCCAATGCAGGTTTGAGATGCTGGAGTGCTGCCCGAACAAATTGTTGAGTATAATATCGTAATTAATTCCCATAATTGAAGGATTCGAATTTTAAGCCACGCTCCTCTTTCAGATGATAGCATTCGTAAACAGGTGTCACGTTTATTATGCGATCGTTAGTATGGAATAATAATACCTGCAACAGCCTTAAAAAAGTCGATATGTGTCACACAAGTGTATGAACCTCTATGGAGACATTGAGTTCTACGAACTCCTGCAGACATTGAGTCCTACCAACCCCTGCAGACATTGAGTCCTACCAACTCTTAGAGGAGCTGAGTTCAGCAACATTGAGTCTTACGACATTGAGTCCGATAAATAGAGTCTTATGATGCTATCGGCTTAAAAATTCGTTGAAGATTAAAACCAAGCCTCACGAGTCTACGACGGCCAAGTTCGTAAGACAACCCGCCTCTAGGGGGCGTTAATGAATATAGGATCGCTTTGCCATTACAGATAATATTATCCATGAACTCGTATCTCTCTCAATGGTCGATTTTAATTATAATTATTGTACGATAATTTCAATTGATAAAATCTAGCAACCCAATGATTTTAGGGCACTTAGTTATAATTTTATCTGTTTCTTACTTTTCAGTGCATTTTAAATGAACGTAAGACTTATTAAAACTTGCCCAAGAGTGGCTAGACCGGTAAAATTAAAATCCAGAGTAATAAAATTATACCATGAAAGGCAACGAAATGTCAAATTTGATCTTTCTAGTTGGTTCGGTTAAATTATTTCCTCAAAAACGTGTACTTTCATACCGCAGGCTTGGATATTCTGGATCGGTAAGACAAAAAAGTCTAAAGCATGAAAATATACCCGGAAATACAACGATGTTTTTTATTCCCCATGATCATTAGACCTCTTATGAAGTTTACTAACTATAGCTATAGAAGTATGTAGATTGGTTGAGCTGCGGAATTATTTATTATATCTTAATTCGATTCTTTGTTACGTGACTGGATTGTTGAGCAGAGATTTTCTTCGTTTTCTTTAATGAAGTTGTAGTTTGTTAATTTTTAATACGTTACAGGTATTTTTGGAGATATTTTCAATTCAATTCTGAATGGTTTGCAATATTGACTTCTTGAAAGAGAGTGGATAGTTGAAACTGTTGTATTGCCCATTTCTCCATATGAGTAGAGGTTGGAGATTTTTGCGTCATTCTGTATATGAAATCTGGCAAGGGACCATGGTTAGAGAGCAACCGGGAAAATTGTTTGGCAGGTATCTAGAATTCGGTTGTGACTTTTGGAACGACGTTGAATGTGAATCTTCCATTTAATATATTGCTTTTGTTGTCCATTTAAGCTGTTGTATTGTAAGAGTACAAAGATAGGCTAAATAGAATATATGAGATCGAAATATTAAAAATACCCTATTTTCGTGATTGTCCTGCATTGGGTTTTCATTAATTACTAAATGCCGATACAATGAAGAACGAATGCAAAATTCATCTGTCTCGATCGAATTGAGTTAGATACTTAACAATTTCTTAAAGATGAAAAGCTTCTTGATATGAAGAAACAAAGTAATTAGTAAGTATCACTAGAATTAATGACTTGTAAATAAAACAAACGTTAGTGGAGGAAATTTACAGCGACTTGGGAGATGAATGCTTGAATACTCTGACATCTTATTCATTTAGGAACAAATTAATGACTCTTGTGAGATATGCAATTGAATAATATTGCATTTGTCTTCTTCTAAGGATTGATTGCAAGCAATTATATAGGATAAGATGATAGTGGTTGACAAGAAAAAGAAATTCAACGTTAAAAGAAACAGTATATATTATTCTGCTGTTATATGTAAATATTTTATTTTCATTGTATATGACAATTGATTATAACTGGTTTCATGACACAAAAATATTGTGTATTAAACATGTATTACACTGATAACAACTGAAATCGCAACACCATGAAGAAATTGATATATCCTTATGAAGTTTGCAGAATATAATTGTAACAAGGAGATGTGAAAATGATCAAAAAATCTTATCTGGAAGATAAAAGCATGGAACTTTATTGGCATTATATCAATATGGAATAGGCCCACCGCGAGCGGCTATGCAGGACTGGATACGACGAGGCATCCTGTCAATGAGATGGTCAATAGAGTGCTGAGGGATGGCATTCCATACAGCATGCAATTGGGCTTGTGACTGAACATGGTTTGCTGGAATTGGGAGTTCTCTTAATCGACGACCCATGATGTCCCAGATATGCTCAATTGGCGACAAATTCGGAGAATATGCTGGCCAAGGCAGGATATCAAAACCTTGTAGACTATTCATAGTTACCCGTGCAGTATGTGGCCTGGCATTATCCTGTTGAAAAAGCAGTCCAGTCCTGGTTGACAGATATGGCTGTACCACAGGTCTCACAAAGACGTTTCGTTGTGCCGTGATACTGCCAGAAACGTGAACCGAAGGTGTTCGTCTACTAAATGTTATACCACACCAAACCATGGTATCACTTAGGATGGCTGTGACGATTGTGGATTGTCCGACGATTCGTCGTAACAATATTGAGAGGTCATCCCAAGTTAGAAAATCAGAATATGTATATTTAAACCATGGAGTCAGAGATACTTGTTTCTTCTTTTCATGTTTTAAACAATGAAATAAATGCACATATTTTATAGTAAAACTAGTTGGAGTTGAATTATATGTCCCTGACTTTAGTCTGTTTGAAAATACTTTAATCTGTTTGAAAATACTTAATACGTCTGTTTTAAAAAACATATCTCAGGATATATCATGCTTTCATCACAAGACCGAAGGTAGTCGTGTAATATGTATTCATCTATTCCTTCCCCTTTGTAAAATTCATATGGTATAGCGTGGCCGTTACAATAATCCTCCAGTAAGGAGGCCCTCCTTGTTTTGGCACTGCCATTTCCATCTTTTAAAACTCTCCCATTCCTCCATTTTCATTGTCGCTGACTTTTCTATCCCCCAGTGTTTCAGATAAAACTTTCTCTATATACAGCAACAAACTTACTTTTAAGCTGTGACAAAATCACGTTTTAAAAACATTTTATCCGCTGGAAAAGAACTGTTGCCTATACATCGCTCGAAATAAAGTCAAAAAATGCAACAGCCTGAAAAAGTTTCCCTCATAAAAAGCGGGAATTTCTAATCTTTCCTTTACCAGAAGAGAACTCCAGTTTTTTTCCCTTTTTCGTTGCTTTTGTTTATCGTTCTTTAGCGAGTAAATGAGAAAAAAATACTAAGCTCTTGCTTGTTAATATTTTAACTTTTATGCGATGTTTTACGTGCATATTGCGCAAATTTCAACAATGAGAGCAAAATTTGAAAAAAAAAATGCAATTTGGAATAGAGCAGTATGTAAAGAGTTGTAGCTATTTTAGTCACATTATGTGACCAGAAGAAAATTCTCCGTGAACCAAAATTGATTTTTTCAGTAGACGAACTCCCTCTATCGACAAAGTTGGTTACTTATTTCCCCTTCGAAATGCATTACACTTATTTTATTGCTCATAATTGCTCATTAATTGAATATGTTTAAAATTACATCGAAATCGGAATTATGTTTATTTTAAACCTTTTGTTGTCAATGACGGCCTATAGGCGCTGATATAAACACGTGACCTAAAAGAACACTCGTCTATAGATTTTTTTGTCTTTCACCATTTCTTGTTTACACCTGTTTATAAAAGAGATCACCCTATCAATGTTATTCGTCGATTTTTTCTATTCGAGAACTGTATTTATCCATATAATTTTGAACACTTTGGTCCATTCATCATCTGTTTCTTGATAAAGAGGAAGAAAAGCAAAACTATGCCCAGAGGTGGAAAGGGTGTCATTTATATGATTTTGTTATTAGTACATACTATTTTAGTACATTTTACATTATTTTAGTACATGCATAAAGAATTTAAATGCGTTAGATTCTTGTATAAAATTTATCATTGTTTCCGGGAATGGGTATTGAAAATTTTGAATTTTGAATCAATCATATGAATTGTAAAATATTTTAATTCCAGTATTCTATGTAATATATTTACACATAAATTTTAAAATTGAGTATATGCATTCGATTTTCAATAAGTTCTCCCCCTCTCTTACATACACACTTACTTCATCTTTCTTTACCTCGGTTTAATTTAAGGCCTGTACGTATAAACTTGTCAAAAATGTCAAAAACCTTCTCTCAAATATCTTTGTCTTGAAACATTAAGGTATTTTTCACCTTTCTTGTGAGTACAATCTTAATTATATGTTGATCAAACAAGAAAACATCTTAAATTTTGTATGAGGGAACGCATATGCAATGTTTTTAAACACGAAATGTCCATATGTTTTGTCTCTGAACATTCACAGAACTGTGATCATATGTTTTAATTTACTGAGATTATTTTCATAACGATTTTTTTAAAGATGATCTGTATAGCAAATTCCGTTCTGAAATAAAGCTTTTTAAAGTTCTTTTATTGTTTCCAAATCGAGATTATTTGATAATGAAAATTCTCCAATTATTTTATCAACCTAAAAATGTTTTGTTTAATTCCTATTTCCTCCTATATTTTCAGTTTTTGATAACTGTTAATTTCTTGCATATATTGCTGCTTTGTTCTTTTTTTAAGCGATACATACAGTCAATTTATTTAAAAAAAATGTATACCTTGTTCATTACTATTTTATTTTCCTATTTCATATGGTAGTACCTGTTTTTGCTTTTTCAATTGTCTTATTACTATACTTCTGATAATGTAAGCTCACTCACTTTTTACGAATCCGTTAACGGGAGAGACGGCAGCCAATATTTCACTTTATGCACAAAGCTTAACATTTAGTTTAAGCATAGTTTTGAAAAATAAATAAAATCACGTGATAAAATTCCAAAATGTGTTGCAATACGAATAAGTTCACGTAGAGCGCCCCCCCCCCCCCCCGCAGCCCACCCATTTTCCGTTAACTTTTTAACTCATTTAGATACAAATATGGGAAATATCCGAGAACATCTAAATCTCAAATCACATGATCCGAGATTTTTTATTTCCTATTTCCAGGATTTTACGGAAATAAACTGTCCCTTTTATATGGGTTATGGGACGGAAATGGACAAATTGAGACAAATAGAAACACAGGAAATAAATCAATTTTCCTGGATCTGTCCTCGATTATACAAATATCTAACGTGTGGGACAGAATTCTTCGATAAAACTGTGACACGAAAGATGTATTTGTAAATTCAAATCAATAAAAGGAATCAAAGTATTGAATTATGAAGTACAAATTTATAACTTCTACATTTATACTGTATTACTTTGACACATTTTGACTTACTTTGGCACATCTATATTTACCCAACCTGTAAAATCCTTTATCTTTGTGTGTCTGTCAGCAAGTTACGCTTGATGTAAGCTCGATTTGCGAGTTCTTTTGATTGGCCAAGGGCGGGTATAAAACCCACTGAGGCTTTGTTTAGAGAGGAACGCTGTGTGAGAAAATGGAAATATCATGGTGGTAAATAAAATATCTCCTAAAAATCGTGAGAGCAGAGGCAATGCAATTGGTCTCAGTGTGTTGTCAACGTATAGGCTTGCTGCTAAAGTATCTTGTAATAAAACCAGATTTTCCATTAAAATAAGGCAGATCGGCTGATGTAGGAGGTAGATTTCTACTTGTGATCCCACGTGTGATGACCGTGTTACAGTGCCTAGAAGAGATGTATGCCACCGAGGCGAAAAACGGGTTCCCTAAAAACCGCCTCCACCAGATGGCTCTGGTCTCGAATAAGAGATCAAAAACCGAGGAGTTAATATTGAAACTAATGGGAAATGAATGCAAATGAAATGACCGACATCTTTGGAATTAATTGAAGAATTTATGTGAAAGTTGGTGTGATTATTGCAAGTGGTATACAGAAAATGTCATTTGATTTTCAGATAGATTGAGCTAGGGATATATTCGTATTTTTAAAATTTTATTTAAATTGATCTGGTGTTGGCTCAAACCTTTAAGGTCCAAAATAATCAAGTTCATTCATCACAGTAACGTCAAATTCGGTATGACGTTTTCTCTTGTGATACATTTCAGTTCTTTCGATTTTGAAGATTATCGGGCTAGCCCGTCCTGGGCCTGCCATAGGAGTGTACCCGTTTTTAGAGAATAACTTAAAAATCAGAGAATGTAGGAAATCTAAATTTAATAAATCCTTTTCTTTTAGGTATATTTTAATTCTTTCGATTTTAGACCGTATCGGGCCAAACCGTCATGGGCCCACCTTAAAAATTAACTCGTTTTCGGGGAATAACTCGAGAAACGGAGTATCTAAAAGTTCTAAGTTTAGAATGTCGTTGTCATTCGAGGTATATCTTAACTCACTGGAATTAAAACCTTATAGGGCTAGCCCGTCCTGGGCCCAACAAAAGAATGTACTCGTTTTTTAAGAATAACTTCAAAACTGTAGCAGTTACAATATCTAAATTTAGTATATCATTGTATTTTAGGGTATATTTTATTGCTTTGGATTCTGAACCTTATCAGGCTAGCCCGTATTGGGCCCGACATGGAAATGTACTGTTTTTTCGAGAACAATTCGAAAATCGAAGCAGCTAAAAAATCAAAATTTAGTACATCATTTTCTTTTGGGGGAAAGTTTAATACGTTCGAATTTGAACCGTATCGGGGTAGCCCGTCCTGGGCCCGACATATTAATGTACTCGCTTTCTAAATAACTCAAGCAGATCAACTGAAATACTTTATATATCATTGTATTTTCGGGTATATTTTCATTTTTTAGATTTTGAATTTTAATGGGCTAGCCCGTCGTCAGCCCGCTTTAGGAATGCACTCGTTTTGGGGGAATATTTCGAGAACGATGAAGTTAAAAATTCCAAGTTTAGCATATCGTTGTCTTTTGAGGTATATTTGAACTCTTTGGATGTAAAATCTTATCGGACTAATCCGTCCTGGGCCCGCTACAAGAATGAACTTGTTTTGAACGTTCACAGGAATGACCTAAGGCGGGCCCAAAACGGGTTCATCCGATACGGTTCAAAATCGAATGAACTAAAATATTCTTCAAAAGATAAGGATGTACTAATTTTATATTTTCTAGTTGCTCCGATTCTCCAGTTATTCTAAAATAACGGGTCCATTCCTATGTCGGGCCCAGGACAGGCTAGCCCGATAAAGTTCAAATCCGAAGAAACTTAAATATATCACAAAAGCCAACGACATGTTAAACTTGAAATTTTTGGCTACTTGGGCTCTCGAGTTATTCTTCAAAACGAATGCACTCTTCAGCGGACACAAGACGGGTTAGCCCAATGAGGTTCAAAATCTAAAATGAAATATATCCAAAAGGAAATGATATATTAAATTTACATTTTTAGTTATTCCGATTTTCGAGTTATTCTTGAAAACCGAGTAAATTTCTATGGCGGGCCTAAGACGGGCTAGCCCGATAAGGTTCGAAATGCGATGAAATGTTATATACCCCAAAGGACAATGATACCTGTATATTAAATTTAGACATTCTAGTTGCTCAGAATGTTGAGTTATTCTCAAAAAGCGAGTACATTCCTATTGTGCTCAGGACGGACTAGCCAGATAAGGTTTTAAATCCAAAGAGTTAAAATATACCGCAAATGACAAGGATATGCTAAACTTCGAATTTTTAGATACACCTGATCTCAAGTTATTCCACAAAAATGGGTAGATTTCTAATGCGGGCCTAAGATGGGCTAATCCGGTACGGCTCAAAATTGAAAGAATTAAAATATAGCCCAAAGGGAAACGATATATTAAATTTAGATTTACTTCTTTCTCTGACTTTCGCGATTTATTCTCCAAAAACGGGTAAAGTCCTATGGCGGGTCCAAAGCGTTGCTAGCCCGATAAGCTTCAAAATCGCGAAAACTTGAATGTACTACAAGTGAAAACGTCATACCGAATTTCACGTTACTGTGACAAATGAACCTGATTATTTTAGACCTCAAAGGTTTGAACGAACACCAGATGAAGTTAAATAAAATTTTAAAAATACAAATATATCCTTTATCTCAATCTCTCTGCAAATCAAATGTCTTTTTGTGTGTACCACTTGCAATAATCACATCAAATTTCACACAATTTCTTCAGTTATTTCCAAAGATATTGGACATTTCATTTGCATTATATTCTTATTAGTTTCAATGTTAACTACTCAAATTTTGATCTCTTATTCGAGACCAGAGACGTCTAGCGGAGGCGGATTTTCGGGAACAGTTTCTAGCATTGGTAGGTATAGGCGGTTGACCTGTAACCGTGTCTTGCTCTATCGCAGCTGCAATAGAGTTATGACCAGGAATTTTCCACACACGGATACACTGATCTTTTGAGCCCAGAGATAAGCGAAATGGGTCAATCTGGTTTGTTTTAACCTGGGTTTTCGAATGGGTAGAACAGTTCGAATGGATAGAACAACGGGTAGAAGTGTTGTAGCTCAATGTACTCATAGTTATTTACTCCTTGGTAAAGTATTGGTGCAAAAGCATAAACTATATTGTTTTTTTTTAACCTTTGCCATTGATGCCCATGGCGTCCATGGACGCCAATGCCTGCAAAGAGGGATCGAACTGTTTGGGATAAGGTATGTCACATACCTGGCTTTTTGAGAGGTTCTTCGTTTGGGATTGACGTTGTGCGACCCGTAAGCAAAAGGTTAAAATAAAACAGAAATTTAAATTAACTTGAAGATTCTACAAATCGTTCATGATTGATGAAGTTTGAACGAAATAGAGAGAAATATACGTATTCAAGTACTATTTATGTGCCGCCAGGCAAGTTTTTAGATTAACTTGAATCTAAAATATCATCAGTTGTATTGTATAAATTAAATTTATTTACCGTCAAGCAAGTTAATAATGTAATGGGATATTTTGAAGTCTGTGGTCAGAGTATTCAGATGAAAATCGGAAGAAAACTAAGTAGATATATATAGTACTAAGTAGATATATACAGTTAGCGAGCAATTTGTAGCGCTTTGAAAGCTTGTTAATAAAATAAATGAGTACAAAAAAAATCGAATATATTTATCAAATTTTAGGAGTTTTATTTTGCAACACTAATGCGGCTCTGCCCCCTGCTCACCTGGCTTCGCCATCCACCGTAATTCGCTTAGCGAGACAAATTATTCATTTTTAATATATATATATATATTTATATACATCAGGGTGTCCCAAAAACATTGACCTCGGCTTTTATTCCTTAAATAATGACCTTAGACATATATAATTAATTACAACGTTGGGTGAAAAAAGGTACAGAATTTTATGAAATCGGAAAAAATTTTCAGGGAATAAAATGTGAAGAAATACAAAATTTAAATTTTTATACGGTCCCCGTTCGAAAACATTTCCGATGAGTAAAATGTGCCGCATACAGTAATAAGGTGATGTACAAAATTTCAGTATTTTATCATAAAATGTCCCAGAGATATGTTTAAATAAAATTGATGCGGGATTAAGCACAAATTAAAATCTAAATGTTTACAGCAAGAGTGCAAATGACGCAACACAGAAATACATAGGCAAATAATATCTGCCTCTTACCTTTAATAGATCTTTGGCATGGATGGAAAACATTTTGAACAAACTGTGTAATCTTTGTGTAAAGTTATTATTTCTACACAGTGTAGATACTTTTGTACCAATAAATAACAAAATTATTATTTATTTATGTAATCATTGTTTTCTTTCGTAATTTGTGTATGGCCACTGGGACGCGATCTGCCGGCATGATTTTTCCCCTCTGAGAACCCATGTCGATGCATCGAAAAGTGGTGTAAGTCAGCATTTTTGTCTTTTCACATCTATGGTACTTTTTATGGTAAAATGCAGAAATTTTGTGCATCACCTTATGAGTGTATGGAGCACTTTTTACTCATTGGAAATGTTTTTGTACGGGGACCGTATAAAAATTTAAATTTTGTATTTCTTAAAATTTAATTCCCTTAAAATTTTAATCGATTTCATAAAATTCTGTACTTTCTTTTTCGCAATTCTTCTTCGTAATTTATTATATATGTCTAAGATCAATATGTAAGGAATAAAAGCCGAGGGCAATGCTTTGGGGACACCCTATATATATATATATATATATATATATATATATATATATATATATATATATATATATATATATATATATATATATATATATTCTACGTAATTTGCAAGGGATATAAACTTATGAAAAGCTTCCAATTGTAACATCCTTGGTAGCGATCAAAACTTCACCAGCAATATTTTTAACGTTATAATCGATTGCTAATTCAGCTTCTCAAATCCCTAAACTTCTAAACTCCTAAACTCATCCTGAGCAATAAAGTCTTCCCCTTTGAAAAAAAAAGATGACATTCACGAAACACCTCGCATTTACGAATTTATTTCAGAAAAATAATAACACCGTTTCGTGAAACTTCCAGAAAACCCAGTGACGTCAGAAAGCTCCCGTGGTACTTAAACTCGTACCTCCCCCCTCCCGTTTACTTAACTCTCTTAGACTCAGTTGTGAAAAATTCCAAGCAGCGCATTTAAATCCCGAATGACGCGAATCCAAAATTTTGACTTTCTCTTTTTCGTGAGATCGCGGAAATGGGCTGCCCATTCAGCAGGAATAATGGGACGGAAATGGGTGAGATGGGACATACGCCCCGAAAGACAACTGCACTGTTTGAATCTTCACGATCGGGAATTGAAATCTTCACGATTGTATTTATCACTGCACGTAACTTCTGTGTGTAAAGACCCGGAGTTCTGAAAAGTTGAAATGATAGTTTCACATTTCTTCACGAAACTGCGAAAAATGTCGCTAGATCGCCAAAACGTAAATAAACCAAAAGTTAAATATATTGATTGCTGTTCATTAAGTAATGGAGTCAATTTTATTTACTTTGCAATCCAAAAATCATGTATAAGACAGGTTATATGATTAATAAAATTGATCACATGGTCTTAATTTCAGATTTTGCCAATTTTCATGGACTAATATGCATATGACGATTAGTTCTAATATTCTAAATATTACCAAAATATAATCAGCATAAATATCAGACACTGCCAAATTTCACAAAATTAAAGGGCCAGTGGACGTTGAGAAACAATCTACAATATTATACAAATTTCTGTCAGAATATTATTAAGCAGATTACTTCTCATCGATTACGAAAAACTGCATCCAAAATAAAAGTTTATTTCAGAAGTAATGAACATATAAAACTTGTAAACAAGCGTAGTTGGAATGAAATATATATGCTTTAAATGACTTTTTTCTCAAAGCACGATTTTTTGCAATTATTTAAACTTCAAATCGTTCCCAGCATCAAAAATTTTGCTTGATTGGAATTCAAATGTCTTTCAAATATTTTCTTTTATAATACATATTGAGAAAATTTTTTGTTTTCTGCGTTGCTAAGCATATATTGAATCTAAATAGGTCGATGGCAATTAGAGGTTTTTCTCGTAAAATAAGTTAAAATTAGAGAATTTTTTTGGACTTAAATTATTTTTGACTATTAACTGTGAATCTCATTCTTGATTGCAACTAATAATAGCAAAAAATCAAAATTCGATAAAGTTTCGAATCGTAAAAGTTTTAAGTATAGAGTAAAATTAATTTTACAACCATGGTTTTAAGTTTTAAATAAAACAAGTTGCTATAGTAATGTGATGAATGAAAGGAATGCAATAAAAGTGTATGAATGAAATATTTACAGCTTTTACATAGAGAGCCAGGCGATTTATATTTCAATGACATCATTTGAATCAAGTTCAGTTTTTTTCGATGAAGTTTGAAGTTTTCAAATATAATAAATTAATGTATTACTGTGATGCATTTTAGAGATGTTGAAATAAAATTGCATTGCAGTTGGAAAGTGTTGCAATGCTTTATGCATGATTGATCTTTCTTGTTTTAATAATCACAGAACTACAATAATTTATTTTACTTGAAAACTTAAAACTTCATCGAAAAAAATGAACTTTTTCAAATAACGTCATCGAAATATAAATCGTCTGGCTCACTACGTAAAAGCAGTGAATATTTCATTCATACACTTTTATTTCAGACTCTTTTTCTCTCTCATTTTGCGTAAAAAAAATTCATCAATTCTTATACAACTCATCTTACACTCTTTGTTTGCATTCTGCATTCACTAAAGGTATATATATATATATATAGGCTTCGTTGTAGATATAATCAAAGTTTGATAATCATTTAAACTAAATAATATTATAATTGCGTTGGCGCAGATTATAGATGCACAGAAAACATACAAAAATAAAGCGGTTTTAGGACGGATGCAAAACTAAATATAAATTTAAAAGAACTTTAAAATGCAAGATCTTGACTCTGGGGAAAATATGGATGCCATATTTTATTTTGAAGTGCGCCACATGATCTCACCATATTATATGGGTGTAATTATTATTTTCATTTTTATTTAAAAAGCTACAGAGCTTATTTAGCTGATTTTTTTTATATTTTAATGGATAATTTAAATATTTCCTAAAATTTTCGAATCAATCTGTGAATTTTAACTTCGCTTGAAAAAATGTTTGAAAAATTAGGTCCCATAGGGTTCAATGTATTTCATTTTTTCAACCCGGGTTCAATCCAAAACTAATTGGGTAATATTATTCATTTACATTCTCGTATATCCCACAGACCGTCTCAACAACATACTAAACTTCGATCTCGATAAATTCATTATTACGCCAGTTATCGTGCGTACGGAAAGACAGACAGACAGAATGAACAAAGTCATAAACACTTTTCATCTACATTGTAAAGTGTTAAAAACGGGAAAATAAAACGCATAATGAAAAGATACGGATCACTGCTTTAGAAATTCTGAAAAGAATTGCTTTAACCATAAGGCTGATAATCCGATCAGATTACACCCATTTTACCCCCCTACGTGATGGGAATATTACAAATCTAACCATTGACGCTCTTTCAGTTTCTGACATATCTTTTGAAAGCATTCTAAGAAATAAACTCTTCACATTTACAGAAAAATGGGATATTTCCAAAACGTCTCACATTTACAAATTATTTCGAAAAAGAATAAAATCGCTTCGTAATAAATCCTAAATATTCTGCGGCGCCGAAAATACCCCCCCCACACACACACACGCCACCTTCATGACACCACTGCCTGCCGTTTACTTTACTCATTTGAGACACAGCTGGTAAAAATTTCGACCGCCCTTTAAATCCAGTATAACATGGTTTTCTAAATTCTGATTTCGTTCTTCCTAGAGGAAGGAGATCGCTGATCATGGAAATGGGTTGTTCATATTATGGGCGTAATGGGACGGAAATGGCCGCGATGGGACAGATGTCCCCGAAATCGAAGAAAAGAATCAATTTTACTGCAGCTATGATCGATAAGAAAAATATTTCATATATGTGAGCGGATGCGCCTATAAGACTGCAGTAGAAGGATTTGGAAAGTTAAAATATTTTATGGCATTCAAATATTTTAATGACTAAGTGCGGGGGGGGGGGGGAAGCAGATATATTATGGAATTTTTACTTTCTCATTGTATGTAAAAAATGAAAGATATTTAATTCGAATTCGAGTTTTGATGCCAATGTATCTTTTAAGACCTCCTGAACACGTTTTGTCTATTTTTGGAGTGATGTTCGTCTGTCAGCCCGTTTGTCTGTCTGTCCGTATGTATGTATGTGGCCGATTTCTTGTGTACACGATAGCGGCCACAAATATTAATGGATTTTCACGAAGCTTTACATCCGGCTTTGTTATTAAAACAATGTGGAACTAATAGGAATTTCAAATTCGAGCGAAAAATTCGAAATTTCATATTTTTAACATGACAGCATAGGACAGACAATATTTGACATAATTATACCTTAAAGGGTTTATTTATGGCTCCATGATCACAAAACTTCATAGTTTCAATCACTGTTGTGGAAAAAAACTGCGATACAATTTTTTTGTTCATGACGTCATTAGTCTCCTTATGGGTAAGTTACCCCCCCCCCCCCATCTGGGGATGCATGCATTATCAAGTATAGTATTCCAGTTATTTCTTCCACATTCCAGTTATTTCTTTCAGTTTGTAAGTTGATATTTAATTAATAAACTGTGTGTTTATTTGTCTTTATTCGCCCATACTTAGCTAATTTCTATTCAGTACGTTAGACTATTGTATTAAGTTTAATCCATGATTTAAACGCTATATTTAGCATTTTCATTGCACTGCTTTTGAGGCACAAACTATATGAGACAATATGCATGAAATATAATCCAACTTTTTATCCCCAGGGGGACCAACAGGTATCTGGTATAATGAATATAATTGTTGAAAATCCAAACTAATATGCTTCTAGTGCTTATGTCGCTGCTTGCTTAAAGTATGATATGCCATCTTGCGTCTTTAAGCGATGCGCGTCATTCGCCTATGTCTTCAGCTTTCCTTTAAGCTTTTACACGCACATGAGCCGCATTAATAATAGCCTATAAATTTTTTAAAGTGGTAAAATATATCAAAATTTGGTTTCAACTTTCTCGATTTTAATATTTCTCTTATACATTACTATATATGAATAATAATATGGATCATAACGCAAATTGCAGCGCAAATAAAGATAAAAAAAACATACATTCGTTTCGAAAATATCTAGAATTCATTTTTCGGTGCAACAAGCTAAAACCAGAAGGCCATGCATTATTTGTTGCGTTCAAAGTTCACTCTTTACTTGTTATTTTCCCATTCATAAATGATAATAAGTGCTTTAAAAATTGGAAAGTGAGAAAACGAAATAGAAACTAAAAGAAAACGCGTAATAGACAGATATACATAACGGTTCTAAAAATTTTGAAAAACTGCATTTCATCCAATCAGAAGCAAATTATTCAATCAACCTGCAACATTTCGAAAAATCTATGCACACAGAATGATTACAAATTTGACCACTGATGTTATTTTAACTTCTTTAATCTTTTTCAAACCTTTGAAAGATTCCTAGGCAAACTCATCCCGTTTACGACATTCACCAAACGTCGCCCATTTACAAATTATTTCTTAAAATAATAAAATCACTTCGTAATAATCCAAATATTCTGTGATATCAAAAAGTCGTTCATGACACCGCGGCTTCTCGTGTGTTTAATTCATTTGAGACACAGCTGGGAAAAATTTTGACCGCTTTTAAAGCCAGAAAAAACATGCAATTTCCTTCTGTTTACAGAAGATCGGGGATCATGGATATAGGTTGTTCATATTATAGAAGTAATGGGACGGAAATGGCCGGGATGGGACATATGTCCCAGAGGTATAGGAAAAGAATCAATTTTACTGCAGTTTATAATCGATAAGAAAACAAGTTTATATATGGGTTAGGATGCTTCTAGGAGACTGCAAGAGAAAAAATTGAAATATTTGAATATTTTAAGATATGGAAGAATTTAAATGAATAAGTGGTAGATATTATAGACTTCTAGTTATTAGTGGTAGATATTATAGACTTCTAGTTTAGTTTTTTGGTTGTATATTAAATAAAAAACAGTATACTTGTACGTCTGAAATAATTCATATTTAGAAGATGTTTATGTTGATGTCCTCAAAACTTGTAAACACCATCAAAATTCGATTTCAACACTAGCCTCGGTATTTTATCCATGCATTAACACGCCCGGCTCAGAAAATAATAGAAGCCATAAAAAACTGGAAAGTGAAAAAGCGGAAAATAATAAAATGCATAATAGACGGATATGAATAGCTGTTATGTATAAAGTTCTGAAAAGTTTTGCTTCACCAAATCAACGCAAATTATTCAATCAATCTGCAGCGTTTCGCAATCCTAGCTGTGTGCTAGGATTATTGCAAATCTGCCTTCTGATGCTGTTTCTGATGCTTCTTAAAACCTTCAGGATTTTGAAAGCACCCTAAGCAATAAACTCACAACATTTACGAAAAATATGTTTATGAAACGTCTCACATTTATAAATTATTTCGGAAATAAATTAAATAAATTCATAAAATATCCCAAATATTCTGCGTTGTCAAAAAGCCGTCATGGCGCCGCTGCTTCTTATTTATTTAACTGGTTTGAGAGATTCAACTATAAAATTCTGACCGTCCTTAAATCCAGAATAACACGATTTTCAGAATTTTTTTTTCTTTTTATTTCAGATGATTGCGGATCATAGTAATGGGACGAAAATTGTCGAGATGGGACAGATATTCTAGAAATCTAGTAAAATAATTATTTTAGAAACTATGCTTGATAAATTAGGGCGAATGTTTCTATGAGATTGTAGGAACATGTTTTTGGAAATTTAAAGATTATATTTCATTGGAGAATTTAAAAGGCTGAATTGGGGTTATTATGCAAAATTTTAATTTTTAGTTTAAAACTTAACTTAAAACTGGTATGTTTTTATGTTTTTAATACTCTATTTAGCTAATTTGGAGAACATTTGTATGCAGCATTATAGATTATAATATTTAGTTTGGCCTGTTCCTGCCCTTTTGGCATTTTTCGAAACTTTTAACTACGAGAATTCTATATTAAGTTTAATATTCTATCGTAACATTATAATAATAAGAATACGTCATTTATTGCCGAACATGCCTTTTTCAAAATCGCACATTCAAATGAGATATAAACGTAAATTAATATAACTTTTCAATCTTTATAATACCTATAACAATTTAATAATTATACAATTCCGACAAATACCCTTAGGAGTTAAAAGCCTCGGCTGTTGCACTTAAGTAGCCCATAGCTTATACGTCTCTATGGGATGCCATAGAATATTATCTCGAACATTCATTAGAGTACCAGTTTTCTCCAAAGAGGTATTAATATACAACATGCAAGGATATTGAAGAATCCTAATGATAAATGACATCAGTGGGTACAGAGGTTGTAAATGCTGAAGGTGTAAAAGCCTTAAATGTTTATATCCAAATAATGCCGAAGAAATTCTTTTATTTTCGTTTGAGCCATTTTCCGAGACAGTAAGATAAGTGATAAGCATATTTATTCGCGAAAATGTAAGATTAATACGTTAGGGAGATGGTGCTTCGTAAATTAATATGAATGTTAAAGCGTTTGTTATGCTTTTTGTATGTCAAATGGGAGACTGGAAGGAATTACTGTGAAGAAGTGTGCATTTAAGGTGATTGTTCGTAATAAAAGGACGCCAATGGAATAAAATAAATATATATTTGATGAAAAAATTGATTCTTGAAGTTAACAGTTCATTTATAAAGTATGAAGATTTTGTTAAAAAAGGTTTGGTTTTTAAAGAAAATTATAAAGACAAAGTGTGTTTCTTATTTGGAACATTAGAAGAAAATGTTAACTTTATCGTGTTGAAATCTATCATAATTTTCTATCGTAACTTAAGAACAAAAATTTATGTTTAGTAAAAGTTGAGCTGCCATTGATCTTCGGAGTTATTTATAAATATATATTTTATATCCATTTATTTGTTATTCAAATTGAAAAAAAAAATAATGACAAAAAAATTGACAAACACACTTAATTTAATTGCGTTGCTGAAGAACATGATATAAGATAAAATTAAATAACCATTTTGTTTTCTTAATATTTTTCATTGTTGACTAAGAGCTTGTGAAAGATAAACCATGGTGATAGATTTTCCATTTAAATTCATGTTTCAAACATTGATGTTTTTAAACAATTCATGTTTTCAAAATGTGACTTATTAGCGCAATAAATTTCCACCAAACTCAGAGATATAGTTTTAATTCACTTTTACATTTTAAACTAACGATTTTAAACCTTTTTCTTTTGGAGGAACCAGGGAGTTAAAAGAGTGGAACTCCTATGAAAAGTTTCGTTTTCCATTAATATCTCGACAATCCCTGGTCTTAAAAACTCGAAATTTGAACTAAATTTAAGTGGGTTTATTTCAAGGCTACCCACAAAGTATTATTAATTTCGGTTCGACCGTTCTCCCGTGATGATGAGACTAACGAAAATTTCGTTTTTCATTAATATCTCTAGAATGGTCGTAGAAACTTGAAACATGGACTAAATATTAAGTGGGGTTATTTCAAGACTACCCACAAGATTTCATCAAATTCGGTTCAGCCATTTTCTCGTGATGATGGGATAGACAGACAGAGAGACAGATATTCAATTTTACTGATATAGATTATTTTCATCCACAGAGCAGATTTTCAATTTTATTTATATAGATAGACATAATATATTTACAATAACAGTTCTTTGGAGTTAAAAGCTATTACCGTTGCACATATAAAACCCATGTCTACGATACGTTTCCGAATATCATTTCGAACAGTAATTAGAGTACAATTGTTTACAAAGTGGTATTAGTATACATAATATCGAAGAATATCGCAAAAGACCCGTAATGATAAATGGCATCGGTTGGGCGGATAATGAAAATACCAAATGTGCAATAGCGTAAAATGTTCTTTTTCGAATAATCCTGAAGAATTCCAAATTATTCTCTTTCCTAGCCATTTTCTGAGACAAGATAAGTGATAAATATATTTATTCATGAAAACGTAAGATAAATGCTTTTGGGAGGTGATGTTTCGTAAATTAAGATGAATGTCAAAGCACTTTGTGTTTCTTATTATTAAAATGGAGTTACCCCATATAAAGTGTGTGTTACCGTATATGAAGTGTGTGTTACCCCATATGAAGTGTGTGTGTTACTCCATATAAAGTGTGTGTTACCCTATATGAAGTGTGTGTTACCCCATATATAGTGAGTGCCACTCCATATAAAGTGCGTGTTTTCCCATATAAAGTGTAAACTAGCTATTTCACCACCGCCCTGCGCACATGAAATGGCTAACTGATCTTTGATGGATGAAACAAGCTATATTTTAAATTAAGAATATTACAACAAAATGTACTATAGAGAGGCACTAAAATTAGAAAACTATCTGCGTCTTTAAATTATGCCATTTGTTTTTATCTAAAAATTATATGTAAGCTATTTATTTCGACAGCATTTTTCAGCATAATTAATGTCTTTCAAGAAAAATTCGAAAGATTGAATTTCTTCGCCTGGTTCGTTTACTTATTTGTTCTTTATTTCTTTCGACCCACACTTTCAGACCTACCCGAAGGGGTTGTTGTTGAGGTCCAGACAGTCCGACCTCTACCCGAAGGTGTAAAATACCTGTTTGGACGGTCGGGACAGTGTCATCCAATTTAGACCGGAACCTAGTGGGGACGACAACCACAGGGACCGTAGCCTCCTCCCCCTACCACCAACCTCTCGAAACTGATTTTCAGAACCACATACTTAATGTGCCTGTTTTTTGCGTGAACATGGGGACAATTTGGGTAGAGTCGAGAATCGAACTCGGGTCCTTCGATAGCAATAGCCGTACCTTATCCCACCCCCGTCTGCTTACTTTAAAAATCAATATATCTCTGACTTTTATTGATTGAAGTTTTCTTACCAAATTTCATTTGATTGTCTCAATGGGTTCTAGAGACATCGCGCTCTATGGGAAAAGTAAACTTTCAATATATCGAGAACGACTCGTGATGACTCTTTAGTTTCGGAATTAATTTCAGGATTTTAAGAACGATCCGGTATTTTAAGACGAAGTTAGTATCCGATGAAAAATGCCATTTGTTTTTAAAAACAAATTATATATAAAATTGCTCGCTCCATAAGATTTTAAACATAATTATTTATAACATTTTTTGATTTTTGATAAAAAAAGAGTTATGAGTTCAAAAACTGGAGGGCCTTCTCCATGGTTATTAGTTAATTCATCCCGGAAATCAGTAAGCTTCTGACGTTGATCGATTGAAATAATTGCAATTAATTTCACATAACTTTTTTAGTTTGTTCGAGGGATACATTCTCATGCACTTACAAATAGAGACAAACATACATAATTGTAAAATGTGGTTGTTTCGCATTCGCAGCCAGCTTAAAGTTTGTGGAGTCATCAAAATTACAAAGTATTTTTCCTTACTCCATTGTAATACCATATTTCTAATTCTTTCCAATAATACGATTATTGGAAGGAATTAGAAATATGTTGGTTTACATATACAGCTTAGAATTCGAAATCTCTTTGTGTCAAAAATTATATTATTTCGAGTCATAATTCGAATTTAATTACCGTGAAAATGGTATAAATGTACAACAATGAGCATTACTAAAACATTTTCGGAGCCTTAATTCGAGCCTTAATTCGGAGCCTTAATTCGAGCCAAAGAGGTATAAATATATAGCAATAAGTATTATTGAAAAACATCCATGGCAAATTATATAATTTTTCACCTCTAATTCGAGTACCGATGTCGCCAAAGTGGAATAAAAGTAAGAAATGAACATTATCTATAAGCATCTTTCAAGCCATAATTCTAGTACAGTTGTCGCCAAAGCGGTATAAATATATAACAGTAAGTATTATCGAAAACCGTCAATGATAAATTATATCACAGAACGCAAAGAAGTAAATACTAAAGGTGCAATAGCGTAAAATGTTTTTATCTGTATAATTCGGAAGAATATCGGTTTATATTATTCTTGGAAGACATTTTCTGGAACAGGAAGATAAGTGATAAACATATTTATTCTCGAATTATGTAAGAGGAATGTGTTTGGGAGGTGTTTTGTAAATTAAGATGAATGATGCATAATGTTTTATCTTACGTATTATTAAAATAGAATGATGGATGAAATCACTGATGGAAACTTCAATTTCAGGAAGTAAGATTGTTTAGCTTAGTAAATTATTATCTTGCAAATGTATATATTTATTTAATTTTTTTTTATATTTCTGGAGATTTCATAAATTTATCAGGTTGCCAATAGGGTATAATAACTTTCCCTATATATATAGTACTATCAGCTGGAAAAATATTGTAACGGGGTCAAAAATTCAAATTCGAGTTTTCGACGGAAGATCACATTTTAAGCATTCGTGAACTCGAATTGAATGTTTTAGGAGGAGGTGGTGTGTGTGTGTGTGGGGGGGGGGGGAGGGTAATATCTCATGAACGAATAGAGCGTTTAGAACAACATTTGGTACAAAAATTGCAATCAGTGAATACTGGAATCCTATTGATTTTAAAAGCAATTGAATGCTCGAAAGACTCCCAAATTTTCATATAAAATTAAAAAAAGTAAGTCATAAAAAATAATAATCTTTAATAATGTTACTTAAATAATCATTTCTTATGAAATTTTCCATCAAAAAATGATACCTTAATGATACTTTAGAACGCTGGTATGAGTGATTTTTAAGATTTTCCAAATTTTTAAAGAAATTTATCAAAAAATCACAAAATGTGAAAAGAAAGAATGAACTGTTGGAAAATATGTTCATTTTTTATATGTATTATTATGAGATAAATTTGTTTAAATCATTCTTATGGATAGATACTTTGTAGTAGTTGTATACTTTGATGCTAAACAATTCGCTAACAGACATTTATATAAAATAGTTGTCTCTCCGTTTATCTGTAACTCTTGATGACACATTTGGCGAGACTTGGCGACTTATTTAGCGAAATATCGCCAAACTGGCGATGTGTGGTCTCATATAGACAAAAATGTCGTTAAAATTGCAAAAAAGACTTTAACGAAAATGACACCAAATTGATGAATTAATTATTAATATATTTTAATATATGGACTCTATTGTGTGTTGCGGACGCTATCAATATTGATAATGGTCAAGTTAGATTTACGGGAAATATAAGTTAATTACATACTTTGAAATAGTTTTATATGTTGCCATTCTGAAAAGTGCTCAATGTACAATTCAACGTCGAAAACATTGTGCTGTAGATTTTAAACATATTTTTTGACTGTGAAAGAAATAAATTTATTATGATATATTCAAATGTACAATAATACACTAATTTTAGATACTGAAAAAACAATGGGGTAGAACTACGGCTCTTCTGGAATGTGTCTTCCAGGTGCCTGGTCCAAAGTGGTGCAAATGTATAACAGCAAGCTTTAACGAGGAACTTCGTTGATAAATTGTATTATTTCAAGCAGTAATTCCAGTGCACTCATCGCTAAAGTGGTATAAATATGAAACAGTAAGTATTATCGAAAAACATCAATGATAAATTATATCACAGAACGCAAAGAAGCAATTACTGAAGGTGCAATAGCGTAAAATGTTTTTATCTGTATAATTCCGAAGAATATCGCTTTACAGCATCCTTCGAAGACATTTTCTGGAACAGGAAGATAAGTCATAAACATATTTATTCTCGAATAATGTAAGATGAATGTGTTTGGGAGGTGTTTCGTAAATTAAGATGAATGATGCGTAATGTTTTATGTTATTTATTATTAAAATGGAAAGGCGGAATGTAAACTATTACACCGATAAAAGCTACAGTTTTAGGGAAGTACGATTGTTTAGCTCAAAAGGTTATTATCTTGCAAATATATATTTATTTAATTTTTTATTATATTTTCTGAGATGGCATAACTTTGTGACATGGAATTAAAGATTTAAATTCGGGTATTAATTTTACTTTAGATTCAATTATTCAATCGAATTAAATCGAATATTCAATCGAATGGCACTGGAGATTGCATCAGCATATTCTGGTCTACGCACTGGATTGGCCATGATAAAATGTAGTGGCGTCTGCAGTTATATGGCAACTAGGACTTAAATGTAACTTTACCGTAACCCTTCGTTAAATCCAGAGCATACAGCAAGTTTTGATAATGGTAAAAGTTAAAATTTAGCATACTTATTGGTTCTACATTCTTCATTTTCAAGTGTATACCGTTTGGAAACCTTATTTTGACTGCTTAACTAAACTCACAGTACCGACCTGTAATAAAACATAAATTAGGCAGGCAGCTTTTAATCATCAAAGTTCGGCATTTTATTGCAGATAACAAAATCCACAAATTCGCTTCGCGTCTTTTATTTACTTATTAGTTTGAAAAGTATTAGATATTTGCAACGGTACTAAGAGAACTTTTTATCTGCTTGAATTTCGGACAAGTCATACAGCGAGGAAACAGGACGCAGTGTATGTCATGCACTGCGTCTCGTATGTTGCTTAAATATGTAGCAAACGGTTAAAAACTGCTTTTTTGCGTCTCTAGTGTAGCATGTGGCTATGTGTTTTCAGTGTGACAGCAGTAGGTATCAATTTGTTCAAAACTAACCACATTTTGCCCGTTGCATCGTGAGTCTTCAATGTGTGACTTGCTAACGCATAATCGAGCCAAGGTTTCTTGATACAAGGTATGTAGTTTCATATCAATTTACCTTGATGCGTACAGACAAGTTCTGCCCTACCGCATAGCTAGTTTCAAATTTCCTTAAGACAGTGTTCATACTGACCCACCTACAGGGATATTCTCAAACTTAGTTCTCAACCTGCTCACAAACTCAGCACACAGTTCTCAACCTGTTCTCAAATTGCTCACAAACGGGGATGTTCTCAAACGAGCTTCTATTGCTAGTCCATGCTGATGCGCGCACCAAATGCGTGAAAGAAATTTATGAATGCTATTATCTGAAATTTGAGCGCGATCTTAACTTAAACCTCAGTTAAAGACACGTTTCTGGTTTTTGAAATTTAAAACAAATCTAAAATACGTTTTAGGGATTTTGTTTAAATTAAAAAAAAAGCTCTTTTTAATGTATTTTCAACTCCCTCTGAAATTTTCAAATCCAACGCAATTCTGTAATGTGTAAAGTTTGGGTAATTTTCTGTTGTAAAAGAACATTTTTTTGCCCCGAATATTTTATTTATCATTTTAATATATCATTTATGGAAGGGATAATATGTAATTTTTTTTGTTATATACATAATAATTCCTTGCAAATATTTACTGAGGATAAGGCTATTCGCTGGTACACGCATGTGTAGCTTATGCGTCTCTATGGGATACATAAGTGTATTATTTCGAACAATCATTAATGTACATCTGTCTCCAAAGTGGTATTAATATACAACGTGGAGACTTATTGAAGAACCACGATAATTAATGGCCTCAGTGGGTGGAAAGAATGAAAACGCTGAATGCGTAATGGCGTAAAATGTTTTATCTTGATAATAATATTGAGCGATTTGTTTATTATCTTTTCTAGCCATTTCTTTAGGCAGGACTATAAAATATAAGCGTATTTATAAGAAAAAAAAGTGCAAGATGAATTTGTTTGGGAAGTGATGTTCGTAAATTAAGATGAATGTTAAAATATTTATGTGCCATGTTATAAAATGGAAATCTCGGAGAAATAACTCCAATGAACGTCTGATTTATTAGAGATAAGATTGTCCAGTTAAAGTACGCTGTTGTTTTGGTGAAGAATATCTTTCTTTAATGAATAATTGTTTATACTTAAAAGCATAAAATTGTGTACTCTGACGATATCAGTACTTAAATAAAACACGGTAGTGAAGTTTTTGAGTTAGTTTGGTTTTTAAAGGAAATATGAATACTTAAATTATCCTCTAGATAATTTGTAAAACATGCAAAACTGTGGAGAACATCATTATACCTACACCGTGCTGATTTTTTTATTCTTTTGTTGTAGTTACAAAGTACATAAATATGATAGTATTTCAAATGTTAAAAAATCGTTTTCTGGTTCAATTAAATAAAAAAATAAATGCGAAATCTTCATTTTAGGTTAGTGTAGAAATATGGATTTCCGCCAAAAAAACAATGTCACATTTTTCGACAGGTATTCTCAATTTAAACTATTTCTTGAAAATGCGGAAATACTTGTTGTCGTAAATCACTTAATATATTACATTCTACTATATCTGTATCTAGTAAAATATTATCTCACGATTTTGCTTTCTGACTAGTCGCAGACAGAAAAATAAATTGATAAGTTAATCTAAAATATAACAGCTAATACAAAATTTATTAAACATAATACATTTTGAGAGTGCTTGCTTATGGGAGAAAAATAAGTATTGTATAAACACTTCAGAATAACAAATAAAAACACACAACTGCGGAAAATGATGCTCTACACATATTATTTTCCTATGTGCAACGATTTTAAATGTCTTCTGCCAGTCGTTATTGTTCAGCTATTAATAAAATTCCTTGTTTAAGATTACACAAATGAGTGGAAAAATATATAAAATGTTATGCTAACAGACAAATAACTGAAGAAAAATTCCCCCATATCTACTGCATTCTGTGTTCTCAGTTAAAAAAGAAAATTTCTCTCTGACTGTGTTCTGTATCTCAATTTGAAAAAGAAAAATTCTCCTATATCTACTGCGTTCTGTGTTCCAAGTTATAAAAGGAAAATTTTCCTACATCGACTGTGTTCTGTGTTTCAAGTTAAAAATGAAAAAAATGTTCTATATCGACTGTTTTCTGTATTTCAAGGTGAAAAAGAAAAATTCCCCCATATCGACTGCATTCTATGCTCCAAGTTAAAAAAGAAAAGTTCTCTCATATCGACTGCGTTCTGTGTTCCAAGTTTAAGAAGTAAAATTCTCCCATATCGACTGTGTTCCGTGTTTCAAGTTGAAAAAGAAATATTCTCCCATATCGACTGCGTTCTGTGTTCCAAGTTAAAAAACGAAAAATTCTCCCATATCGGCTGAGTTCTGTGTTCCAGGTTAAAAAATCTGAAGTGGAGAACACATGACTTTCCTTATATAATACAATGAATTTACTAGTTTTACAGTCAACAAATAATGTATAAGATCCATGGCGCTGTGTTTTTGTCGTTGAATTGTACATTTATCGATTATAGGAAAATATATATTAGGGAAAGTTCTCCAGATGACAACATGTAAAACTATTTCAAAATACTCAATTACCTTATACTTCGCGCAACTCTAAATAAACAGTCATCAATATTGATAGCATCCTCACTAAGCGATAGAGTCAATATATTAAAATTCCTTAATAATTACGTCATCAATTAGCCGTAATTTTCATTAATTTAACGTCGTTTTTTCAAGTTTGACAATATTTTTGCCAATCTGGGGCAAACTATCGCCAAGTTGGAAATAATTTGCTAAATTATTCTCTGAGTTTGCCAAATGCATCACCAAATGTTGCAGACAAACGGAGAGAAGAGTGTTTCTTATATACTAGTAGGTATGGCCATCATCTGACGGAAATCCGAATTTAGAAGACATTACTTCCCATTTGGCATCATTTTTATCAATCTGGCGACATTTTCGTCATTTTAGCAACATTTAAAATAGTCGCCAAATTGGCGATATCCAGCTAAATTTCTCGCCAAACGTTACGGACGGAGAAATACATTATTCTTATTGTCTACGATTATGGTATTTTCAAGGTATTGAACTTTCATCATGTAGTAGTCATTTGCATTGATTTAGCGTCATTTTTATTAATTTGGTGGTATTTTCGTTAATTTAGCAATATTAAAAAAGTCGCCAAGCTAGCGACATTCCGACAAAATCTCGCCAAGCGTTATGGATGGAGATATAATTTATTCTTGTAGCATAAAAATGACTATTAGCGTCCAAATACAAAAGTATTACCTGAAGCATCTTTTCACATGAATGGAACTAGATAGATCCACGAGAATGATGCCACCAAATTTATCGCATGATATTACTTATATAAAATGAACATATTTCACAATAAGTAATATATATTTCTTATTTTATATGATTTTTGAATAATTTTTTTTAAAATGTGCAACATCTCGAGAACGGTTCGTGCTAGCGTTCTAAAATTTATCTCAATTGCTTTCTAATGAAAAATTACATACGAAATGACTATTTGTGTAACTTTATTAAATGTATGAATTTTTTGATGATTTTTTCAAAATTTCACTCGAAAATTTAGGGGGTTTTGAGCATTCGATTGCGCATAAAAGCAATAGTCTTCCAGCATTCATGGATTGTAATTTTTTACCAAATTTCATTCGAATCATTTGTTCGTCAGTTATAGTCTCTACAGACTCACTGACACACACACATACTTTCAAACACACACACACACAGGCATCATCTCAAAAACGTCTGATTCGTGTTCAGGGATGCTTCAAACGTGCTCTCCCGTCGAAAACTCGAATTCGAATTTTCGACTCCGTCACAATACTTTCCTTATACATTATATGTATATAAAGAAAGTGAAAAAGATAATTCTCGCATATCGACAGTATTCTATGTTCCAAGTTATAAAATGCAGAGGATATAAATATAAATTAACTAACAATTATTATTATTAAGAAATTATTAAAATAATTCTTAGCATACGCTTCGAATATGTAAGTTCTACTGGAATACTTATATAATAAAAGTTTATATAGGATATTTCATAAATATATATCCCAGTATCATTTTTGCAACGATTGATCGTACAGACATGCTTCCAGTTTTTTAAAACGAGTATAGAATTCAGACTTATTCTGCAGGGATACTATATAAATATTGGAATTAGTTCATCTCTTAGGATTAGTATATAATAATTGGAAATTCAATTTTTTATTAAGGGTACCGTGGACGTTGAATTTTTTTTTATTTATTTATTGACTTAGAAACATGAAAATTTGTATAAATATTCCTGTTAACATTACTATATAAAATATCATTAACTTTTTTTCAATTTTGGTATAATTTTTTTTACGAAAATTTGAAAATGCTCCTTACGTGCCATTTGTTCACAGTTTTGATTAATTTTACATTATGATCACTCAAAAACACGTTATGAATAAATTTGGGTATTCATTTTTAAATCCCTTAGAAAGTTCATTTTTCTAAATATTTTTCTGATTTAAAACTTAATTTTCATCATTTAATTAGGTTCTTATTCACTTTTAATTACCTTAATAAAGTCTAATTGTAAAATGCATACACAGTTTCATTAAAAAGAATGAGAGGTGTCTTTTTGCCAAATTTCATGCATCTCAGATAAAAATCAAGACGAATGGAGTATTTTTTCAAAACAGTATATATCAACCTTTATGGATGAAACTCCTATCACCAAATTCCCATCACTGAATCTACTTTAAACTGTAGATCCCAATCAAAGCCGTCATCGCGTGCATAAAAAATCCGATGTGGGCAGCACATGACTTTTCTTATATAATGCAATGAATTTACTACGTTTACAGTAAAAAATATATATTATTTTTATAGTAGATATTTATATTCTTCTTTCCAAGATATTGAATTTTCGTCTATTAGTCGTCATTTTAATTGATTTAGCGTCATGTTTATCCATTTGGCGACTTTTTTTGTTAATTTAGCAACATTTAAAAAGGGGACATTCCACCAAATTCGTCGCCAAAATATCGCCAAGGGTTATGGACGGAGAAATAAGTTATTCTTATAGCAGATAAATGACTATTGGCGTTCAAATACAAACGTATTACTCAAAGTATATTTTTTCTTGATTGGAAGGAGCTATATCCACGAGAATGATGTCACCAAATTTATCGCATAGTATTACATATGAAAGCGAACATGTTTCTCAATAGGAAATATTTTATTTTTATTTTATATGACTTTTTGATAATTTCTTTGAAAAATGTGCAATATCTCGAGAACGGTTCATGTTAGCGTTCTAAAATTTATGTCAATCATTATCTAATGAAAAATTACATGAGAAATGTTTATTTGCGTAACTTTATTAAAGGTTTTGATTTCTTGATGATTTTTTCAAAATTTCACTCGAATATTTAGGAGGTTCTGAACATTCGAATGCGTAAAAAGCAATAGGTTTCCAGTGTTTACGCATTGTAATTTTTGTACCAAATATCGTTCGAATCGGTCCATTCGTTCGTCAGTTGTCTCCACAGACTCACTGACACACACACACACACACACACACACACACACATACTTTCACACACACACACACACGCACACAGACATCACTTCAAAAATATTCGATTCGTGATCAGGGATGCTTGAAACGGGCTCTTCCGTCGAAAACTCGAATTCGAATTTTCGACCCCGTCACAATACTTTACTTATACATTATTGTATATAAGGAAAGTAAAAAAGCAAAATAACACGCAGTCAATTTCTGTCCAATTTGAGAGCTATAGCGATTGACCGAAGCATAAATTCTTCATTTGAAACGAAAACGTTTCTACTCCTACAAGTTATCTTGATGCTTTTACTTGTGTAGGCTCACCCAGCTCTCTTTCAAGTGCCTCTTACAGAGATATGGATGAAGTAATTACATTTTACATTTTAAAAGGCACCGACATTTAGGCCCCCGTCAATGTCGCTGCAAAATTTTGATTTCCGTTTCTCCGAATCTCCCGGAAATAGTTCGTCTCTGTGACCAAGATACTTTATCCGGATCCGGGAAAAGAGAGGAAATAAATGAGACAGATATTTCGACAGTCGAAAAGGATTCCATTTTCTAATCGATATTTCAATGTGCACCATAAGGAAAGGAGAGAGAGACACTTCTAGCATATTTTGTAAGTTTATGTATAAGCTATTATAATATTGAAACTTTGTGACCATCAAATATATTTCCCTAAAACAGCGCTCACATTCATAAAGTTTGAATAAATAGATCGACCCATTTTAACGAGCTTTAAGCCAGATCTATAAAACGAGGCCTTTATATGCAAAAAAAGTTTTGGGAATTAATCGAAATATGCATAATTTAAGCAATTTCATGTTTTACTTCCACGCTTTTTACGCATTGGCAAACTGAAGATTTACGCGGTGCTGTTTTTGGCATAAATAAGAAGTAATTAATATCTTCGTATTGTAATATTGGAATTTTCTATGTATTTTTAAAGTGGATCCGTAAGTGTTGTGATTTTAAATTTCGAACGCTGCAAGGAAAATCGAGTTTTACAAGTACATGCTTCTTGACGTCACAAATTGGATGTGAACGAAATTTTAAAGAAGGAATACTAACACAAGCTCTAATAAGCTCTAACAGAAGCTCTCTATCTTAAGTGCTATGGTATTAATTTTTGTTTCATAGTATAAAAGATTATTCTTTCAAATGGACAGCATTTCTAATTTCCGTCAAACAATTAAATCACTACACTGCCGAATTACATGTTATTCAGATAAATATCTTTAAAACTAAAATAAATATATACTAGAGATCTCTCTCTCTCTCTGCAAGACTCGAAATTATTAATACACAGTAAAGCTTGGCAGTACCTGAATTCAAGCCTGGCAGTACCTAAATTCAAGCCTGGCAGTACCTGAATTCAAGCCTGACCCGAGTACGGAAGACAATAGGCCCAATGTCTCTTGAATTTTGCCTGACTGGGCTTAAAACACTGTTTATCCACCTAAGTAACACGCTAATTAACATAAGTATTAAGATAATTTTATGCTTAAACCTCAATTAAAAGTTGTTTGTATAGAAATATCTTTTCACACAGCTGAAATAACAATACTTTTGTATATTATACTAAATTTTAATAACACTTTTTCGAACATTGAATACGTCCGATCCGGCCCAGGCCAAACATTTCAAAACGAAGCTCGAGTTAAGCCTGTATCTCAAACGTCTAGAATAAATCTGCTTTGACTCGGTCTGTAGATCTGAATGGTCTAAATAAGTCTGTGGGCTAAGCCCTAACCCATAGGGAGACCATTAAGACATTGTTAGTTTATGTCTTAATTTCGAAAACTTGATTTCAAATTTTCAACTCAGATACGGTACTCTTCGTGGTGCCTTAAAAGGCCCAACCCACACGACTAACCCGAAGAGGATATAGGAGCTAAATGTGTGGTCTTTGCGGCGCGTGTACTTTGAAGTCTAAGTGTAAATATTGAAAAGTAATAGATAAAATATCGCTGACTTCATATTCTTGGGTACACTTAGAATGCCTTTTTGGTTCCATCAGACTAACTAATAAAGTTTTTATTTTTTGTTGTTAGTATAAGTTTTTGTTAAGATTTATTGTTAAGTTTTTGTCAAGCTGCATTCGAAAAGCTTTAATTAGCGCTCATATTGCAACGACCAGTGAGGCCTTCTGATGATGAAACGGCGATGAAAAAAATCATTCCGATAAAAATATGAATATTTGTTTCAAATTCACCAATACTATTGAAAATTATACATATTTATTATTTTCTTTATATACATAACGTATAAGGAAAGTACTGTGACGGAGTCGAAAATTCGAATTCGAGTTTTCGACGGGAGAGCACGTTTCAAGCATCCCTGATCACGAATCAAATATTTTTGTAGTGATGTCTGTCTGTGTGTGTGTGCGTCAGTGAGTCTGTGGAGACTATATCTCACGAACAAATGGAGCGATTCGAAATAAATTTGGTATAAAAATCCCAATCCATGAATACGGGAAGCCTATTATTTTAAAACACAATTGAATGTTCAGAACCCCCTAAATGTTCGAATGAAATTTTGAAAAAATTATTAAAAATTCAAAACCTTTATAAAGTTACGCAAATTGACATTTCTTATGTAATTTTTCCTTAGACTTTTCCCTTAGATTGACATAAACTTTTGAACGTTAGCATGAACCGTAATCGAGATATTGCCCAACTTTTTCAAATAAATTTATCAAAAAATCCCATAATTTAAAAAAAAATAACTTTTTAGAGACATGTTCACTTTTCATATGTAAAATCATGCAATAAATTTGGTGACATCCCTAACAGCATTTTTTTTCACAGTGACGTAAGATTTACGTCACACTGTGACTTTGGGACGTCACAGGACGTTGCAGTACGTCTCGGCAATGTCATATGGATGTCACAGAGAAGTCATTTTGGTCATTTTCATGGTCGTTTGTGACGTCGCATATTAACTTGTTTGTGACGTCACATTGTAATTGCCATTGTAATGTCGTCACAGTGTTATGTGTTAATTAAATTGTGGAAACGTCACAGAATATAATCACAATGAAGTTACAAAATTACTAATACGTAACGTCGCGTAGAAGTCACAAATATGATGTCACATTGTGACCCAGGTGCCACGTGACTACAATGTCACTGTCACACATGTGACGATTTTTGCTGTGAGGGATCATTCTCGTGGATCTAGCTTGTTCCATTCATGAGAAAAGATACTTTGAGTAATACTTTTGTATTTGAACGCCAATAGTCATTTATCTGCTATATGAATAACTTATTTCTCCATCCATAACGCTTGGCGAGATTTTGACGGAATGTCGCCCTGGCGACTTTTTAAATTTCGCCAAATTAACGAAAATCTCGCCAAATGGATAAAAATGACGCTAAATCAATGAAATGACGACTAATTGAAGAAAATTCAATATCTTGGAATGCATATAAGTATCTACTGTAAGAAGAACATTTTTTTAGCTGTAAAAGTACTAAATTCATTGAAGTATATAAGGAGAGTTATGTGCTGCTCACATCAGATTTTTTTTATAGTTTGATGAAATCTGGTGTATGTAATAACGCATCGCGCTGGATCCATGAAACAGTGGTTGACGGAGCATGGCTCTGTCTTTCACCATACCTTGGCCATCGCAAATTCCAGATATCCCTATCGAGAACGTTTGGGACATGTCGGAAAGATACATCCGACAACAGTCTCCTCTGTCTGTAACTGTACATGAGCTTACAATCTGCTTGACCAACGACTGGTGTTCTCTTGACTTAAATGCACTCCAGAATCTTGTGAATTCCATACTTTATAGCATACGTACTGTAATTTTGACTAAAGGCCGTCCAATGAAATATTGAATATATAATTATAATTCACTGACCGGTGTTGCGGGTCATTTTGCTAAAAAAATGCCGGTTTTATTTTTTATATGATCCGTCCAATTTTAATGGATTAAAATTTAAAATGTTCTACAGAATTAGGCTATGTACTAAACTTCAGATCTTTAGGACATAGGAAAGTATGTTTAAATTGTCATCAAAGAAGTTCAAATAGACCACAACCATCGGAAATGACGAATTAAATAAAATATTTTAATGATATTAATAATATTAATAATAATAATAATAATAAATCCAACGCTAAAATCCGAAAGCTATCAACACGCGAATTGAGACTGAACTTTCAAATTCCTGCGTTATCTGCGTAGGGATCACCCCAAATGTGCGACAAAAATAAAACAGCTGCGAAATTTTGATCGTATTATCTTCCGATTTCTCTCAGAAGCATTCCGCTTCCCTTTGCCTGACATCCTTATCTGGACATTCTGCTACGGAAATTGACATTTTGCGAGAAATGCTTGGCGAAATCTGCACAAGCTTTGGGATATTCTCACACTTATCTGAAAATGAAAGGGGCATTGCTGATTTTGATTAAGCCATTGGGGTTTCAGGAAAATATAAGCGGAGTAAAATTTTCTTTGAAAGTAGTGAGGATTTCTAAATATTCCGTCTCGTAAAATGTTTATTTATACTAAAGTCTCAGCTCCTGCTCGTTACGCTCGCCAACATATCGGGTAACTCTTTACGCTTCTTAATGAATCTGATGGATTAACAATCATGAATAGCCATTATTAATTCATTATGATTTTTATAACCACAGAGAAGGAGAAATATTTATAATGATTTTAATATCTTAACTGTATGAATAACCGATAACCACGAAATTGATCAAATCTTGAAAGTCTCTAACAATGTACTGTTTCAGTGTTTGTTGGAGTATTAAATGCAAAAACAGTTCTTGTAACGTGGTTATAAGCTTTACCCGCACTATTGCCTCAACTCATTTCTATTTCAAGTTTACTAACTAACGCTTTTGTCTAGTAGGGAATTAAATATATATGATTTTAATGTTTTCTGTACTTCAGTAATTCAGTTCTTGGCCACCTTTGCTACATTTCTGCTAGTAAACAATCACAGAAAAGTTGTAAGTCTTCTCGACTCATTAAATTTTGGTCCATACTAAAACTGCTAAATTTTATTAATAAACATTTAATTAGTATTTGCCTATAACAAAATTCTAAGTTCTTTTTGCACATATACGATTTCGTATCAGTCTGTATGCGAAATTGTAGAATTTTACGTTCTGCTGCCTATTCCCAATGCAATGTCGAAAAGTCGTAAGCTTTAGCTGAATAGTAAGAATCGCTATATTTTGAATCCAGAATATTAAAATAACTATTCTTACAAATCGAAGCTTTATCAAATACCTTAAATTTAATTTTTAATTATGTTGAATTGTTTTTTATGCTGTTTTATTAATGCCAATTTTCTACTTTGTGTGTTCATAGAACAGCTTTGCCTGTTTTCTGCTTAAAAAAAAATATGATGTGGACAGTACATGACTTTCCTTATATAATGCAATGAATTTACTACTTTTACAGTTAAAAAAATGTTATTCTTATAGTAGATACTTATATTCTTTCAAAGATATTGAATTTTCTTAAATTAGTCGTCATTTTCATAGATTTAGCGTCATTTTTATCCATTTGGCGAGATTTTTGTTAATTTAGCAACATTTAGAAATGTGGCCAAGTTGGAAACATTCCGCTAAATTCGTCCCTAAAATCTCGCCAAGTGTTATGGGCGGAGAAATAAGTTATTCTTACAGCAGATAAATGACTATTGGCGTTCAAATACAATAGTATTACTCAAAGTATCTTTTCTCGTGAATGGAACCAGATAGATCCACGAGAATGATGTCAGCAAATTTATCGCATGATATTACATATGAAAAGTGAACATGTTTCTTAGCAGTTAATGTTTTTTTTATTTCTGGGACTTTATGATAAATTTATTTGAAAAATGAGCAATATTTCGACAACGGTTCATGCTAACGTTCTAAAATTTATGTCAATTGTTTTCTAAGGTATAATTACATAAGAAATGTCTATTTGCGTAACTTTATTAATGGTTTTGATTTTTTGATGATTTAGGATGGTTCTGAACACTCGATTGTGTTTTAAAACAGTAGGCTTCCAGTATTCATGGATTGTGATTTTTGTACCAAATTTCATTCAAATCGCTCCATTCGTTCGCGAGATATCGTCTCCACAGACTCGCTGACACACAGACAAACACACACAGACACACACACACAGACACACACATACACACACACACACATACACACACATACACACACACACACGCAGACATCACCTCAAAAATGTTCGATTCGTGATCAGGGATGCTTGAAACGTGCTCTCCGGTTGAAAATTGGAATTCAAATTTTCTACCCCGTCACAATACTTTCCTTATACATTATGTATATAAGGAAAGTAATACATTTATATACCAAAGGCTTTCTCTGCTTATCTGTAGAATTTAATTTATTGTGCCAATTCTACCGCTTTGTTTGTATAGCGCAGTGTTTAGGTTACATTAAAAACATACGTCCTCAGGTTAAGTTCGTAAAATGCAATTTTAAAAATTGCGTCATATACATAAAATACAGAGTAAAAAATAATAAAGTGTACTGGAAAAATGTAAGAAAAGGAAGGAAAATTTCCCGAAATAAATTCTATAAATTTAAATTTTTACACGCATATCCTTTGTCTGCTGTCTAATAATTTTATTTCAACATTTTGTGTTTCCTGTGCTTGGCGAACGGAGAATAAAGTCCATATTTCGAACTAGATAAAACAGAAATATACCAAAAAGGAAAAAAAAAAAAAGCCTGCCATTTTAAAATTAGATTTACTTTTGGCGTCTCAATATTTTGTATCAACGGAAAAACTACTCGACAAAGATGCAAGAAAAAGTAATGAAATTTCTGGGGTACCTTTAAGGAACTGAAGAAACGTGATTTCGTTATACGTTTTGTTTGCTATTAAATATGATTTCAATAGCAAATTCCCTACTCTTTTTACAATATCAAGGAGTCTGTAACGAGATTTTCCCTACATCCTGGGGTATACACGAAAAGGTTTTATCAATCAGTTTGTTTTTTGGATTTTGTTCGCAAATATTTGAAAAAAAAATACTTTTGAAAATTTCAGTAGTTTACAGAATAATATAGTTAAATATCTGAAAATAAATTCAGTAAACAAGTTGTAACACAATATTTGTATTACATGTTTCCACCCAATTACAAATGCCAACCTAGCCATTTTGCAATTCCAATTGCGGATGCCAACCTAGCTAATGAGCTATTTAAATGCTGCGGAGGGAGCCAATGGCAATACAAACATAAATAAGCAGCGCATCCCCTTCTTCACTTCAACGAATCAACAACGACACTACAATGTAAAAAGAAAAGCTTTGCGAGAATGTTCTAGAACTTTCCTCGAGATGCAATTTCGACAGCGTCCTAGACGCACCTGAAGTTTTTTTGAGTCGACTTAAAACTTTCGAACGAGTCAGCATCATGTTTTCTTGGGTTTGTGAAAAGTGTCTATAGAATGTGAGCAACAAAATGGTAGCGAGTGCAGTTAGATGTGTAACGGTTTTCCTACATCATTGAAATAGCACGAATATGCACGTAACACAAAGAGAAAAGGTAACCAACTTTCAATTGTCACTATTAGCACGGAAGGCACACCTCTAACGATTATTAAATTAATTGACTACCAGTTCGTATGAGTAGACCATATGAACGAGTTCGTAATATTGAACTATAAGAACTATTCTTTATCGATTGTTTAAAGGAAACTGTTTTTAAGAAATTTAAGTCAAAGTTATTATGTGTGTAAATATATATATATATATACTAATGTAATATTGTCAGTATTATGTGTCTTTTAATAATTGATTTAATTATAGCATAGTTACTCCAGATACAATAGATATCTATTAAGTAAAATATTAAAATAAATTGAGCAATTAAGCATGTGTATTTCTTTATGTTTTGTGTGTTCGTATTCCGAGCTTGAGAACCGGGAGCTTACATGCTCCACCCTTAGTGGCGGCATCATAGGTAAGTCCTATACAGGTAATTTTTGATAAGGACAATTTTACCTTATGACACAAGTATTGAGGGGACGACGGTGCTCAACGTATTAAAATTTTTATTTTCTTGTTCATATTGTCATGAATTGTTAAAATGTTTTTACGGCATATTGCCTATCTTTAAAAAATACGACATTAAACGCAACCATTGTTAGGTCCGGCTACAAATTTGGCGAAATATTGTCAACTTGAGCATTTTTGGCGCATTTTGGAAACTACTCGAATCTTATAGATTGGTAAAAAATATCCCAAGTGACGTCGATTTGTCTAGAAATTATACAGATATAAGATAGTGCAGACCATAAACTGACCATCGTTCAGTTAATGCGAATAAATGATAAGAGTAAACGTGAATTTGGAATACATATCTTTTAAAATAAATTTCGATATTTCAGTGTGTGTGTGCCACATGTAGTGACAACTAGTTTTTTGACCGCGCGAAGTAATGGCTATTAGTATATAAAAACATATCTAAGAAATCTGATGTGGGCAGGACATATCCTTCCCTACATAATACCAGTACTTTGTTTCTTGCGGAAATAATGGTGAGGAATATGCACGGCATTATGTTTTTAACGTTGAAAAGCACACTGATATTTGGCGCTTATTTAGATGTTTTAGATGCATTTAACATTATTTTGAAGTACCAAATTAACTTACATTTCGATCAAATGTAATAGCTAACATCTGCTAAACGATATACTCCATTATATCAAAATATGTAAATCATTAATTCATCAATTTAACAATATGTTAATTATTCATTCGTCAGTGTTTTTGAATTTTTTGATAGAGTATCGTCTTTGAAGCTAAATTTGACGGCAGAACCTCAAAATCAGGAAAAGTCCAATGTGGTACAAATTACGCATTTACACGAAACTGTTACGAAATTTACAAGAAACTGTTACGAAATTTACAATAAACTGTTACGAAATTTACAAGAAACTGTTACGAAATTTACAAGAAACTGTAACGTCGCGGAACAAACACACTTTGAAAAACGTTGCTGAAAATCAACTGGTTGCGCTATCACTAATAAAGCATTTTATTACCAGATGAATTTAAGATCAATTTTAATACTTATTGAAAGTAAAATGAAATGAAACAGTGAAAAAAACTATGAGTTCATAAATTGGGAAAATAAAATTATAAAATAATATATGTACCTTTTTTGTATATCCTCTTTCATTTTTGAAAGTGTTTACCATTCTTTTTGAACGAGGTTTTTGAAATATTCGTGTTCTTTTTTACGCAAAAAGAACGAACATATGTGTTCAAGTTTAACTTAAAGAGCTTTTTAAGCGCGAGGAAAAGTGTATCATTATTTGGAGGTAATGAAATAAAAGAAGATATTAAACAGAAGTACCGCAAAAAAATGACTTCTTATACTTTCTTTCTGTTTCCGATTAAATGAGTCAAGGGGCTTTGGCGGAGAAAATGGTTCATACGCTCATGACAGAAAACCGGATATTGGCAGGACATGAGTGCAGACTCAAATTATAATTTTTATTCTTTCTTATATCTGTTTTTTTTTAATATCCATTAAATTAAGTTACATCGCATAAACTAGGGATGAGTTCCGGAATTATGCCTGGGACCTCAAATTTAGGAGAACCCAAATTTTACTATGAAGTTTAGAGATATTGAAAAAAAGTTCCTAAAAAACTAAGAATGTCAGTAATATGTAAAAAATATTGAATTATTCTTTTCTTTTGAAGTATTTTAATGGATATTGATTGCAAATTTATATTGCTGTGATTATCTGTATCAAAAGTGCTACTTCATAAAATTTTATATTTTATTTAAGCATTTATTGAATTATTACTGTACACGAAAATTAAAAAAAACACCTCTGAAATGGGTCCCTAATTCAACTAGGCTAACATACTTGCGACAAATCTAACCTGACAACAGTCATATAGAAAACTGTAAGCCTCCGATAAGAAATATAGTCCAATTTGCTTAATATTATAAGAAGTTAAAATATAATTATTTTTCATCAATATAATGGTTTTAGTTTAAATTAACCAATTTCTAAAATGGTTATCTCAAATGTTACCCATATTTGAATGAAACATATCTTTATCATTTTTAAATTCAATGGCCTTTCAAAACTTGAATTTGTATCACATTAATTGGCGAATCAAATTTCAAGGCATCTAATCATGGTTGTAGGAAAAGGGAACTGGACGGATAATGTTAAAAAAAATATTTGATGTGGGCAGCACATGACTTTCCCTGCAGACTCATATTTACGATCTCTTTATTTATTTAATAATTTATTACATTGAGTTTAATTGTACAAAATAACGTCCATAATAATTTAAAGTGACACTGAATTTGCATTTTTAATTCAATTTTCGTTCTCAGTTGGTAAATGGATTTTTTTTTAACGGTGGAGTAACTAAAATTCTAAAAAACTAAAATATATCTCGAGAACGGCTAGATCTAGTGTAATGGGGTTGGTCTTATTCTTTCCACCGTTGAAAATTGCGTATAAAATAAGCATTTAATTGATATATTTGAGCATACGTAGTTTTTTATTTTAGATTTTGACGAATTTGGAAGGACCATTTCACAAAAAGGCAGGTTATTTTTTCCGAATCGTACCAAAATTTAATCAACACCAGGGTAACCCACAAGTGACTTGTCTACGAAATTTTGTAAAATTTGGTCTATTAGTATTTTATCTAGAGTGTATAGGAGCCATTTGCAAAAAAAGGCAGATTTTTTTTTATCCCGAATTATTCCAAAATCTAATCAGCACTAGGGCCATCCACAAGGGGCTTACCTACCAAATTTTATGAAATTCGGTCCGTTAATTTCTGAGTTAGAGTGGATGCATATATTGCACAGACAAACACACAGACAGACACATAGACAGACAGACACACACACAGACGTCACGCTAAAAATAAGGATTTTGTGTTCTATAGGTTTCAAAACGTGTAAATCCGTCGAAAACTCGAGTTGCGATTTTCGACATGATTCCAATACTTTCTCTATATATTACCATGGATTGCAGGGAAAGTAAAAAGAAGTGGTAGTGCCTAACAGATGATGCTAATGTTAATTAGACCAAGAGTGAACGGTTCTCTGTAAAATGCATCTATTTAAATGTATTGAGCTTTTCGTATTTTCGTTATTTTCTAATTATACTGATTATCAGTATAATCATTTTGTAAGAAAATAAAAAAAATCTGATGTGGGCAACACATGACTTTCCTTATATAATGTAATGAATTCACTACTTTTACAGTAAAAAAAAAGGGTTTTTTTATAGTAGATACTTATATTCTTTCCAAGATATTGAATTTTCGACAATTAGCCGTCATTTTCATTGATTTAGCGTCATTTTTATCCATTTGGCGAGATTTTCGTTAATTCAGCAACATTTCAAAAAATCGCCGATTTGGCGACATTCCGCCAAATCCTTCGCCAAAATCTCGCCAAGCGTTATGGAAGAAGAAATAAGTTATTCTTACAGCAGATAAACGACTATTGTCGTTCAAATACAAAAGTGTTACTCAAAGTATCTTTTTCCATGAATGGAACGAGCTAGATCCACGAGAATGATGTCACCCAATTTATCGCATGGTATTACATATGAAAAGTGAACATGTTTCTCAATAGGAAATATTTTTTTTTTATTTTATATTACTTTTTGATATTTTTTTGAAAAATGTGCAATACCTCGAGAACGGTTCATATTAGCGTTCTAAAATTTATGGCAATCGTTTTCTAATGACACATTACATAAGAAATGTCTATTTGCGTAACTTTATTAGCGGTTTTAATTTTTTGATGATTTTTTCAAAATTTCACTCGAAAATTTAGGGAGGTTCTGAACATTCGATTGCGTATAAAAACAATAGGCTTCCAGCGTTTACGGATTGTGATTTTTATACAAAATTTTCTTTGAATCGGTCCGTTCGTTCGTCAGTTATCGTCTCCCCAGACTCACTGACACACACATACACGCACACACACACACAGAGATCACTTCAAAAATGTTTGATTCGTGATCAGGGATGCTTGAAACGTGCTCTCCAGTCGAAAACTCGAATTCGAATTTTCGACCCCGTCACAATACTTTCCTTATACATTATGTATATAAGGAAAGTAATAATCGACTTGCTTATTTATTCTGACGTTTGAATTAATACGTCTAATAAATACAATAGTTATCTATAGGGATTCTATCATTGACAAGTCGCCGATAATTTCCTCGGAGAGATATTTCGTCTGCCTCTGCAGTGTGGCCTGCAACTTTTTGCAGCACCTGGAATGGCGCATTATCCACCTAGTTCTCTTTTAAATCCATGGGGTTGTTGTTGTTGAGACCCAGACCGTCCGACCTACCAGAAATTAAATCCATGGGGTAAAAAATCTCAGATTTCAAAACTCGTTTTCAGAGAATTAATTATGTAATTCTCTTAAAGAATTAATTATGTAATTATTTTAGAGATATTGCAGCCTATTTAAAAAACAATATTATTTTATGATTATATTTTGCTATGGCAATTTTAATGCAAAATTATTTGTTTATATTAGTATATGTCTCGTAAGTATTTTACTCATAAGTACTACTTTCCCTGCAATACATGGTAATGTATAGGGAAAGTATTGGAATCATGCCAAATACGAAAAATCTATTTTTAGCGTGACGTCTGTGTATCTGTCTGTGTGTCTGTCTGTGTGTATGTCTGTGTGTTTATCTGCGTGTCTGTCTGTGTGGCTGTATGTCTGTCTCTTTGTCTGTCTGTGCAGATTTTGATACTAATATTGATAGGAATTTTGATACTAATATTGATAATTACTGTGCTATTAAGAAATCTTATAAACGTTATATTACAGCTTTCCTAATGATCTTGACATTTTTAGCACTTTACAACATAGTTGAAAAATGTTTATGACTTTGTTCATTGTGTCTGTCTGACATTCGCACGATAACTACTGTAAAAATAACTTTATCATAATGAAATTTTGTTAGGTTATTGAGACGGTCTGTGGGACGTATGGGAATGTAAATTAATAATATCATCAAATTAGTTTTCGATTGAACCCGGGTTGAAAAAATGAAATGCATTGAACTCTATGAGACCTTGTTTTTCAAACATTTTTAAAGCAAAGTTAAAATTTACAAATTGCTTCGAAAATTTTAAGAAATATTTAAATTATCCTATAAAATATGTAAAAAAAAATCAGCAAAATATGTTCGGTAGTCTTTTAAATAAACATTAAAATACTAATGATACCCATATAACATGATAAATTCACGTGACCCACTTCAAAATGAAATATGGCATTCATTTTTCTTCCCCAAAGTAAAAATCGTAATTTTTAAAGTTTCTTTAAATTTATATTTTGTGTTGCACTCGTCCTAAAAGCGCTTTATTTTTGCGTTTTTTCTGTGTATCTATATTCTGTGCCAACGCAGTTACAATATTTTTTAATTTAAATGATCGTCAAACTTTATTTATTTCTGCAACGAAGCCTAATTTTAATGAATGTAAAATGTAAACAAGTAATTGTAAGATGAGTTGTATAAGAATTGCTGAATTTTTTTCACTCCAAATTATTTAACTCTGGAGTCTGGTATAAACGTATATGAATGAAATATTCACTGCTTTTACATGAAGAGCCAGACGATTTATATTTCGATGACGTCATTTGAATAAGGTTTGAATGAAGTTTTAAGCATGGAGTTAGAAAGTACTTTTACATCCATGGTTTTAATTTTCCAAGTTAAATAAATTATTGCAGTTCTGTGATTATTAAAAAAATATCGCCGCTAAATGTATCGTATTTTAGAGATGTTTAAATAAAATTACAGTTGGAAAGTGTTTTATAATCAATGCTTTATGCATGTTTGATCTAGTGCTTTATAAATCACTTGTCATAAATATTTTGTAATTTATTTTTCGTATAATCTGTAAATATTTTGTATTAAGTTTTATCTGTCCAGTTGTTACTAGAAGTGTGTACTGTAATTTGCGTTCTTGTAAATAAACAAATAAAAAATAAAAATAAAAATTATTTTTTAATTTGACTTCACTTGCTACAAATATTTTTTTATCGTTTGTGATCACAAATATATTTTTTCGTTATTCAGAAGGTAGTGTTGATTGTAAGCAAGTTCAGTATCTCACGTTCTCCTAATGAACAGAATTTAATGGGTTACAGACTCTCTGGGCCTATATTTTATTAACTACTAGCCGCCTTTGGCGACCAGCCTGTTCGCAACCCTTGAAAATGCTGATCGTGGCAAATTCCAACCGTGGCACACTCGTTGGCGCGACCTACCAGAAAGGTGTAAGGTAACTGGTTGGACGGCCAGGATGTGCCACCCAATTTAGACCGGAACCCAGTGGGGGAGGCATCCACAGGGAACGTACCCTCCTTCCCCTACCACCAAACTCTCGGAAAAACATACGGACCCATATGTTTAACGTGATCGTACTCCGTGTCAGTAGCGGAAATCGAACCCGGGCCTACCGCGTGCAATTCCCGCGCGCTAACCATTGGGCTACTTCGCCCTCCGCGACAATCTCATAACTTTCTTTTTATTCACCCAATTTTGACCGTACCCTCCTTCCCCTACCACCAACCTCTCGGAAGGACTCACGAACCCACATGTTTAACGTGATCGTACTCTGCGTGAACGTGGCGTAAGTTTTCGCAGTGGCGGGAATCGAACCCGGGCCTACTGAGTGCAATTCCCCCGCGCTAACCACTGGGCTTCCGCGCCCTCCGCGACAATCTCCATAACTTTCTATATATACACCCAATTTAGACGGGAACCCAGTGGGGGAGGCATCCACAGGGGCCGTATCCTCCTTCCCCTACCACCAACCTCTCCGAAGGACTTACGGACCCACATATTTAACGTGATCGTATTCCACGTAAACACGGCGGCAGTTTTGGCAGTGGCGGGAATCGAACCCGGGCCTACCGCTAACTTCCCGCGCGCTAATTTGCAATTTAAAATGACCATATGCTTAATTCCATCATCCTCATTCCATTGTTTCATTGTTCCATCATTTAAAATATCCATAAAATTAAAATATCCATTTAAAATATCCAAAAGTTAAAATATACATTTAAAAAATCCATATCGTTCCATCATTTAAAATATAAATATAATAATTTATATGGAGTAAAGGAGCTCCATTCAAAACCGTGACGTCACCTCCACCTTGACGTCCCCACCCACCACCTTCCCTCCTTCTGCGGGGGAGAAACGCCGGTTAAGAAGCGGCACGCCGAGCGGAACGCCGAGAAATTGAAATTCGGAAACTTTTAAAATCCCGATCCTGTGGGCAATACAGATTATTTCCTGACCAGATTGGACTTGTAAGAATGCCAGATGTTTGACCTTTCTAAAAATGTAAATTATTAGTCGAAATTATGAGTACTTTTTACTATGCGAGAATTTAAAAACCAAAAATCGTTTTTTTGAGCCAAAAGTGACTTTTGTTTTAAAATCTTTAAAAAATATTAGAAATCGAACTTCAGATTTCAAATTGATATATTTTTACTCGCAATTGTGTGCTCTTTCCGATGGTGTGATTTGTTTTTTTCTACGACGTCTGGATCGTGGAGAAAAAAGGGCAAAAAGGGCAAAAAACGGTCGAAATCGCATAAAACATTAAATAAATAAAAAAAAAATTAAAATTTTAAAAATCGGTTTTCACGTGTCCCCTTCCCTCCCCCCCAGGTCTCCGATTGCCAAATTTCGTAGCTCTCCGACGCGCGGTGGCGAAACGTATAGTGTATAAGACAGACACACAGACAGACATTGCCTTTTATTATATAGATCGATCTCTATCCATTTTAGGCATGAATGTTCATTTAGGATGAGTTTAAGCAGATGAGTTACCGATCTGTGGTTATCGGTAACTCAACTGTGAATGGTTGAATTGTATCTAATTAACCGGTCATTCAGTGAACTGCCTTCCATAATTATAATTTTATAGCGCTAGAACTTGGAGAAGCGTCCAAGTAGTATTTAATATTGGTCCAATATTGTATATCTTGGCATTACATTGGAAATATTTCCAATGTAATCCCAATAATGGGCAAATATTGGGGTTACATTGGCCTCCAATATTGACTAATATTTTCAATAAAACATTACACCAATATTGGGGTTACATTGGAAATATTTCCAATGTAATCCCAATAATGGGTACGTATTGGGGTTACATTGGCCTCCAATATTGACTAATATTTTCAATACAATATTACACCAATATTGGTGCTATATTGGAAATATTTCCAATGTAATCCCAATAATGGGTACATATTGGGGTTACATTGGCCTCCAATATTGACTAATATTATCATTACAATATTACACCAATATTGGTGTTACATTGGAAATATTTCCAATGTAATCTCAATAATGGGCAAATATTGGAGTTACATTGGTCTTCAATATTGACTAATATTTTCATTACAATATTACTTCAATATTGCTGTTACGTTTTAAGTATTCCCAATGTAATCTCAATAATGCGTACGTACTGGGGTTCCAGTGGTCTCCAATATTGACTAATATTTTCATTACAGTATTACGCCAATATTGGTGTTACATTGAGGATATTAGCGTATCATTGGCCTAATGTTTTAAGCAAATATTAGGCCAATTCTGTCAAAATGTCCTGTTTTTTTATTTTGGTCCATTATTGAAGCCAGTATAAAGCCAAAAGTGGGTTAATATTGGATTGCTAATAGGGCGGTAATTGAGATCAAAATTTGTTGTGGTACTTGGTTAACTGGGCATTTGGTATACCGTATTTTCAGAAATGTTTATTTTGATTAATTGCTACGTCGTGGACCCAGTTAATCCACATTTGGAACTATCTAATGAACCGAATATAAGAAAAAAATTATACTAAGTCAGGGTTGCTACGCAGCTAGCTGAATAGCTGAGGGACACAGGTAGTTAAGTATTAAAACTATGCTACCTGTAAGTAATGTTTGCAAAAAGAAAGAAATAAATAAATATAAAAGTGTGAGAAAAGGTTGTGTCAATGTAAAAAAAAAGAAGTAAAATACAAATAAGCATTATTTTCTCCTCTCCGTTTCTCTTTCTGAAAGTGTTTACCGTTCTCTTCAAATGAGGCTTTTGAAATTCTCTTGTTCTTTTGCTCTCCAAAAACGAATATTTGCAGTCAAATGTTTAATATAAAGAACTTTTTAAATACGACGAAATGCATGTCGTTGTTCGGATGTAACGCAGTTATACTAGAAAGGAGATCAAATAAAATTGAGGAGAAAAATACCTCTTTCACTTTTTTCTTCTATTTCCAATAAATGTGAATATAGCGTTTTTGTAGACAAAAATTCAGTCATTCAGTAATTGCAAAATACGTTTTTCTTACTATCCTTGCAATTCATATCACACAAAGACTAATGACAAGAGCAGTTGTGCGGGTTGTTTCCAAATAAGACGCAGCCCGGCATTTAAGTCGGTGGGAATTACTGCCCTCAAGATCAACTGAAATAATCACTCTAAACGACCCTGACTTATGGTAATGTCTGTTTTAAGGATCCATTTCTATGTGCTGTGCCATTTTCCAAGAATGAGCCTGGTTTTATTGTTCAAACTTATTTCGCTCATACGCGTTATAAGCATGCGCAAAACGAAGAATAAGATAAACTTGAGTAACATAAATAAAAGCACAAATAACAATGCAGCATACAGCTGTTTCGAAGAAACGCTGGATCCCCTTCGTCACTGAAAGTGAACCAAAAACCCGAAGTCCAAAAGAGGTATGGGCGCGACAGGTGTACTTTGGGTCGTATATTCGTGAAGCGCCTGACGCAGGCAACGTCGTAATCTTCAATATCAGGCCTTTGGTATTCCTGTATCTTTGACATCAGTTGAGTTATTTGCAAAGGTGTCCATGGGTCCGCCCCCAGGTGAGCGGGGCGTTGTCGTAAGGGCAGTGCGCATCTACTTGAGAGGTGGGAAGGATAAGTCAGAAGTACCCACTGAGACACTTCCCTGCCAGTCAGAAATTAAAAAAGATTAATTTTGGGAGGGGGATGGTTCCCCAAGATCTGAAATTAATTGAATTAAGTAGAAGGTCTGCATGGGGTGCTCTTCTGAAGTAAATATTAGGGCTACATGTTTTAAGAAATTTTGGATGTTACTGAGATCGAAAAGTTATCTAACTTTTTGAAAAACATTAAGAAATTCCATGAATGCATTGGGAGTTTGGGGTTGATCTTTGGCTGCATCAGGTTTTGCCTGAGCAAAGTGCTCTAAAGTTTTACGTCAGACTGTCTCAGCACTTGCCTGCACTTCCTGAGCAGGGGGTATTTAAGGGAAGGGAGGAGTTTCCCTCGCCTAGGTAGAGGGAGTATGTTTAGAATTTTGGGACAGATTTTTAGTGGCCTGGAACTTTCTAAGGTTCCAGGGGTTCTGTAGCCCGCCACAATTTGCACATATTGTCGGGGCTTCTTGAGTTAATAAGCATCCACGGGTAGGATGTCCTTCTCCGTATTTCCACCAACGAAGGGGGAGGGAACACTGGTCTGAATGATGGTTAAAAAGTTGACAATTAAAACACATCTTATGACCCTTGGCCTTGAAGGTTTGAACTTTAATTTGAATTGACATTAAACTATTAATTTCTTGGATCCTCGTACAGTCCTGCATGCTGTCGTCGTCGTGGATGAAGCACCTGGCGTTACCGCCTTTATCTTCTGTGGTGTGGGATTCTATGTGCTGTAGCTTTGACATTATTTGTATTCACCAAAGTTCGTCGATGGAAATCGCCCCCTGATGGGCGGGTCGTCGTCGTAAGAGCTGGCACCATTTCTTCAAGGTGTGGGAGGTACTTGAGAAAGCCCATCTGTAGTAGCAGGTGATGAGGGAAGCAGCCATAAAAGAGAACTTTCTGCTAGCCGGCCAAAAAAAAGTTTGAACACTTAGATTTGTGGAGTTTGAGATTTGATGATTTTAACTAACATATCAACAATTTGGAAAGTTTTAGTCATGGCGTCTTCGTCGCCTTTCAGGATTTGAACTATTTCTTTTAGGACATTGCTAAGTTTGCTGATGTCAAAATATGTTTCTACCTCTTTGTAGTGGCTCAGAAATTCAAGGAAAGCATTTGCATTCGCGGATTGGGGGATTTTACCTGACACATGTTGCGCTTGGGCCATGTGCTCACCGGTAATTCCTCTTACCATCTCGGCACTTGCCAGCTCCTCCTGGACAGGGGAGGTGTTGTTAGTGGGGAGGGGGGAAGTTTTCCTCGCCAAGGTTGGGGCCAGTTTTAGCAGTTTGATGGAGTTTTTTGATTTCCTGGGTCTTTTTACGAAACCATGGGTTTTGGGGACAGTGCCTAAAATTGGCAGGATGTGAGCCAGAACAGTTGGTGCATTTCGCCGGGGTGTCCCTATTTTTAGTGCAGTCTCTCGTAGGATGCCCCTCGCCACATTTGAGGCAGCGGAGGGGGGAGGGTACATTTATCAGAATGATGATTCCATAGCTGACAATTATAGCACATTTTGTACCAGCGAGCTTTGAATAGCTGGACTTTTATCTGCAGAGAGAGCAGAGTTTTAACATCGTAGATCCTCGCCCATCCCTCCGCCGGCTCCCTCCGACTAAGAAGATGGGGGGGGGGGGGGGTCCTATCACGTCTGTTCCTCAGCTGCGTCAGCCTAACAATTTTGAAGCCAAGTGTGGCTAGTTCAGTTTGAATATCTTCTGCATTAGTGTTGGTGGGCAAGCCCTTTATTACAATTTTCCTCGGTCTATCCGTTTTCAGATTTATAGAACTGAAGGGAATCTTCTCACGGGTTAAGTGAGCCTGCACACTCCTGTAGTCCTCAACGGACAGTCCTCAGTTGGCGGGAGGATTATATACCCAAGACCTGGATTAAGAGAGAGCCAATAAGAAAGAAGTATGATGAACAGCCTAGGCAATCCGAAATGACAAGAAACACATGATTAGCGTGCGCCAACACATAATAGGAATATTCCGACAAGACGAGCCAAGTCAGAATAAGAATAAATAAGACCCAGAAGGGCGAAACAAAAAGGTTAAAACTACACAAGAGTCCCAAACGAATAGAACGCAGTAAGGGGAAGGGGGTTACAGGGAGTTCTGATAGACTGTGGATTGTGCTAATTGATGTGCAAGACGAGTTTCAGCTGGTATTTTCTAATTCTTCTGTACCTAGCAAATCAACAATACCTCGATCGATTGTTTAATTTTACGAGATTAGGAGTGTCGAAAGCCCTGACCACCCGACTCGTCCGAGGACTTAGAGCAGCTGATCTTCAAGAATCGATGATGTAAATAGACGTCGTTAATTTACTCACCTAGAACATCTCTTAGCAAATTATCTTCTCAAACTGTACTGTCACTACAGCAGAACTGTAAATTGTAAATTAGTTTTATGCTGACCGCGTGTAAGAATTGAAATTGTCAGTTCCCGTTGAAGTTCTCAAAAATTGTGACTTATAGCAAGTTTTTTGCTGCCATTGAGGATATCGGTTACTCTATACTGAAGAGCTCAAAATGGGTCCATGGATACTGGTATTTGGAACGTGAGTACTTTTTGATTTTTGTAAACGCCCCTTATAGGCAGGTTTTGTGTTCATATACTTTTATTAAACACTATTTTTAAGGCTATAGTTGAGTCAGAAAAATGACATATCTGACACAAAATACGCAGGAAGGGATACTTTAAAGATATTGACTCATATGAAGGCCGCTTTAATTTTTTATTTTGGTTGTCTTAGGGTGTAGTAGTACTAATCGACTTATAATATGATACACGACTTAGTAAGTAAATTTTATCTCTTAAATATGCTGATATGTATCTTTTTGAAACCCCTATTTTTCGTAATCTTGGGTCTCATTTATTCTTGTTCTGACTAAACTCGTCTTATCAGGATATTCCTATTGTGCTTGGGCTCACGCCAATCTTGTGTGTTACTTGTCGTTCTGGATTGGTTTGGCGATTCTTCATGCTGCTTTCTGATTGGCCCTATCTTAATCCAGGCTTTCTGATTGGCTCTGTTTAAACCCAGGTATTATGTAAATTGTCTGGTGGTGCGTGTTGTCTGGCTGATCCCGTTTCTTGCGGGTCCCTGGTCAGCTGGGTGGAGTTTAGGTCGTCTTCGTCGAAGTTCCTTGCTGGTGGCGGTTGGCCTCGCTCGACGGGGTGATGATCACCGGTCCCCTTCGTGTCCCGAGTGGTGCGCGTGTGACATGGTGGAATCTTCGGTTTTCTCTGTCCGGTTCAGTCTAGATGGCCCGTTGATCCTGTTTCTTGCTGGGGATAATCGCTTTCCCTGTCCCGAGATTTTGATGTTCAGCCTTTTCTGACGAGCCCTCGGGTCTGGGCTGTGGCGGAATTACATATATCATCCCCTGCTTCTTCCTTTCCACTGACGAAGCAGTTCCAGCGTATATATCCAGCGTAGAAACAGCTGTATGCTGCATTATTGTGTAATTTGTGTTGTTATACTCTTCTCAAGTTTATCTTACCCTGTATAATTGCTAACAATTTCCACTTTGAAATTATTTCATTGTCTGTTTGTCGCGTATGAAAATGATGCGAACTCAGCCAAAGTAGAGATATTTTGAGACTGCATTATTCTAACATAAAAAAGTGAGTTATTTAGCTATATTACATTGCAGAGTAATAAAGATATAATTCACATATTTGAGTATACATTAACCACACATATATGCTAAATCCTACAAAGGAATTAAAAAGCAATAAATACTGTTTACAGGCAAAAAAAAAAATTTAAAAGATGAACCAAGCTTTATCGATTGATTTTCTAAAGTAATTATGAGTTGATGAAAATCTCGCTAATATCTTCAGGACGATTTTCGTCGCACAACTTTCTTCTAATCAAATCCAATCAATTTTAAATGAAAAATTCTTTGGGGTTCATGGAAAGATAAAAATAAATTTGGAGATGCGAAATTATCTCTTCTTTTGTGGTATAATACACTCATTAATAAAATAATGAATATGCATGATATGAAAATACGGGTAGAAAGAGAAACTGCTTAACATTTATTGGACATATACAGATTTCAGTGCAGATAGGGACGTAAACGAGTAATAAAATATCTTAATGACAAGTGCAATTTTGGTGACTCAATTCGCATTTAAGAATTTTTTTTAGTGAATTGTTATTTCACTAATTGAGAAATTTTGTTGTTAATTTTTATTATTTTCAGGATTACCAGGTGTGTTTGAAGAGGTTAATATGGTCACGCACAACGAAATGTGGCGTGATAATTTAAATAAAATATAATACATTAAAATGTAGTGATAATTTGATTTTTATTTATATGCTCTTTTTTTAATATTTTAATTCACTTTATTTAATTATTCTTAGATGTACCTTATATTTAAATAGAAAATATGTTAGTATTATTTATAACTAGCGATAGAGAGAGAGAGAGAGAGACAGACAGAGACAGAGAGACTTTACTTATATGCTCTTTTTCAATATTTAAATTCACTTTATTTAATTATTCTTATATTTACGTAGAAAATATGTCAGTTATTATTTATAACAAGCGCGAGAGAGAGAGGGAGAGAGAGACAGAGAGAAACATAGAGAGACAGAGAGAGAGAGACAGAGAGGGACAGAGAGATAGAGACAGAGAGATACAGAGACAGAGAGAGACAGAGAAATAGAGACAGAGAGAGACAGAGAGAGAGACAGAGAGAGAGACAGAGAGAGAGAGACAGAGAGAGAGACAGAGAGAGAGACAGCGAGTCAGACAGAGAGAGAGACAGAGAGAGAGACATAGAGAGACAGAGAGAGAGAGACACAGACAGACGATTTTCTTCAGTGGCCCGCGAAACCGATTAGTGATGCAAGCCCCTTTATCAGTACCTTCGGTTTATGGATCGGTCCTTTATAGACAGAGCCTCTCACTTAATGATGTTGAAATTTCAGTTAGTTCGCCACGAAAGTTGGACACCCATAGGATTGTGTATGAGTTCCTATAAATTTAGGGACATTACATGTGGCCTTTTATTTAATACACAATTCCTTTTTTTATTTTCCTGTTAAAATTTATGGTATTGATCGCATTTTTCTGTCTCACAGTAGTAAAATCTAAAAGAACCACAATCGTTTTAATGAAAAGTCGAAGGGTATATTTTTAGTAAAGTGACCATCCCCGATCTAATAAAAGTAATGACAGCGCCCCTAGAGGAGAATTTAAAATGCTAGGATAACGGACTTAGCAAAAAATGGAGATAGAAGAAGAAGGTCAATCGCAAAATTGTAGACCACAGTATAATGTCGAAAGCCCAGACCATTCGGCTCGTCCGAAGACTTTGAGCAACAAGTAGAATACCACAGTATAATGTGTACGAATCGACACACCAGGAACAAATCGAACACGTCTATCGAATGTAAGATATATCTGTCAAAAAGTCGTATCATCAGCGCGCGTAACACGATGACACATACAATTCTTGTCAAAGTATGCTGTAGTATTCTTTCCCAAATTCAAATGTGAGCTATGAGGATAATACGATGTTCCAACATATTTTTCACACATTTCAATTTAAGAGTGATTAGTGCAAATATATTTGCGTCATCGTATGCGCTGGCTCGTTCCCAGAGTGAAATCAGTTCGTATATTTTTGATGGATTTATTTTACGAACACTATATCCTAAAAAGGTATTGTATTTGGCTAAACTACAAGCGATTATCAGAAATATTTACAACAATTTTCTGAAGTGTATTTTTTCTTCTTTCCTAAAATTTAAGGAGTAATTTTTTAACTAGTAGTTTTTGAAAAAGGAGTAAAATTATTATTTTTTACATTTTACAAAATATATGGCATTTTTGGCAAAATATATGGCATTTGGTTAAACTATAAGCAATTATAAGAAATATTTACAACAATTTTCTGAAGTGTATTTTTTCTTCTTTCCTAAAATGTAAGGAGTAATTTTTTAACTAGCAAATTTTGAAAACGAAGTAAAATTATTATTTTTTTATATTTTACGAAATATATGGCATTTTTTCGAATACAAGAAAAAAACGTCTACATATGTTACCAGAGCAGGGGGAAATTCCGACAGATTTGAGTATTGCATCTACAGATGTTTGCCTTTGTTAAAAAAAACAAAACGAAAATATCAAACAAGAAATATAATGGCATCTAATAAATGTTTTTTCTTTGAAATATTTATAAAAAAATTCAAAATTTACAAATAATTGACTACGTTGGGGTTTCACCTTTTCTAAATTTAAAATCACTAAACAGATTTAAAAGATTCAAAATGTTACTTTATAAAACATATGCCCCAATTAAAGCGTCGCGTAAGTAACGCCGTTAGGATTTATGTCACTAACTATCCAGCGACGTAGGTGTTTGCCCTAGTTTGTCTACCTGAAAATATAGTAACTCTAAATACATTACATCTTGACAGGCTACCCAAATACCTACAAAGAGATTTGTAGAACAGTTTTAAATATTAAGTACGCCTTTATTAATGAATGGTTAAAAATAAATTCTCAACAGAAATAAATTTTACTTCTATAAATTAGTAAAAATACCAAAACCACATTATTTTTATTTCTTTGAAACTGTCGTAAAAAGTTTTCTTCAAAGAAATTAAATATAGAAAATACCACTTTGGAATGAAATTCCAAACTTTTTTCGCATCAAATAAGCACCAGAACGCTCATATTCAAATCCCCTCCTCTTCTTAAAAACAAGTATAATTTCATTTTGTAGTCTATAATTATTTTCAGCCATCAAAATAAATTATCGGTTAATTCGATTATATCATTTTGGAAAAACAAATAGTTCTTGATATACTTAACCTCACGACAATTATCTTTTAAATATAATCTTCAAATTTCCGTTACATATCAGCATTATTCCAGACCGTAACTGCCAATAACATCTAAATTTGAGACATAAAAAGTTATTTTTCAGACGATTTCCCTTTTTTTTAAAAATAAATTCACATATTAATCTGCTTATGCCAGCATTCTTTAATTCTATTCTGTTCATTTTCTCGCTTTTTTCCACCTTTTTTCTTCAGCCCAAAGGCTAGTTTTTTATGTGTTTGTATCTTATTAAGCATAAGCACACCCTTTATCGAAAATTGGATGATTTTTTCATTGTACCATGAATATTTAGATCATATATTTTTTTTCTTAACATTTTCAAGAGCGCTTTATTACAATGGCATCGGATGTATTAAAGACAAAGCAAAGGATAAACGGCTGAAAGCTGTCGCCATATTTTTTCTTTAGTACTTTAAATTCTTTTTTTCTTACTGCTTTATTTTTTATGTTCATAATCAAGAGCGCTTTTATCCGCGTCTGCTTGCGTACCATACTCCGAAGTATTTGGTGAAATTAAAAACATATGAAGGACGTTTGAGGGAAAAGCAATTTCAAGAGATGTAGGCGCATTTTCAAGTGGATTGGATTTTGGTAATTAGAAAGGAAAGTAAATATGGACACGTTTCCCATGTAAGTGCATTGCCGCAAAAAATTTCTGAAAGGGAATGGTTATTGAAAACATCATTTCGTTGCGTCAGTACAATTTTTTCGCTAATAAATCATGTATTACGTCAAATTCCAATCGCGTTTGCACATTTACTTGGAGATTAAGGAAAATGTCAATAGGGCAAACATATTGAATTTAATAAATTTGAGAAATGCATCTTTTGATATTTAGAAATCATAATTCTCGTAAAAGACACTTTTTCCTTGTAAACGATTAAATTTATTCTCTAAATCCTGGATTCGTCAGCGATTTATATATTAACTGCGATAATTCGTTGTAATGTTTGTATTAATTTTTAATCGCTTGAAAGATAAAATCATTTTTTATCTATATAAATAAAATTGAAAATCCGTCTGTTTGAATGCTCTCTCTCTCTCTTGTGTGCTTATCTCATCATCACGTAAGAACGGCTGAACCGAATTTCATGAAATATTGTGATTAGCTTTGGATTAGCCCTTTAAAATTTAGTTCATGTTTCGAGTTTCTGGGACAAAGGACTGTCACGATATTAACGAAACAATGATAAAATGATCTATAAAACGAATATCTGATAAAACGAAACAATGATAAAATGATAAATCTTCCATAGACATAGTTTATGCAGCGATATATTTTCCGCAAATTTATTTGAAGAAAATAATATTACAGTTGCTTAGAAATACATCAAAATTCAATGTGTTGATACATTAGACGATTTTTTAACACTTTACAACAAAGTTGAAAAGTGTTTATGACTTTGTTCATTCTGTCTGTCTGTCTGGCTGTCTGTCCGTTAGCTTCATAACTGCCGTAAACATGCCATAATCAAAATGAAATTTTAGTATGTTGTTCAGACGGTCTGTGGGACCTATGGGAATATAAATGAATAATATCACCCAATTAGCTTTGGATTGAACCCGGGTTGAAAAAATGAAATACATTAAACCCTATGGAATCTAATTTTTCAAACATTTTTTAAGCGAATTTAAAACTCACAAATTGCTTCGAAAGTTTTAGGAAATATTCAAATTATCCCATAAAATATATAAAAAAAATTTAGCAAAATATATTCAGTAGATAAAAATTTAAAATAATAATTACATCCTGTATATGAAGAGATCACGTGACCCATTTCAAAATAAAATATGACATCCATCTTGTGTTAAAATCGTGAGTTTTAACGTTCCTTTTAATTCATATTGAATGCTGTATTCCTCCTAAAACCGCTTTATTTTTGCTTAAATTCTGCATACTGAATATTTTGGCATCTACATACTGAAACACCACAATTACAATATATTTGAGATTAAATGATCATCAAACTTTGATTATTTCTACAACGAAGCCTAATTTTCACTTATGGAAAATGTAAACACCAAAAAATGTAGAATGAGTTATATAAGAATTGCTGCATTGCTTTAAAGCAAAATTATTTAGCTCATAGAGTTTGCCATATCGTTGATATCACTGAAAATTCATTGGTTTTACACAGAGAAGCAGACGATTTTTTCGATGACGTTTCAAACATAGATTTAAATTGCTTGTACGTCCATGGTTTAAATAAAAGAAAATGTTAAAGAAGTTTTTAAATAAAATAAATTATAGTATTGTCATGAATGAATGGAATTGAAAAAAAATTATGAATGAAATGCTGCTTTTATATAGAGAGCCATGCTATTTATATTTCGATGACGTCATTTGATTAAAGTTCATTTGTTTTCGATGAAGTTTTCAAATATAATAAATGAATGTAGTATTGTGATAATTTTAAAAATATTACCGAGGAATGTATCGCATTTTAGAGATGTTTGTATAAAATTGCATTGAAGTTGGAAAGTGTTTCATAATCAATGCTTTATGCATGATTGATCTTTCTTGTTATTAGATAATCGTTTCCGATTTAAATAATAAAGAAATGCATATTAAAACAAAGTTTATCAGAATTGCATTTTCGACTGGATTATATCAGTTACACCTTCAAAGATTACGGGAATTATTGATATTTTCAATCTCTTTCGTCCTCTGTTTTATTTTGACAAATATTTGTCAAATTCATGTATTGTGTATAGCCAATTGCTCAAACAAAATAAAAGTGGTACGGTTATATTTTCTTGTATTTTGGTATATATTGATCTACTTGCATACTTTTTGTAAGTTTGTTAACAAACGGGCCTGTGAAGATAATTTTGCATGCTGAGAATTTGCACATGATTGTGGATTTTAAGTTCTTTTATATTGTTTCGTATACTTATTTTTAGTACAATTACTTATTTTTAGTAGTATACTTAATTATTAGATTAAATATTTTAATAGAATGTTTTAGATAACAATCTCATGAATATAGTAATTTACACATAATTGCAAATTTTAATTTTTTTTATATTATACTACCGGTTGGTCAGAATTAAAACACCCCTACTCTGTGCTCTCTATACATCGAACTACTCAGTGTAAAGGCTCCAAAATTGTTGAACCTACTATTCAAGACATGGGGAAAGGGATAACGCGAAGAAAAAAATTAGTTCCAGAAACACCGATAGGTGGCGCTGTACAACAGGGAATATGCTGAAAAGACACAAAATAATCACAAAAAACCAAACACATGCGATTTGGAATTTTTCCTTTTTAATTTCTTTTGCTGATATGAAAAAAAAAGAAGATAAAAAGTGAAGAAACTTAAACTGTCATTGTAACTGCAATTTCGCAGTTACAATGGAGAACCAATGTAATGGTCCATCCAGTGATTGAGGCATAACTCTCCTTGTCGATAATACTGATAATACTGTGAACTAGTAAATCATTGTTAATTTAATTCGCAATCATTTTCAAAGTTAATGTATAACTATTTTATTTTAAATTTCATAAGTTATAAGTTAAAATTTTGTAAGTTATACGACGGGTTTCACAGATATAGTTAACAGTAACACCCAAGAAATCCTAAATTTTAATAGTTTAAATTGAAAAAATTCATCATTAAACGAAGAGACATATAGTTTCGCTATCTGTTACTGGGAGAGTTTATTATTATTACTACTTTCTCACTTATAGAATATAGTACAGAGAAAGTATTGTTTTCACGATAATTTTCGATATCGAGATTGTGATGCCAACATTAGTTTTGGGGAGACCTGAATTTGACTATTTTTAGAGTGATGTCCGTCTGTTGTCTGAATATGAGCGCTTTTTTGTATATATGATAGCTGACACAAATATTAATGGATTTTCACAAAACTTTAAAGCCGACCGTGGTAGCGAAAAATCTAGAATAAAATTGAATTTTCTGAAATTTGAGCGAAAACTTAAACGACATGAATTTGAAAGTTTATGTTTTCTTAACATGGCAACGTAAGGCAAAATTTGACATGATTATGCGTCAAGGGGATTATTTATAACTCAATGATCATGAAACTTACCAGTTTCAATCATTGTAGTAAGAATTTTTTTTTCACGACGTCAATACCTGCTGTCCTTCCTAGAGGTTGGTGGTAGGGGAAGGAATGTACGGTCCTTGTGGATGTCTCCCCCACTGGGTTCCGGTCTAAATAGGGTGTCTCTTCCCGGCCGTCCAAATACTTACCTTACACCTTTCTGGTAGGTCGGGCGGTCTAGGTCTAAACAACAACAACAACAACAACAACGAAGTCAATATCTCCTCTCTGACGGGTCGATTATAAGGGGATACTTTGTAACTAAAAGTACCCGTATGTAAGTGTTAAAGAAAAATTTCCTGTAATTTTTGGAACGCGTGTTAACAAAAATAAAATAAGGAATTAATAGTTAAATTACTGAGACAAATATGAATTTGAAAATCATTTGTTTCAAATATAAACCAAAACATAAAGCATATTTATCACAAAAACAGTAAAGAAAAAGAAAAACTTATATTTTTCTGAAAACTATTTGCGAAGTTAGATGCAATGTAGAACATACCTGCATACTAATGTTCTAAAGAAATATAAAATTTTCCAAAACTACACACAATACAATCTTAGGGCGCGGTAGCCCAGTGGTTAGCGCCCGGGAGTTGCATTCGGTAGGCTCGAGTTCGATTCCCTCCGCTGCCAAAACTGCCGACGTGTTCACGCGGAGTACGATCACGTTAAAGATGTGGGTTCGTAAGTCCTTCCGAGAGGTTTGTGGTAGGGGAAGGAGTGTACGGACCCTGTGGATGCCTCCACCACTGGGTCCCGGTTTAAATTGGGTGGCTCTTCCCGGCCGTCCTACACTGTTCTAGTAGGTCGGACGGTCTGGGCCTTGACAACTACAGCACAATCCAATCCTGGACGCTAACTGGTTTCGACAGTAAAGAACAGCCTTTAAACAGCAAAAGTATGAAGAGCAAAATTGTTTATTCAAACATGTTTGACTATTCGACATCTGCGGTAGAATAGCACTTGTAGCTAGAGGTGGTAGGAATGTTGCCATCGCCGCGAGGAGAAATAAAAAAGAGGTAAAACAAAGGTTACGAAAGAGAGGTGAAAACGATGGAAGGCAAAAAGAATTGAAGAAAATAATGAATATATGCCAAGAAAGCAAGATCGTAAGAGAAGAATTATCAGATCAAATATATAAAACATAGAATGTTTAAATCAGCTGTAAAAAACTAAACAAAAAATATCTGAAAACGAAGGCAAAACAATTGAAATGAAAAACAGAGGGAAAGGGGGAAAATCAAATATGAATGAACCAACTGGTTTCAAAGGTAATAAGAAGATAATAAGGGCTGATTTCGTCAATTAAAATATTCCTGCTATTCTACCGCAAATGCCGAAATGATTACAAAGAAAACTTTGTTTGCTCCTGAAACAGGTTTGATGCTAATTTTTTTGACAATACATATTTTAGGACATCCTGAATATGTTTTGACTATTTTTAGTGTGATGTCCATCGTCTGTCTGTGGTCGATTTCTTGTGTACACTTTAGCTACCATGTCACCAATACGTACGGATTTCAAAGAAACATTATATTCGATTTTGTTAATGAAAAATCCAGAATCAGATAGAATTTTATTTATTCGAGAGAAAACTTCGAAATTTATTCGAACTTTTATATTTCCTTAACATGGCAGCATCGGAAAAAATTTGCCATTATCATATATAAAAATGGTTATTTGAGGCTCAGTGGTCACGAAACTTCATAGTTTCAAAGAGTGTAATGAAAATAGCCACGATATAATTTACATCGTCGAACTAGGTATCAATCGAAATATTTTTTCATGCCCTTTAGAATAAAGGTAATTCATTAAAATTGTAATCATTTAGATGATAGATATTTTACAAAATTTTTTTGCACAATTGGTAAAAGAAAAAAATATAACCTACTTAAAATGGATTCTGTAATGGAGCCGAGTGCAGCCACATTTCATTTAATTATCGTATATTGTCGTTTTACGAATATTTTTCATTAATTGAATTTTTATCACTAGTTACTTTCCTTATATACATAATGTATAAGGAAAGTATTGTGACGGGGTCGAAAATTCGAATTCGAGTTTTCGACGGGAGAGCACGTTTCAAGCATCCCTGATCACGAATCGAACATTTTTGAGGTGATGTCTGTGAGTGTGTGTGTGTGTGTGTGTGAAAGTGTGTGTGTGTGTGTGTATGTGTGTGTCAGTGAGTCTGTGGAGACGATATCTCACGAACGTATGGAGCGATTCGAATGAAATTTGGCACAAAAATCACAATCCGTGAATACTGGAAGCCTATTGTTTTAAAACACTATCGAATATTCAGAATCCCCCTAAATTTTCGATTGAAATTTTGAAAAAATCATCAAAAAATCAAAACATTTAATAAAGTTACGCATATAGACATTTCTTTTGTAATTTTTTCTTAGCAACGATTGACATAAACTTTAGAACGCTAACATGAACCGTTCAGGAGATATTGCACATTTTTCAAGTAAATTTATCAAAAAATCCCACAAATTAAAAAAAATATTAACTGTTAAGAAACATGTTCACTTCTCATATGTAATATTATACGATAAATTTGGTGATATCATTCTCGTGGATCTAACTCGTTCCATTCACGGGAACATATACTTTGAGTAATACTTTTGTATGTGAACGCCAATAGTCCGCTGTAAGAATAACTTATTTCTCCGTCCAAAACGCTTGGCGAGATTTTGGCGACGAATTTAGCGGAATGTTACCAATGAACTTTTGAATGTTGCCAAATTAACGAAACTCTCGCCAATTGGAAAAAAATGACGCTAAATCAATGAAAATGATGACTCATTGACGAAAATTCAATATCTTTCAAAGAATATAAGTATCTACTATAAGAATAACATTTTTTTAATTGTAAAAGTAGTAAATTCATTGCATTAGGAAAGTCATTTGTTGCCCACATCAGATTTTTTTATAATGCATTTTGATAACCATATATACGTGCATTCTATTGTTTTGAAAGTATATTACAAAAATTAACATTGACGTACAAGGTTATCTAGCGGACACATAAATATTCGACATATCTGCCTTCTCAGTCTCTAAACTATGACACAAAGCGATTGTGTCAGAATTGAATATGCTTAGAATGATTGCATATTACAAAAAGTGAATACTTGTCACAGTTGATGCATGGATGCGTGATTCGCTCCAATAAACATTTTACAGGGCTTTGATGTTCGAATCTGAGCGGACGACTAATCTTTTTGCGCCTGGTCAAAAGAAATGGGAATTTAATTGCAGTGTAAGTTACAGAAGGAGAACATTATAATGACTACTGCTCAGAGAAACGGAAAACTTTCGTGTTAGCGAGATATTAAGCTACATATTTTAAAGAGCAAATGTGCGAAAAATATTTATTACTGTTTATGGCGGGGACTGGGTTTATAGAACCAAAATGAGCTGCAGAAATTGTATCCGCATGAAAAGGTGTAACATATTTTTAGATGAATAAAATATCTTAATTTTTTTGTAAGTCATAGTTAAGGTTATCAATTTTATTTGTCCGTTATATATATATATATATATATATATATATATATATATATATATATATATATATATATATATATATATATATATCACAAAAATGCAAGTCACAAATTGGTAAAACATAAAGCTGCTTAATTTAAGGAGCAATACCGCACTATTAATTAAAGCAGATATATAATTGCAAATACAAAACAAGATATACAAAAAAGGGGGGCCCCAATAGGAAGGGTGAGAAAAAGATAAGAGTACTTACAGAAATGACAGTAAAAAGGCCGGGGGGATTGTGACCCCCCGTTCTCGGTTAAAGTGCTTTTATTCCAGGAAACACTCCCGGTACCTCTGTCTTCCTGATGTATCACTCCGTCTGATGGAGTCAATGAAACATCCCCCCAAAAACATACCAGAATGCATAAAGGAGCCAAGAAAAATGAAATTAAACCAAACTCATATGCAAGGCATTCCTTGTCTAAAACCAATCTAAGGTTCTATGAAAGTTTGATCTTTAAGAGGGCAGGAGTTAGAGTAGCATGATATATGTGTGCTGTTATATGGACTGGCTTTTACGCTGGTTTTAGACCAGGAATGTCGTGCATATGAGTCTGGTTTAATTTCATTTTTCTTGGCTCGTTTATGCATTCTGGTCTGTTTTCTTTGGGATGTTTCATTGACTTGATCGGACGGAGGGATACTTCAGGGAGACAGAGGTACCGGGAGCGTTTCCTGGAATAAAAGCGCTTTACCCGGGAATGGGAGGGTCACAATCCCCCCGGCCTTTTTACTGTCGTTCCTGCAAGTACTCCCATCTTTTTCTCAACCTTCCTATTGGAACCCCCCCTTTTTGTATACCTTGTTTTGTATTTGCAATTATATATATATATATATATATATATATATATATATATATATATATATATATATATATATATATATATATATAGACTTCCAAAAGTTAGCACGGAATGCCAATTTTCATTTTTTGAAAGCGTTTTTGAATTTGACTGGCTGAAAGTCGCTGCGGATGTAGATGGTAGTATGCAAATATCGTATGTTACAGCCAATCACGATTGACTGTCCGAATATATGCTAATTAGGCAATTGTTGAAGACGCCAGCATTCTGAAGGGTTTGGGGAGGTTCATTTAAATGCTGATTCGAAGTGTTTATAACTTTTGTAGGATTATTTTTGATGATATTCGTGTTTTTATGGCTGAAAGAAGGCGACTGACAAATAGTGAGCGCTGATGTGATTTCGGACTTATTAAAGCAGCACAGTCAATCAAAGATGTCGCTATTTTTTGGCGTTGATCAGTCGGAAATTTTTCGATTATGGAAACAATTCCAACTAAAGCAAACAGTTGTCCGGAGATCTGTCCCTGATAGTCAAAGGGTTACCATCTCCTCTGATGATTGGTTTATTGATATTGTAGCCAAGCGGAATCGATGAGAGAATTCCACAACTGTTACATCCATGGTTGCAGCGGTACTTGGTAAGACAGTATTTGCTTGTACTGTGCGCCGAAGGCTCTACGGGAAGGGGCTGTACGCCAGAGTACCACATTTTTGTGTTCCACTAACCATCCAAAGCAGATGGGCAAGATTGAAATAGTGTCTTCAACATGTCAATTGGACTGTCTCAATTTGGTGCAACGCCCTGTTCACGGACGAGTCCAGATTTGTCCTGTAATCAGATTATAAACGTGTAACGGTCTGGAGAGAATGATGCACACGCAATCAAGCCAAGAATATCATCGAACATCACGCATTCAGAGGTGGCAGAGTCATGATGTGGGCTGGAATTTCAAAGGGATTTTGCATAGAGCTGCACATCTTTAAAGGCGATTCTGTGATGACTGCGCGGTATCGGGATGAAGTCATACATCCCATTGCGAGACTCTACGTTTCAGTAGTTGGTCCCTCATTTCCTCCTTATGAACGATAATGACCCTCCCCATCGAGTTAACATCGGGGACGAATGAGGATATTTCTCGTATGGAGTGGCCGGTATATTCCCCGACCTTAATCCCATTGAAAACCTTTGGGATGCCATCGGACGCGCTATCTCTGCACGATTACCTCCTGCAGCCAGTCTCAGAGAGTTGGAAAGTTCCCTATTGGAGGAATGGCCATTGTTCGCATCTGTGATGGTTGATCACTTCATTGAAAGCGTGGAAAATTGTTGTAAAGTTTGTGCGAAGGTCCGGGGTGGTCACATACCATATTAATGTAAGTTTTGTTTGGTTTGTTTGCCTTTGAACATCATTTAGTTAATGACCCAAATGGAACGTCTTCATATAACTTACGAAAAGTAAATATTTTTTTATCTTTGTACATAATTCTTATTTTCTTTAATGCATAAACACATTTGCTACCTTCATGTACAATTTTGAGTTAATCAAAGCTTTACTTTTCCATTTTTGTTGATTTGACCATCCGTGCTTAACTTTTGGAAGCCAGTGTATATAATTTGTGATAATCCAAAAAATACATAGAGATATATTGTAACAATATATAGACACACACACACACACATATTATATATATATATATATATATATATTTTTTTTTTTCATTTTTTCAATTTTTGTTGCCTGTAGTCTGAGTTTAAGCATTTATAGTGATGTGCTATTGCTTAATCTGAAACAGGCATTTGTTTGGGTTAATTAGAATTAATTACTCAGACCTGAAGATGAATTTAGTTCTGTTTAATCATCGAATTTGGGACGGTGCTGTTCTTTTCTCTTATCGGCATTGTGGTTGTGAATTTGCTTCTATGGTGATGTTAATATTACTTGAATTGTTTTTTTTATATATATTTTTTTTTAATTTTATTTTTACATATTTCAAATATATATATATATATATATATATATATATATATATATATATATTATATATTATATATATATTATATATTATATATATATTATATATATATATATATATATATATATATATATATATATATATATATATATATATATATATATATATATATATATATGAAATGTAATAATAAGAATTATGTAAAAATAAAAAAAAATAAAAAAATAAAAAAATACAATTCAAGTAATATTAACATCACCATAGAAGCAAATTCACGGCCATATATATATATATATACAGGGTGATTCAAAACGATGGGACAAAACATTAAGGACTGATAGAACACACCCAAACAAGCACGTTTCGTCATACAATGCATGGTCGTGTCGCACGCAGTTAATCGCTAGAAGGCACTAACCAGCGAACGTATTAATCGTCTGTTGTCGCAACTCATCGTCAGTTCTACCGTTGATTTCAGAAGAGATGGATTGTTTCACGAATCAGGAGAAGGCGGGCATGAATTTCATGTACGGAGCTGCTGACGGGAATGCGAGGAATGACCAAATCCGCATGTGGTTTCAACACGGAAAGCCCCTCCCCCCTCATTTCAGTGTGGCTATGTGAGACGCCTTGGATGCAACATTCCCAGGACGATGGATTGGCCATGGTGGTCTCATCACTTGACCGGCACGATCGTACGATCTCTCATGTTTGAACAATTTCTCATTGGATCCATACGAAAAACCTCATCTACGATAGCCTCGTCGATTACGATGAGGACTTTGTTGCCAGGATTTCTGTTGCAGCTACTGCTGTTCAATAAATGCCTGGTGTTTTCGCCAATGTATGACGGTCACTACATCGCAGGTGTGATGACTCCATTCATATTATCGGTCTCTGTTTTTAACACTTTCTGTATTCATTACAATTTGTTTTGCAATTTCTTCGATTTCTTGTTTTGAGCAGTTTCTGTAAGTTGTACATTAAAATATGTTCTCTAAATTCACCTACTTCATACCTCCTCTGTCATTCTTGTGCTCCATCATTTCTTGCACAATACGTGCTAACCCCTAGTGCTTAACCGCTTCATTTACGACCGTGCATTGTATGACGAAAAGTTCTTGTTTAGGTGTGGTCTATCACCTCTTAAGTTTTGCCGGATGATTTTGTATCACCTGTACCAATAAGTTTCTATTTCTGTTTTCTATATATATGGTTTTTAATTCATTTTGTACTTATTATTTCTCCTACCACTAGCCAGTAGACAGTTTC